>CM058235.1:88593151-88986092 GCA_030180135.1 Orychophragmus violaceus
TATATATATATATATATATATATATATATATATATATATATATATATATAACGACAGAATTTTCTAAAAATTAGAATAGCTCTCACAAGCAACTCTTAATCATATCCAGTTACGTATAATTCAAAATAGTGTTTTCGAAAATTATTTTATAGATAAATTAATATTTTCTTATGTTGATATGTAAATTATTTAATTTAAACTGTTTTTGCCAATAATTTAGACTAGTTAAAATTCATTTTCTGTTATAAATTAATTTTTATTGAATAACTAAAATATCTACAATTATTTATTCAAAAGTTTGTTTTAGTTATTTTTAGTTTGATTATTTATTCAGTACAAAAGCTAACATCTCTTTCAATCTACAATAGAAGAAACCTTTTTAACTATTCTTTTACTTTTTGATTTTTAATGTTACTTGATTTATAAACTACAAAATTGCATATACGAATTCTACACATATTTCTACAAGTTTAGAAATATCTTATGTATATATGGCTTATGGATCACTAACCAACTTAGAATGACAGTTAGTTTAGAAAATAACACGATTCAACAAAGAACGATATTTTATAAATGGCACATGTAGAGATGTTAATATGGGCTTTTGATAAATGGGGTTTTAATGGGTATGTGTTAAAATAAATGCCCATTTAAACTCATTTATCATATATTTTTTGGTGGGTTTAAATGGGGTAACCCATTTAGACCCATTTACTAATAGGGTTTTCATATTAAATAAATGGGGACCCTATTAACCCATTTATATTTTGTAACATTATCAAAAATTAATTTTTAAATTATTTAAAATAGAAAAAACTTTATTAGCTTAACTAAAAAACAAATAATTAGAAAAAAGTTAATTTCACTTTGTGGAAAAATCATAATTTTGACGAAAAAAGCGGAATCACGTTTTTGACGGAATGCGAAATTACATTTTTGACGGGAAAACACAGAATTACGTTTTTGAAAGAAAAAAATAGAATTGCATTTTTACGGAAAAACGCTGAATAGCGTTTTTGATAGGCTTGGACGTTTGGGTACCCAAACTGTTAAGGTACCCGTTCGGGTTCGGATCGAATTTTTCGGGTTTTCGGGTTTAGGGCTAGAGAACCCGTTCGGGTATTTTTATAAATCGGGTTTTTGGCGGGAAAACGCAGAATTGCGTTTTTGGCGGGAAAACACAATTTCGCGTTTTTGGCGAGAAAACTCAATTCCGCATTTTTGGCGGGAAAACGCAATTCCGCGTTTTTGGCGGGAAAACGCAATTCCGCGTTTTTGGCGAGAAAACGCAATTCCTCGTTTTGGCGGGAAAACGCAATTCCGCGTTTTTGACGGAAAAATCAATTATTTAATGTTAAAATATAATTAATTAAACAAAATAAAAAAATCAGATTTTTGTTGTTAATGACTTAATGCTATATTAAAATAATAAAAAATTCATATCTAATTTAAATGGGTCTAATTGGGTTTAAATGGGTAAGTGTAAAACTAAATGGGTCTAAATGGGTAACCCTATTAAACCTTTAAAGTAAATGGGTCTTAAATGGTTTGGGGTTTAAATGGGTTAGGGTCTAAATGGGTTGGGTCTAAATGGGGTGGGTTTACCCATATTAACATCCCTAGGCACATGGAACAAAGGTGATATGTATTCATAACAAGGTTGCTATAGGAGTAAAAAAAGAAACACGAACATAACGAAAGGCACGAATATAAGGCACCGCTTATCTCCACTATATATTGAATTTGAAGCTTTAATTTGAACTATGTGCATGAAGTTCTTCTAACAATATCATGTCATTTTTACAATGGATTGTTTATAATAGATTAAAATGGTGTTTAACCAATAGAATTACCAGTTTGCTCGATCCAACTAGAAGAATTTAACAACTCAGAGGAGTTTGTCAGGACATTCACTCTCAAACATATATAATTGTTAGAGGTGGATTTAGCATTCCTTATGGCCCGGCCCAATAGCTAAAACGGCTCGTAAAAGATCAGGCCCGAGTGGTTAATTTTGATCCATTATGAAGTAGCCCGGCAGAGTAGAGCAATTCAGCAATGGTGGAATGGATTCCCGACGATGCTCTGGCCTAGGGGTGGGCATTTTAACCGAACCCATAACCCGAACCCGGATCTGACCCGAACAAGCCGGTTCAGTATGGGTTCGGTTTTTGTGAGATAACCGATTGGGAGGAGGCGTCTCATACTCTGGGTTACGGTTCGGTACGGGTATAGTCCACAACCCGAACGAATAACCAAAAAGTGCTCATAGGGTAATATGGGTTTGTCGATATTTTCATCCTCTGTATATTTGAAAAGTGAATATTCTTCACAACTGAAATGGAAATCCAAAATCCAGTAAGATCCAATCCTATATCACTGCAAGTGGTTCTTGGAAATCTTCGATTTTGGGTTGTTTGTCAAGATTTGGACTTCACAAACCCTAATCTACTTATTCCCAGCATAAATACCTTCATCGTCAACCATATTCCTCACGCTCATATCTCCTCATTATGCAATTCTTAGCTGATTAAAAGGTTTCTATTTCTTCTTCTCTTCAGTTTAATAGTTCATTTTTTGTTTTGTTAATACCCTTTAGCTAAATCATTTTGTTAGCTGATTCTGCAAATTGGTTTCTATTTCTTCAGAAACAAACTAGTTGTTTAGGTTCTTGTTTTTTTGCTATCGTTTCTCATCTTTCTCTTAAGGTCTGTCGCTAATGATCTGAGAAATGTTTGTGTGAACAGTTGTTCTGTCTTAAAAAGTTCATAAAGTTGTTTCTGATATTAGTCTTGGGTTCGTTTTAAAAGTATACTTGGATTTAAAAATGTACACATCGTTTGATTAATGTATACTTTCATCATGAAATTTTTTTCATGGTCTTGTTCACGATTTTGTTTGAAGTGTTGTTCTATTTCTTCTTCTCTTCAGTTTAGTAGTTCTTTATTGGTTTTATTGTTATGGTGTTATGTTCTGTTCATGGTCTGTTCGCTTATGGTCAGAGATGTATGTGTTGTTTTAATATCAATGTATGTTCTCTTTTAGCTTCATATCATCTGTTACTCTTGTTTCAACATACTAGACTCTAATGCTTTGTTTGTATTAGTGATTGCAGATGGATTCTACAACTTCTCAAGAGGTTAAGAACATGGAGATGAGTAACGATGCAGTTGAAGACACGTTGACAAATGAAAGGATGGGCAAAAGGAAGCAGTCACCTGGTGAAATTGGAGCTACTTCCCAGCCCATGAAACCGAGAAGATTCTCAACCCAAGGTCTCCTGCTTGGGAACACTTCACAAGGCTGAAGGACAATCACAACAAATGCGTATGCAACTATTGTCAGAAACCTTTTGGATGTAAAGTAGCATCAGGAACTTCAAACCTCACAAAACACTTGGTTATCTGCAAGGCGCACTTGGCGTGGAAATATGGTCAACAAAAGAAGCAGTCTGTGATAAATGATGAGGGGAGTTTGCAGACTGCTAAAGTTTCAGAGAACACTTTCAGAGAAGCATCAAATGAGATGCTAGTGTTAAGATGGATGGCGTTGAAGATCTTCTTGGAAGCTTGTTTAAGGAGCACAATGCACGCCATAGCAAGGCGCCAGCAACACAGTCTTCACAGTCCAATCAAGCAACAACATTTGGTGGACAAGACCAAGTTGTTGATAGAATGGAGTTGGGTGATGATGACGTTGAGTACGAGAGGATGGACTTCAAGTACAAAGAAATGGTTGAAGAGGATGGAGTTAATGATCCAAGAGATGAATTGGAAAGGTACCTTGTTGAACCTGTTGAGAAGCCCAAGTGTATGGTTGGTTGCGAGTTTGATGTTTTGTCTTGGTGGAAACACAATAGTTCGAAGTTTCTAGTCTTGGCAGAGACTGCACGCGATGTTCTCGCAAATCAAGTCTCTCCTGTTGCATCTGAAAGTGCTTTTAGAACTAGTGGGAGGATTGTAGAACCGTATAGGAGCTGCCTTACACACTACATGATTGAGGTTCTAATGTGTACTGAGCAATGGATGAAACAAGACATAAGACTTGGTGAAACAAAACTGGTTACAAATCAACAATGGCTAGCTGACATTGAGATGCACGACAAGCTGGAGAAAGTTATTGGTCTAACTCTTAATCTGTTTTTGTTGTTCTGTTTTATTTAAACTTATTGTGTTATGGTCTGAGATAGTGTGTTGCACTGTTGGTTTTGATTAATTTGTTATATGTTTGTATTATGGTCTGAGCTGATTTAGTGTTCCTGTTCTATTGTACGTATGAGCTTGTTCATGTTGCTTTTATAACCGTTTATCATCTTTGGCTTATATGAGTTAGTGGTCTGAGCTAACTTTATTGTTGTCCATGTCTTGGTTAATGAGTTCTTGTTATATTGTATGATTTTGTACGTGAGATCATTGTTATATTGTACAGTTTTACAAACATTATTAGAACTATTACAATTTAACTTGTGTTACTCAACTGTTATTGATGTTTGGTTTTGCAGAGATGATGGAGAAGTATGCATAAGAGATGTCTGTTTGAGGGAGGTGGAGATCAAGGTCAAGAGATGGATTAGTAGTTCTTTTAGTTTAAAGTCTTTTGTTTCATGTTTTTCAATTTGGTGTTATGCAAGATACAATTTGCGATTTAAGCTTTGAAATTTGGTTGTTGCTTTATGTTATTTGATTGAAGAACTTGGTTTTCAAATAAATTTGTTACACAATACATATTATGCTGAGATATACATTTGTAGCAGCAAGATGAGTCTAGGTTAGAATATTGTTGGCTTTGTTGTCCACTGTCCATCAAGGTGAGTACAAGTTATTACAATTTGTATATTATACACTTTAAAGTTTAAAATTTGGTCGTTGAACATTTATGAATAATAGATAACAGTACGGTTATTACCCGAACCTGTACAAAACCGATCGGATTATGGGTTTCCAGCGGTTAACCCGAACCGATCCGAACCCGGCTAGAACCGAACCGTATCCAACCCGTTCATGCTACATATCCAAATGGGGCTGACGAGCCTAAACCCGAAAACTCGAATAACCCGAACCGAACCCATTAGGATACCCGAACGCCCACCCTTACTCTTGCCGATCTACATGACAAGGAGATAAAAATGTTAATTTAATATTTTTATAGGAAGATAAGTAAAAATCTTTTATGGAAACAAAATCTAGATGGTTCGAAATTTGTAAAGAATATCAGAGAGAATCTAGGAAAAAACCCCAAATCCTTTGATATGAATATTTTTCCCCTGCGCGGGAAAAAACTAAGTTCACACATTAAACACTAATGTACTCAAAAACCTTAGAGCTAGCGATCCAAGATCGATTCCGTCTCGTGTTCATAATAGAACTAGATTTTTCGGTCTAACTTGTTATTGCTTTTCGATCCTTGTTTAATTTTATTATCCAAGTCTCTTATTTTCTAACCAGTTTCACAAATTGATTATTGTGTGATTCTCTGAATCAACAATTGGACGTCTGTGGGGACTTTGGATATTTTCGATTAACCAAAGGAAAAGATCGACAATGACAGAAACACCGCTTTCGACGCAAGAGTCAGGAGGAACAAGCAACATAGGCAGCATTACCAACGCAACAGGAGGAGAACGGACCCAGTCCAACCCACCTCGACAAGGCGATGGAGCCTGCAAAGTTCCGGCGAACTCAGGATCGCAGGAGAACGTGCCACCCTCTGACGATTCGAACACCCCAATCGCACCAACGGTGAGGCCAGCACAATCAGCATATGTGACCGGTACCCGGCGCACATGCGATATAGAGCCACCAGCAAGATCGGTGCGCGTGATGAACGCCGCGGCGCCAGCCAACAGAGTTGGGAGCCATAACACGATGGAGATACTACACAGGCTCCTGGACCGGGTGGAAAGCATGGAAGAAATGGCGTAAGAGCGCATCACTGCGATTGCCAACCAACAAGCCCTACTCTAGAAGAATTTACTCGGACGCCGAAGTGCACCTATAACGGAGCGAAACCCGGAACAAATGCCATCCATCAACCGACGCCTCTTTCCCGAGGCACCCCAGACAGTCATTGGATCGGCATTTAACCCGATAGGTGGCATGACCACCCCGGCAAGCTCGGTATTGATAACCAACGATCAGCTCACAACCATACTGTGTCAGATCCAAGAGTTAAACTCTAAAGTCCATCGCGTGGACAGCTCAGCACCCAAACTCGATCGTGTATTGGACCAATCCCAGCAGACGCCGATCACAGCTCGAATCATGAATGCAAGGGTTCCACGCATTGGGAAGGTTAAATTATTCTCCTATGAAGGAAAAACCGACCCCAGCCAGTTCATGACAGCTTTCATGATAGTGATGGGCCGAAATCGGTTCACCAATGAGGAGAGAGATCATGGGTACTGTCAGCACTTTGTAGAAAACCTTCGAGGAGTTTCCCTTACCTGGTTCTTGAGACTCAAGGTTGGATCGATCGACAATTTTCACCAGCTTTCTGAGATGTTCCTAAGCACTACTCGCTCTGCATAACACCCGAATCATCGGACGCCGACCTATGGGATCTCGAATAGAAGCAGGACGGGCCCTTACGAGACTTTGTTGACCGATTCAAGGAGGTCGTGTCCAAGATAAATGTGGATGACAGTGCGGCCAGAGGAGCACTTCGGAAAGTTCTGTGCTACAATTCAGATTTTAGAAGCTCAAAAAGCCCACGTCATTAGAGGATGCGTTGCACAAAGCAATAACATTCATCAAGCTCGAAGAAGAAGATGCGATACTCTCTAAAAAGCGCGACGGCTCGATCAAGAAGACTTCCATGGAAAAGGAAAAGCCAAAATCCGACTCCCAAGATAACATCAGCAAAACAGCTTCGACCTTCGTCGTCGGTAGCATGTCGCAAGGATGGAACAAGATTGTTCGAAACCAACCTCGATCGGAAGACGGAAATGACAATCGACCATATTGCAACCACTACAAGAAACATTCTCATGACAGTACGTCATGCTGAAACTTGGCCGAGTACCTGCTGGACCAGTACCACAAGGGAAACATAGTCAATCCCGAACGAAGTGGTCGAAACCCCAAAAACAACGATAATGGACAGGGAGACCAGAGAGAAGACCCTAATCAAGAAGCAGATCCGGGAGAGCATCTCCCATAAATAGAACCTAATAGACGCCCCGGGATGAAGACGATGAAGGCCGAGCTGCACCACAACCTCGTCGCAGGATCAATATGATAATGGCAGGCTTGCAGACATGCTCGGACTCGGTGCGATCAATAAAGGAGTACTGCCAAAAGGCCTCAGTGGCCAAGCGTCACCCGCTCCCCATCGAGGAAAGCATCCCCTTATTGTTCACCAAAGCCGATGCACTCGGAGTAGATGTACCGCATAACAATCATCTGGTGATCGATATCCGGATCGGAGACTGCGAGATCTCACGAGTCCTAGTCGACACAGAAAGCTCGGTCGAGGACGTACGAGTCAAGCCAAAACCATGGCAATATGTACGGTCAAACTCCCGATCTACGTCGGCGGGAAGGCAACCATGAAAAAATTTGCCATCCTCGATAGACCAGCTATATACAATGCTATCTTATTAACACCATGGCTACACGCAATGAAGGATGTCATCTCGACGTACCATTAGTGCATCAAATTACCAACTCCGAACATAGTTCACACACTTAGAGGAGATCAAACCAATTAGAGGTACGGCTTTATAAGCGAACGAAAACTCCATCATCCATCTGAACCCAAAGGGAAAAAGAAGATGATACCAGGGCCATAATGAATTCCCGGAAATGGATTAACTCTTTGTCGGATTGAGTGGATAGGGTTATCTCGGATTGCAATCACATCTCGGATCAATGGTGGATTGAAGGAGACCGGCAAAGGATGCAGAAGGCCTTTGGTATTCCCCAACTCTAGAGAGATTCGATGAAGTAACCCTTAACAATGAATTCTATGGAGGTTTGTTGCCTTGGAAGTAACCCTTGCCAAAGAAACGAATTGTTCATCCAAGAACAAAGAGATGAACTCTCAAAGAAGGAGAAAATAATCGATTGATTGAAATGAAAATGAAAGGTTTAATACATATAAGCCATATAAGTCAAAGAGACTAGTCTTTGGCATTGAATACCTAAGAAATATAACAAAGACTGAAAAAAAAATGTAAGTCAAAGAAACTCTTCAACTCCACACGATTTGGGTAAGTGACCAATCACCTGCCTTCTTGCTTGGTGGAATGTGAGTTTAGCTCGGTCATGCATCGGCCCGGATCATGAACAAGTAAGGTTCCTCAGGTAACACTTGTTCGGCTCGAGCCATTTGCAATATCACATGTTCGATCTCCATATTTAGTCCTTTGGCATGATCCCTTAGAGTTTGGTCGGAAGAAAAGTCGAACAGCTCGTGAGAATGTGAATCTCCTGAAGTTGGCTCGGCAGTTTCGGACGTGTACTGGACCAAAGCTGAAGTATCTTGATGCACATATGATTCGACTCGGACCAAAGTGTTTCTGTCTCGACCGTTCGTCTTAGTTTGGGATTTTGGTCGGGAAAGAGATCATCTGGGTCGAGAGAATCGGTCGTTCGGTCGTGGCTCCAAGCGTAGCTCCTTTTCCGGACGCATCGGGTCGATACGGTACACGGCCGTGCAGTCAGTGCAGTCGAATGGGGCAACCTCTATTCCTCCTAGAGCAAAACTCCTATCTGATACTCCAAGATGCTTCCCATCCATTTGGCCTGGTGAATTCTGCTCCGGTACATGTTTCTCTCCATCCTCCGAGCTATACATGTATTCCAGGCCCGATAGATAACCCTGGAATCTATCAGACCACCCACTGGTGGGAAAGCCCCCAATGGAGTCGCAAGTACCAGCAGGACGAATTCGCCTCGGCAGGACCAGACTCAGGCTCTACGTCGCTGAAGCACTTCGGCATAGTGTTTTTCATTTTACGGTTTTTTGCGCTAAAAAAAAACTATTACCTTGTGTAATATGAACTACGAACGGCTTGATCCTCGCTTTCGAGGTACGTAGGCAACTCTACCCAGAGTGCATCTGTAAATCAATAAAAGAAGAGACTTTTGTCAAAACAAAATCTTATCTCAAGCAACGCCGACATCCTAACTAGATGTTCTACTTAGTCATATCCGCACAACAAACGAGCAAGAACATCCTCCTTTGCCATACGACAAAGATTATGATCCTAGTCGTATCGGCATAAGGAAAAGCTGAGAATCGCACCCGCTCCCTAACTCAGACGGACTACGTAAGCCGACCTGTCTCGCATAGGCGATCCCGAGTTACAGATAAAAATCTAATCACGAGCCTCGCTCGACGAATCAAAATCGAGTTTCCACTCGCGCAATCAAACCAAACCCTTCTTAAAAGTACAAACATAAGTCATGTTATCTTCGAGAAAAGCACTCGAGAGAAGCCGAGCTCTAAATTAAGATTTCGAAAAGTCAAACTCCTTTTCTTCAAGTCCTTAAAAAGGATTTCGCAAGGAAAAGATTACAACTCGGCTAATCAGGCCCCTTTCCTGCTACCTCGTTCACTCGACAACAAAGTATTTTCAGACTACTTCGATGAACAAAGAGACGAAATCATCGCTATTCGCTCAGAATATACATAAATACCCCGTAAGCGAAAGTAATTTCTCGCTGAAATATAACAAACAACTCAAAAAGGATCATCAATCCTAAAAGACAAAAAAATCTCCTCCCCAACACGATCATAAAAAAAAACTTCATTCCAAAAAGGGGGACATCGTCATCCCATAAAAGTTCTACAAAAAGGGGATCAAAGCTGGGAAATCGGCTTATTTATACCTCAACACATCTCCACGGTCCTATTGAATCCATGAACTTTTTAACTGTGCGAAATCATACAGTAATTCAACTTTAATTCAAATTTTATAGATAAACCACAAAATTAAGCTAATTTATGTCCGTTAGTCAAACATTAATGGTTGATGACATGGTCGTTGTATAGTATTACATGTCAATCTAGTCATTTTTTTATTTAAATTAGTACTAAACAAAAACAATGTCATTTTGAGTTTTGGACTAATTTTTTTTAACTGTGCTCTTTGAGTATTAATCGAAACGACGAACAAAACTAAGCTGCTTGTGCTTTCTTCCAAACTCTGTAACAGCTAAAATCCACCACCGCCTCAACCTTACGGATCCTCCGGCACCAATCCACTACCGTACGAATCTCAGCCTCCTCATCGTACACGGTTCTGTACGGCTCACAGCCTCCTCCGTCCTCAGCGCCTTACGGTGCACCACCGTCTGATCCTCCGCCTCTGCAGGCTTCTTACAACCGCTGTTTCATCTGATCTGTGTAGGTACTGAGCTGACTCGTCATGACTCTGCTCTTTCTCTGTATCATCTATCTCTTGTGCAGGGAAATCGAGGGAAGCTCGTTAAACTCGCAGCTATTCAAACGTTTATAAACATGACTAAATTAGGGTTCGTGTTGATTATCTATAACATAGCTTCGTGTCCGATGAGTCGACTTGCTTTGCTTGACTCGTGAGTTATTGAATGTGTGGTTGGGATTCTGAGAGGACCGAGAGAGGTTACTAAGTCGACTCGTGAGAATGTGTTGTGGTTTTCTATGGAGTGATTCACGACAGAGGATTGAGGTTTAAAAGGTTGGCTATGGCGGCGAATGAAGTGGTGGAGCTGACGAAAGTGGAGAGTTGTTAAACTCTGATACTGTAACACGAAGCCAGCATCGAGTCGGTGGAGAAGGTAAGAAATCGTGTGTAACTCGTCCGAGTTTCTCTTTGACTCGTAACTTCTGTTTAAAAAAAATTAAAATTAATTTAAATTGTGGGTTTGACTTTAATCTTTAATAACCAACGTCTCTTACGAAATCCTCCTTGGTTTACATTTATACATATAAATGAGAAGTAATTTTTGGCGAAAGCTTATGTGTCAACAGAGAGAGTTCTAGAGGAGGATAATGATGACGTGTAATTGGTGACATGGCAAGACAAAAAATAACTTAAAGAGTTTGTAGTTGAACTTATTTACGGGAATGTCATCAAGTCGATTTTAATTCAATTTTTTTAATTCACTTTCCAAAAAAAATAGCATAATATCTTCCTCAATATTTTATTAGTTCGAGTCATATAATTTTACCAATCTTTCGAGAGAAGTTTTTTAATCCCCAACGAAATCATATATAAGGAGAGTTTGGTGGCCTAGAAACATAATCATTTGCATCTTCCATATTTTCAAGAAGCTTGCTCTCAATTTTTTTTTCTCTCATTGGCTATGGCAGTCTTCTTCAGGATTATTAAATGTTTAATCAAATGATCCGTTATCATTTCTGTTACTTTCTTCTCTTATCGATTTTAAAAGGATTTTTATGTTTTTGGTTTTTAGTTCTGTTTTCTTCGTTTGGTCCAATGAAAGAAGAAGCTCGGTTATCACAAAGCTAAGGTCTAATAATGTGAGGTGAACTAACAAACATTTGAGATTTTATATAAAAAGTGTGTGAACGTATAGTTGAGATCTAAAAGTCCGATTGAAGGTTGTTGCCAAGATGTTAGTTCACATCACATGTCCCGATTGTCCTTATGAGCCAATAGTCCGAATAAGTATTGTCTATTACTATAGACTTGGATTTGGTGGTAAAAAATTGATTTGGTAAATACTCTTTTGAGTATCATATGAGGTTCTGTCCCAATAGTCCGAAAAGGCCCGATCAAATACTCTTTTGGTAAATACACTCTAATTTTTTAGTCCATGGGTAGTATTCTTCTGAATCAATATATGTTTAATAAAATGATACGGTATCATTTAGTATTCTTCCCAAACGTTTGTACTTCGCCAATGGTTTTCTTTTAGTGCTTTACACATTTTACTTACCACTTTTGGAAACAGTTTAGTTTTTAAAACCCTAGACGCTACATATTCTTACTGCTTACTGTAAATAAATAATTCTCTTTCTCTATAATTTCTTTGAAATTTCTCCGATTCTAAACCATGGCTCCACAAACTTTTTCTATGATCAACAACTTCGTTCCTTGCCTTTGGGACCTAAAAGTTCTTCTTTTACGAGTTTGGATATGTGTTTCGTCCATAGATCCAAAAATCCAAATGATTCTGATTTATGAGAAGGTAATTTCTCTTTTACTCATTCATTTGGTTTATTTTTTTTGTTATTGCATTTTTTATTAAGTTATTCATTTATTTATTAAGGGTATAAAGATACATGCAACTGTTCATGACTCTTTTGTTGAAAATCCCGCTTCTCAACATGGTGTGAGGGTCGTTGGTTTAAGTTTGCATATGCTAAGTTGTAAAAGCACCGTAATATGGTTCGTTGACCCATCACGACTCCAAACTCATTTTCGGGTTAAACACATCTTTCTGCCTCACTTATGATAATATTCTGGAAGGTCATTTCATGCAATTTCCAGCGATTTCAGATATATTAGATGGAAGAGTTTGTGCTGAATGCCCTAAAGGCAACTTGAATAATCCGATTTGTTTTCGTGTGTCGGATTAGAATAATCATGTTATTTGCATGTGTTTTAGAAATGATATTTTAAAATATATAGATTACGGTATTGTTGTATGAATGATTTAATTTTTCTATATAGATGTCCTTGGTGTTGTTACACGTGTTGGAAATCTTCAACCTTATTGGGCATGACCAAAGTTGCAGCTTACAATTCGGGACCTAAGGTTAGTTAAACAAATGCCTATATTCTTCCTTAAATACTTTTGTAAATCTTATGTTTCTGATAATAGAACTTGAAAATACTTTTTATCTAGCCTCTGAAGTATTCAATGTATATTAACTGGGGAAGATGGTGAAGAACTAATCAAAAAGTTTTGGAAGGATGTCGATAGACATGTCTTTGTACTTCTTTATAAAGCACGAGATGGGTAAGATTATAAATTTAATTTGTTGATTGAAGATAATTATCGTATTGTCTATTACATGTTTAGGTTTAGGATTGATTCATATAGCAATTTATCTATTGTGTTCAATGTTTATGATGTTTGTTCTTGGTTTTATTTAATTAGGTGTAACTTGGCTCAAAGGAGAAGAAGGGATATCAACGATTATGTACGATCAAACCGAGAATTCGGATTTTAATGGATTCCTTAACAGGTTGTGTTCATAAACATAATTCAACTCATTATGTATATGCCTTTATATGTTTCACTGGAATTAATACATTGTTTTCTATTTTGTAGCATTCCAAACACAGTACCTGACCAATATCCGGAAGAAAATCTCATGTCCTGGTTCATCTTTTGAATCATGTGCCTGTTTTAAAAACCTCTTTAAACTTCATTATTTTTTTGGATTAGATGATCTGGTGATCATCTTTATGTTTATTTTAAAACACACACATATATATATAGTAGATGTTAACAACTTTTTTGTCCAATATCATAATATCTTTCCTTTAACATATTTCGCTGTTTAAAATTCGTAGTACAATATTGCAAGTTAAACAGCTTTATTATAAGTTCGAGTTTAATCCATAAATAAGTTTGGAAAACTTATGAATATCTTAACAAATGATTGATATGTCAATATATATATATATATATATATATATATATATATATATAATAAATAAATTTAGAAACGTTAAAGAATATTTTACATTTCGAGTAATTTTATTGTTAAACACAATATCCTAATTAAATCTAACAAAATATTGTTCGTTAGCTTATTAGTGAGCTAATAATTGTAGTTTACAAATTTAGCAATATTATTATTTGGAAAATCTTAAATATCGGATTATTACCATAGATTTGTATGACTTTATTATCTTAACAAAAAAACATCTATACTTAAAATGTATATAATAAAATCTAAACAGTAATGTAGATTTCCATGTTTAAAATAGGATTAATGTTCACAAAGTAAAAGAATATTCTACATTCAAAAAAATCTCTTGGTTGTACATATCCTAACTAAATTTAAAGATTGTAGTTTACAAACTTAAACAAGAATATATCATACAAATATAAAATATAAGACACTTTCTAAATATTATTTATAACATTTACCTTTTCAAACAAATACGTTAATTCGACCCGTGATTCTCTTAAACCTACTTCTAACCTTATATATATATATATATATATATATACGGGAGATTTATTCAGTTGACAATATTACTATTGAAACATTTTATACGATCTCTAGAGCAAAATGTCGATTTTCAGCAAAAGAAAAACAAAACAGGTTACCATCAAATAAATTGTCCCCGCTTCATTGGAGAAATACAAGACGAATGTGAAGATACTTAGTTCATGGAGGGTGGTTTTTTCCAATGTTTTGAAAGCGATTGAGATGGTTTTAGTTGACTCTGAGGTATTATTCTTAATTACTAAAATCTTATTCTAAACATCAATAGTTTTTGTAACGACTGAACATTTAGAAATGTTAACCCATGTATATTCGTATATATGATATACTAATATTAGTTTTTAATACATCGATAATCAGGGTACAAGAATACATGCAACTCTCGATCAGGACATGGCAAGGAATTTGGCCAAACGTTGTTTGAAGATGAGGCAATTTGTATTGAAAGATATGGATGTATCACATATTGAAATGAATATAAGACTAATCCTCTGCCTTTTAAAATAACGTTTACAAATCAGACCAAAATCACATTATGTGAGGACTTTCCTGAAGAGGTGGAATAGAAATATTTTGTTGGTTTTCATGAGATTCATGCTGGAAATTTTGAGAAAAATGTCTTGATCGGTTTGTTATCTGTAACCTTCTGATTTTAAAAAGCTATATTTCTCTATTGATACATTATTTTTTTTAACAATTGTTTGCAGACAAGATTGGTCAAATCGTTGCTTTGTCATCGCTATATAATGTCAAGAAACAAAATGGAATTAACACAAAATAGTAAACCTTGAGCTGAGAAACGATTCATAAATGTACATATATTATGTTTTAAATTATTGTTAGATTAATTGTTATTCATATAATGTTATTCATTGATTTGCAGAGATTTGCGTTTAAAGTGTACACTGTGGGGTGAATATGTTCAACATGTATTCAATTTTAATGCAAATAATGAAGGAGGTGAAATCATCTTTGTCATTAGGTTTGCAAGCTGAAAATCTTATCAAGGTCAATTCTTTCCGCACATAACATTTATATTTTTTTTTTATAATTATTTAATTTAAATCTTAATTGTTTGATATACTAAACATATCTTATTTTAAAACGAAGATGAATGGTGCATATCCAGTGGGTTTAATTCAACCAAATCTCTGCTAAATCCAAACACTTCTTATGTCAACAAGTTTTGTAAGAGGTAAGAGTTTTATTTTTAAAACATGTTAATGTGAATAGATGTTTACATTTCTAACTATAAATGTTTTTTTAAGATTACCATCGGATAATCTTATGATAACGAATGGTGAATCCAATTAACTTTCACCTTGATCTAATACGACGTTGTATGATGAGTTTTTTTTGGCAAAAAGAACAAGAGACTTACGATATCTGAGATTGTAGTTGATTACGAGGTAAGCATACTTTTTCTAAGACTGCTTATTTGAAAAATCTGAAACCTTATGATTTATTGATATGTCAATGTGTTCTAATTGATGAAGCATGGAAAATGCATTACATGTGCCACCATTGAGTCAATTGATTTGAGTCAAAGTTGGTACTATCCTGCGTTTGTTGTATGCAACAAGAAAGTGTACAATGCAAGTAATGATGATGATGATGATGGAAAACCAGTTGAGTTTGATTGTACGACATGTGACGAAAATGTTACAAACGTTAATGCAAGGTTTAGTACAAACATTAAATTTTCTTAATTGGTATATATGTATAGACTTAATATTGACTATTAATATCAACTTTTCTCGAATCAAATTGTGTAGGTACTTTGTTCTTCTTCGAATTATAGACAATTTTGAAACAAAAACTAAGTTTCTGATGTTTGATCGACCCTTTGAAAAACTCCTGCTTCTCACTGCAAATGTTGTGGTTAAAGAATTTAATGAGGTATATGTTTACAAATTTTGTTTCGAATCTTATGTATCGGTTTGGTTTTATATGTAAAGATAATCATTTATTTGTTTTAAATGATGATTATGTTGGGATAGTGTCCTGAAATCACACTTGTACTCACTCCTGATGATAGTTGTGTGTCGAGATCAGACATTCGTATAATACTGGGTGGTTGCAATGTTTTGCTAGAAGCCTCTTGCAGTCTGTAAGTTGTAGACTTACTGCCAGTATTATATGATCCTATAGGGTCACACACCTAAGCAAACTGGAAGCATGAATGTGGAAATGATCATTATGGTAATGATCATGTTGATGTGTATTGGATACACATTGACATAAGAGTTTTATGATATGTGTCGATCGATGCAGTGAGTGTGTCGATCGATGCAAGCTTTTCGTGGAGGTGTGACGATCGACACATTAAGTGTGTCGATCGTTGCATATCGGGTTTCGAAACTGATGTTTCGGATTGATGACGTAACCGAGTCGGGTTTGTCCGACGGTTGATGATGTCATTTCCAGGTCGATATATAAAGGCTTATATGGTCGACCTGAACCCTAGCCGTCTTCTCTTCTCTCTGACAGAAAAGCAGAAACACGAGAAACTCACAGATTCCACAGATTCGGCACTAGCATCCCGTTTTCCAGTTTGTGTGCGTGTGTACGTGGTAGAGGCGAGGCACCTGTGTCGCTACTGATCTCGTTCACCATTCATTCCGCTGCCAGTAACAAGGTAAGAACGAGGTTGGTGATTCAATATATCAAACCCTAGATCCTAGGAGAATCCTACAGTGGTATCAGAGCAGGTTAGGGTTTAGACTATTGAATCTGACACAATTAATTCGAAAACTGAGTTTGTTGAATTGATTATTGCCTGCTAAAATCGTTTTTTCAAGAATTAGTCTCGGATTAAAGCCTCTGTTGAAGAATTCGATGCCTGTGTTTTCGCAGTGTGTCGATCGACACAAAGCGTGTGTCGATCAATGCAGAGCGAAAACACGTAAATAATTTTAGGGTTTTGTCGCAGCGTGTCGATCGATGCAAAGCGTGCGTCGATCGACACAGAGCGAAAACTCGTAAAATCTTTTGGGTTGTTCGCATAGCGTCGATCGACACTAAGCTTGTGTCGATCGGTGCACCGCGAAAACTCGCACTGTATCGATCGACGCACTGGGTGCATCGATCGATGCAGTTAGTTGTTTTCGGTTGGATTGGATTGAACCGGAAACAAAATTTGATTGTGGTTAAGATGTGTCGATCGATGCAAAGGATGTGTCGATCGACACACAACTCGCAGACTCAGAAGTTGGACTTCTAGTTGCGAATACCAAATAAAAATGAACCTAAAACTATTAAAACTGAATGTTTTAAGTAAATTTATAATTTCTTGGATGTGTATTGGATATACATCAAGATAAAATAGTTACTTTCCTCAACTAAATATCAAGTGATCTTGATGTCTTGCCCGATCTTGTCTACTGTCAAGACTCGTGTCGTTCGTTGGATAGTCTTGGAGTCCTTGGTATCCACAACAACATGAGTAAGGCAGGTGGTCATTGATAGACTTGCAGTGCGACTGTCAATGATCGCAAGACAAGAAAAGATTGGTTTACTTGACTGGGCCATCAGAAGTTCTGGGCCCAGAGAAATCAGAGTGGATAAGACATGGATTGTCTTATCTGCGACCAAGAGTTGTACTGGGTACAATTAGCAATGATTTGCTTACCTGGATGACTAAAATTTGGGTGATGGCGAGTCGCCCACTCGAATTTTGGTGATCTGAGGATCTTGGTTCATTGTATTCATCTGAGGAAACATAGTTATGAATACAATGCGAGTTTTCTTATTAGATAAGATTTCTCATTTCCTTGAGCATTATAACTAAAACCTCTATCTCTTTTAATTACAGCTATGTCTGTCTCAACTCACATCAACACTTTCTCACTGAGATCCGTCCTTGAGAAGGACAAGTTAAATGGATCTAATTTCTTGGAATGGAATCGGAACTTGAGAATAGTTCTCAGGCAGGAGAACAAGGAATATGTCCTTGAAAGAGTTCTCCCCGAGAGGCCACGTTCCAATGCCTCGCAGGCAGATAAGAATGCTTATGATAAGCATTCAGCTGATGTCAAAGATGTTAATTGTCTAATGCTGGTAACTATGAACTCTGAGCTGCAGAAGCAATATGAGAACGTGATGTCACCCATTGAGATGATTAACAGCCTGAAAGCTTTGTTTCAGGAGCAAGCTCGCATAGAGAGATACCAGACAGTTAAATCTCTTATGGATTGCAAGCTGGCTAAGGACAGTCCAGTAAGTTCTCATGTCCTTAAAATGATGGGTTACATTGATAACCTGGGGAAACTGGACTGTGCCATTATCCAGGAGCTAGCCAGTGACATGATCCTGCAGTCTTTGCCGTCGTGTTTTGATCAGTTCATCATGAACTACAACATGCAAAACATGACTAAGACATTGACTGAGTTGCACGGTATGCTGAAGACAGCAGAGCCGTATCTCAAGAAGGCTACTCCCAGTGTCCTGATGGTACAAGGGATAAGGGAAAGGCCCAGGTTGTCGAGACTGAGAGTCAAGACAAGCCCAAGCCCAAGCCCAAATCTGGACCTTCTCCTGAGGATAAGTGCAACTACTGCAAGCAGTTGGGGCATTGGAAGAGAGACTGCAAGAAGTTCAAGGAAGATTACAAGAAGCTGAAGAAGACGTATGATGCGTCTGACTCAGGTATTTATGTTATCGAACTCAATGTTATGTCTTCTAGTTCTACTTCGTGGGTATTGGATACCGGCTGCGGTGCTCATATTTGTACTACTATGCAGGCACTAAGAAAAAGTAGGACGCTGAAGAAAGGACAAGTGGAGCTGCGGGTCGGGAATGGAGCTAAGGTTGCTGCACTGGTCGTAGGCACCTATGAGTTGTATTTACCTTCGGGCATGGTTTTAGCTTTGAATAATTGCTATTTTGTACCTGCGATTAGCAGAAACATAATTTTAGTTTCCGTTTTGGATTTGGAAGGTTTTGATTTTGCAGTTAAGAATAAAATTTGTTCTTTTAATCGTGATGGTACATTTTATGGTAGCGCCCCATTAGATAATGGGTTATATGTTTTAAACCAAGAAATGCCTGTCTTTAACATAAATACAAAGCGGTTTAAGTCCAATGACGAAAACCCGACTTTCTTATGGCATTGTCGTTTGGGCCATATCAATGAGAAACGCATCCAAAGGCTCCATCGAAATGGGCTTCTGGGCTCATTTGATTTTGAATCATGTGAGAAATGCGAATCTTGCTTGATGGGCAAAATGGCTAGGGCCCCTTTCAACAAACCAAATGAAAGGGCCAGTGAGTTATTGGGCCTTATTCATACTGATGTATGTGGGCCAATGAGCACTGTTGCCAGAGGAAATTACAAGTACTTCATTACCTTCACTGATGATTTCAGTAGGTATGGCTATGTCTATTTGATGAGACACAAGTCAGAATCCTTTGATAGATTCAAGGAATTCAAGAATGAAGTACAGAACCAACTTGGCAAAAGTATCAAAGTTCTGCGATCGGATCGCGGAGGAGAATACTTAAGCCAAGAGTTCATCGACTATCTGAGCGAGTGTGGAATTGTTTCACAACTCACTCCTCCTGGAACACCTCAATGGAATGGAGTGTCAGAGAGGAGGAATCGAACCTTATTGGATATGGTTCGGTCTATGATGAGTCATTCTAATCTTCGATTATCCTTTTGTGGATACGCTCTAGAAACGTCTGCGTTTACACTAAATAGGGTGCCATCTAAATCAGTAGATAAGACACCACATGAATTATGGACTGGGAAAATTCCTAGTCTGTCTTTCCTGAAGATTTGGGGTTGTGAGGCTTATGTCAAACGTTTAATCTCTGACAATCTCACACCCAAATCAGACAAATGCTACTTCGTTGGGTATCCTAGAGATACCAAGGCATACTACTTTTACAACCAATCTGAGAACAAAGTTTTTGTTGCTCGGGACTGTTCTTTTCTTGAGAGAGAATTTCTTTCTAAGAAAAACAGTTGGAGTAAAGTACATCTCGAAGAAATTCAAGATGCACAGGAAAATGTTCAACCTGTTGAGGAAGAGCATCAGTTGGATCCACAAAGTTCTGTGGAACCGGCGCCTGTGGAGCCTGAAGTTCGCAGATCCGGAAGGATCCGCCACGAACCCGAGAGATACTATGGATTTCTCGTGACCAATTTCAATGATCTGATGATCATTGAAAGTGACGAACCAGCGACCTTCGCGGAAGCAATGATGGGCCCGGACTCCGAAAAGTGGCTTGGAGCCTCTAAGTCCGAAATGGAATCCATGTCAGAAAACCAAGTATGGTCCTTGGTCAATTTACCTAATGGTGCAAAGGCCATTGAGTGTAAATGGATCTTCAAGAAGAAGATTGACGTGGATGGCAATGTACAGATTTACAAAGCGAGGTTGGTGGCTAAAGGTTTCAAGCAAATTCATGGTATTGACTATGATGAAACCTATTCCCCAGTCGCTATGCTTAAATCCATTCGGATTCTTCTAGCAATTGCTGCTCATTATGATTATGAGATTTGGCAAATGGATGTCAAAACCGCATTCCTGAATGATATTCTGGAAGAGGATGTGTATATGACACATCCTGAAGGTTTTGTTGATCCTAAAGACGCTGGGAAGGTATGCAAGCTTCATAAATCCATTTATGGGTTGAAGCAAGCATCACGGAGTTGGAATCTTCGTTTTGATGAAGCAGTAAAACAATTTGGTTTCATCAAGAACGAAGAAGAACCATGTGTTTACAAGAAGACTAGTGGGAGCAAAATTGCGTTTCTCGTACTGTATGTCGATGACATACTCCTCCTCGGTAATGACTATCCGTTGCTTCAGTCTGTTAAGACTTGGCTCGGAAGTTGTTTTCCATGAAAGACATGGGAGAAGCCGCGTACATTCTTGGAATCAGAATCTACAGAGATAGAGTGAATAAGCTGAATGGATTGTGCCAAGACACTTATATCGATAAGGTGTTGCACAGATTCAAGATGCATGATTCCAAGAAGGGCTTCATACCAATGTCTCATGGCATTAGTCTCAGCAAGAAGCAGTGTCCGAAGACACATGCTGAGCGAGAGCGCATGAATAGGATTCCTTATGCTTCTGCAATAGGATCTATTATGTATGCCATGCTCTGCACTCATCCAGATGTAGCTTACGCGTTAAGCATGACGAGTAGATACCAATCTGATCCAGGTGAAGATCACTGGACAGCCGCCAAGAATATTCTCAAGTGTTTGAGACATACTAAGGATAAATTCCTGGTGTATGGAGGAAGTGAAGAACTGGTGGTGAATGGATTCACTGATGCGAGTTTTCAGACCGACACAGACGATTTCCGATCACAATCTGGATATGTCTTCTGTCTAAATGGCGGTGCAGTGAGCTGGAAGAGCTCTAAGCAGAATACCGTAGCTGATTCCACGACGGAAGCTGAATATGTTGCTGCTTCAGAAGCGGCAAAGGAAGCTGTTTGGATCAAGAAGTTCATGATTGAACTTGGTGTGGTTCCTAGTATCTTGGAGCCAGTGGCTTTGTTTTGCGATAACAATGGAGCCATTGCTCAGGCGAAAGAACCCAGGTCACACCAGAAGTCCAAACACGTAGAGAGGAGATATCACCTGATTCGAGATATCATCAATAGAGGTGATGTAAAGATCAGCAGAGTTCCGACGGATGAGAATGTCGCTGATCCTCTGACTAAGTCACTCCCAAGGCCTAAGCATGAAAGTCATATGACTGCTGTAGGCATTAGAGATCTAAAGATGTAATCTTGATTCTAGTGGGAGTTTTAGTTTTATTTTAGTTATAATAAGATGCTCTTGTAAACATTCTTTTGGATATGTTTAAATGAAATTTGATTTCAGCATTATATATTGTGATCTAAATAATGGTTCCAAAATAAGTTTATGTTATATTATAGGTCATCAAGTTGAGGACTTGATCATGAAACCCTATAAGTATAGATGACATAAATTATAATGTGTCCCTAGTCGAGGTTGTCAAAGTGGGACGCTGACAACCGCGAGAGACTAGATTGTGAGGTGACTGTTGGCTAAGTTTCATGGAGCCAATGATATGATTATCGCAGTCAGTCACATAGGTATATGTTGGTGAACATATGATCGGACATGACCCGCTAATGAGAAGTCTACAAGATAGTTATATCTGTGTCATAAGAGGTTCTCATTACGACTATAGAGTATAGTCCTTAGACCTGAGTTCATCATGCTTTCTTGCATGTGAATTGGTACACTTTGACCTTGTCAAACGTCGACCCGTAACTGGAGGCTATAACGGCACTGTTCAGGTGTATCATGAAATGTGCGTTGAAACAGGGATGGAACAAGATGGAATTTTCCCCTCCTGAATAACGGGAGATAAATATCTCAGGGCCTATCGAAGATTTAATACTGAGAAAATGTGTGGCCGCACTCAAACGAACTGTAGTTCAGTTGTTTGTAATGTTCAGTATGAGATCAGGAGTTCGATAAACACGATGTTGGCTTAATAAGGATGACACCAATCTTGCCTTATGCCAAATCGAGATATAGAGACAAAAAGATTTTGGGAATTGATGATTCCAGTACAAGTGGGAGATTGTTGGGATAGTGTCCTGAAATCACACTTGTACTCACTCCTGATGATAGTTGTGTGTCGAGATCAGACATTCGTATAATACTGGGTGGTTGCAATGTTTTGCTAGAAGCCTCTTGCAGTTTGTAAGTTGTAGACTTACTGCCAGTATTATATGATCCTATAGGGTCACACACCTAAGCAAACTGGAAGCATGAATGTGGAAATGATCATTATGGTAATGATCATGTTGATGTGTATTGGATACACATTGACATAAGAGTTTTATGATATGTGTCGATCGATGCAGTGAGTGTGTCGATCGATGCAAGCTTTTCGTGGAGGTGTGACGATCGACACATTAAGTGTGTCGATCGTTGCATATCGGGTTTCGAAACTGATGTTTCGGATTGATGACGTAACCGAGTCGGGTTTGTCCGACGGTTGATGATGTCATTTCCAGGTCGATATATAAAGGCTTATATGGTCGACCTGAACCCTAGCCGTCTTCTCTTCTCTCTGACAGAAAAGCAGAAACACGAGAAACTCACAGATTCCACAGATTCGGCACTAGCATCCCGTTTTCCAGTTTGTATGCGTGTGTACGTGGTAGAGGCGAGGCACCTGTGTCGCTACTGATCTCGTTCACCATTCATTCCGCTGCCAGTAACAAGGTAAGAACGAGGTTGGTGATTCAATATATTAAACCCTAGATCCTAGGAGAATCCTACAGATTATAGTCTAAAGATTCAGCAACCTTACCCACAATGCCTTACCGATTTGATCGGTAAAAAAGTTTTATTCAGAATCACACTGTCTGAAGACAATAGAAAGAATAAGAACCAACCATTTGTTGTGACACATGCTTGGGCTGATCAAGAGAGGGTTAGTTTTTGTCTGAAATTGATCAGGTATTAACTTGACTAATTTTTTATTTATGTGATCTAATCGATAATTATTGTTTATGGTATCTTTTTGATTTATCTTTCTTAGTTCATGCTTGCAAACTCAACCGAGAATTCTAGATCTCATCCGCTCATGCTCACTAATTCATCTAAAAATTCAGAGCCTTCACTTTCTAACTCAATTACTCCAGTGTTTAAGAAAAGGGTTGTTGTAATCAAGAAAGAAGATGACAAGTATTCCAGTTCAAAAAAATCAAGAGTGATTTTTGATGAGGAGGAGAGTGAATGATTACCTTAACTTCGTGTTTACATCCAATTCTTCTTTAGAATTTTAATTGGTTTTTTTTGTGTTGTTCTTTTCTCATAATTTATATGATGATCTGTTGGATTTCTTTAATTTAGTTTTTGTTGAATTTATAATCTAGACCATATTCTTTTATTGGTATTATTTAAAATCTAATTTTGATTACATGTTTTGTTATATCTTTTACTGAATACGGGTATTTTGTTTATTCGTTTTGCTTGATTGTTTTATTTGTGTATCCATTTTATGTTTCGATAAAATATTTTCAAATATATTAAGAGGGTACAAAATTAAAACTGACAAAGAGAAGCTAGACAAGATATGAACTCATGATTCATGGCCAGATCGTCAAATCCGTTGTCTCGCTCATTTGTCAATATCTCACATCATCCTTCTGAATTGACAACAGATGCAACATCTGGAAACCATAAAATATATGGATTATAATAACGTTATAATCTATAATTATTATTCTTAACATATATTAAATTATATATATTCATACCGTTTGTGTATTCGATTTTCCAAAACCTTAGTACACATTCGACTAGGTTTCCACCGAAAATATCCTAGTCACTATAGAGTTTTGTTGCAACGTCCCCCAAAACCAAGCATTTTATCGTGTCTCCCCTGAAAATTTTATTATATTAAAAAGCTGTAAAAATAATAATTACATATTTCCTTGAAAATTGAATTGAGGCATATCTTACTTATCATCTGTGAGATCAAATGTGAGATAGGAGTGATCGTAGGTAACTCGGGTTGGGTCTGGCATGTGAAGATGGCCGATGTTTGATATTGTTCCTAAAAGATCTAGATAGATAAATATGGGGTTAAAAATGAGAAGTAATGTAGTTTTAAAATACTAAATCTTAAGAAAGCTTACCAACATAATATTGATCAGGGGTCTCCCTTTTCAAGATAGAATGGATCTCCGATAAATCAAAAAAATATGAATCATTTCTATAATTTGTGACTTTAATCTCTGTTGAGCTATTAAAATCCAAACAGTAAATATGTTTTGTTTCCCTGTATCTCTGTGTTTGAGCAACTACGTTAAACGACTTTATAACAATCCAGTGACCTTTGTGAACTTGACCTCTAAACTTATTCGTCAGTTCCCGACCCCTGAGTTTTGCTTAAATTTTGTTACTCTGCATATTATGGAGTCAAAAACAAGACAACTGCTTGTGTGACTATTTTTTAAGAGCTTCCAATATCCAATTTAGAGAGAGTTGTAAGTAAAATATGGTATTTGCATATTGAATACCCGGTCGTCACAGAGTATGAGGTGGATTCGGTGACTGTCAGCTGATTTGCGTTCGGTCCATTTCTGAAGAATCTTAACGTGTATTCTCCAATCGTCCCGCGATGTGCTGATGGCGCTTACATTTGTGAAAGAGGCCATTGTTGGTTTGTTGTGAAAAGGTGATTTTTGAAAAAAATTCTTGCAAAGATATACTGATGAGATTGAATATCAGTAAGAATAAATGAGTGATATCCAACAATTGCCTTTTATAATGGTTTTGATCAGAGTGTTTGGTAGAAGGCATTTAATTGGCGGTTTTAATCTGAATTTTTATTTTTGGGTGGTAACCAGTTACATTGCATGCAGTTATGAGATAATGTGTTACTTATTAATTTTATATGTACGACTGTACATATATTTATTAGATATATTGATGGAACTATTCGAAAATGTTTTAATTTTAGGTTTTCTATGGTGTAGTTGTTTTATGAAATATTAATTTTTACGAATGATCGATACTAAAATATTAAATAAAACTGTTTAACTTGCATGTGGTATCAAAAATTGTTTAAAACATTTTCACATTGATATAAAAATGACTATTATTTAGAATTTTAATTTTAAGATAGATTAAATGTAAGTGATTGACATCAACCTACATTCATATTTTTTTTAATATAGTTGATACATTAGATTGACGTGTACCGACCGAATTAATTGATATGAAACTGTTATCTTAATTGACCAATCGAGATTTAATTTTTGTATACATAGTAGTCCATTTTTATGCTAGAGTTTACATATTTAAATAATGAAGAATTGCATTTATTCAATAATATGCATTACACATGATGGAATTTTCCAATAAAATATATGTTAGACAAAATAAATTGTAGTACATAAATTTTTGTTAAACGGAATAAAATTGTTAATATGTGGAATAAATTTGGAAAAGTAAAAAAAAAATGATTGTGTGTTAACAGATGATGTGCTAGTTTAAGAAACCTAAATTTTTATTTTTTCTTATTAACCGTAAATAAAAATTAATACCCAATCGTGACTTTCTAGAATCGTGGTGAGTATTTATTTTAAACCTTAGGAGATACTAATCGTTTTTGACTTTAACTTCCTTTCCGTCATCCGTTTGTTCTCTCTTCGAAAATTTATTTGAAAAAAATATGGCCCAAAGGCAATACCAGTTACTTTCAGATATCAACAAGTCTATGACCAAATGGAGTTTTAGATTGAATGTCCTTCGGGCTTGGATGTTTGAAGATGTCATAAACGGAAAAAACAATCAAACTAGTTTTGGTGGATGAACATGTCCCTTTTATGATTAGAACTATATATGTACATATTTTTATTTAATTAATGGTTAGATAACCTTTGTTTCTACGATATATTAAGTTTTCTGTATGATTATCTTTATAACAATAGGGTCAAAGGATAAAAGGACAACTATGGGGTGATTTTGTTGAAACTTTCGAGTGGCTGTTTGAATCTGAAGGCCACTGGATTCAATGGGATGACGTTCTTACGTTGATAGGCCAATGTCAGGCCGCTTGACAGATATTTTATTTTCTTTATGTCGAATCCGTTCGAGTATAATATGTAGAATTACATTCCCTAATGGCGAGCATTACGTACTTAGACTTGAAGCTTATAAATGGCGTTTCAAATGGCACTATAACTAGCATCTATCCAATCGGTATATTTTTATGGAACATGTTATAATATTGTTCTAGGATACTATTATTTATTAGAGTAGGTTACTGGTTTGTTTGGTGTTTTTTTGTGGTATAGATTTGATTGGTGTTGTTCTTGGAATTGATGGCTTTGAACGAAATCCAGTGTTTCATACAAATGATCAGGAAACTCATTTTTGGAGGCGTCTTCAAGTAAAATTCCCAATTAACGATTTGGAGTAAGTATAACTTCAATTTGTTTCGATGTAGAATATTCTGAGAATATCAAAAAGCTTATTTGTACTTAATATTCGCATAAATAATTCATTGGATTTTGTGGTGAATGGCGATCTAGCTGTTAGGTTGGTGACGGCGTGGGCCAAAAGTCCGAATGGGATATTGTTCTGCTTATTCCAATGCTTTGACATTGTCAAAAACAGTGGTGGTATGAAGGATTTTTAAACTGTTTATAAATTTGTTCTAGTTACTCTACATTGACAAATAATTAAAATTACTTATAAATTAGGGTTGGTAAGAGTGGAGGCTATTAAACGGGTTTCTAAGATACGCATTGAAGCGTATGAAGTTGAAGAATTCCGTGATTTAGTCCAGATATATTTATAAAACACCTCCTAATTTGATTGTATAGATGTTTATGTTTTTCGGTAATCTTATGTTTTGATCGTTGATATGATTTTTTTCCTACAGGTACCCTAAGCCTCCTCTATGTCCAGAAGACCTATTTATTTACATGTTCTTTAAGTACGTTACAAACTTTGTTTATGTTTTTGTGAACAAATATTTTGTCTTGATTTTTAGCAAGTTTCTATGATTTCTTTAATAGATTTTTTTTTTATTCCCAATTTCGTAGGTGATCATGACCAACAATAGTAGACGCAACTTCCGATGAAGTTTAGCGACGTTATAGAAGAACCATAAAAAATGGGAATGATTTTATAAATTAGCTTAACTTATTTACGATGTCAAAAACAAAACAAAGTTAACTCATATACACAATTTATTTGTAACATTGTTAGAGCAACTTTTCGATAATTATTTATAGTTGTGTACGTAAATATAAAAGTATTGTATATCATTTGAATTAAACGAAAATGTATTAACCAGTTAGATATAAAATCGGTTATTTAAACTGAAAAGTTTATATCCCGACTCACAACTATTAGATACGGTATCTATACATAACAAAACTGTTACAGATCTTTTGTTAAGATCACATTTAAGAAATTAAAATTTATATCCCGACTCACGACTATTAGATACGGTATCTATACATAACAAAACTGTTACAGATCTTTTGGTAAGATCACATTACATATCTTTTGTTAAGATCATTCGTATTCTTGTTCTCACCGAGCCCAAGCTTCTATAACACTGCAGACAGTGTTGTCTAAGGGTGGGGGAGGTAGCTACTAACGCACGCGTTCTCTGTTTTCGTAGAGTCAGTCTAGTCTGTTTTATTGAGTCAAATTGAGTAGGAAACAAGGAACTTTTGAGGAGATCACTACACTTGCAAGAACCGAAGTGACCATTGGATGAGTTGCAGATGATATCTGACTATTAGAAACCCACACAGATCAGCCTACTGAGGACACCCATATCACTTCAGGTATTCAGAGAATCCACTACTGACTTCACTTTAACTTGACTTAATTTTCTCACCTAGGGGCTTGGTATACTTTGAGTCGGATTCCTCTGTTAGTCTTGACACAGCTTGTAAACATGTCAAAGTATGGTTCCCTTTTCCCCTTCCCTAAAGTAAAAAAAGAGAATTAAAATGCGGATGCCCAAGTAGCTCTGAAGTGATCACAGAAGTGGTAGAGACTCCTATTACCTCATGTGCATTCATGGAATATGTCCAAAGTACACCCCAATGCGGGAAGATCAATGATAGAAAAAATAAAATGATACCCAGTGGGAAAAATCAATTGCTAAGGAAGTAAAAGGAGAAGAAGGAACCAGAAACTGATAGTTTGGTGGTCAGGTGCTAACGGAGTAAGATTCCATGTGTTCTTTGATCAATACTCCCTAGGTGAGACCTCACTTATTAGATTACAAAGTCAGTAATCTGAATTTGAATGCTCTGAATGAGATTGTGGAGTTTACTTAGGACAATTGCTAAGTGTGGGGGAAGAACATGTTGGTTTTGATGTTCGTAGGTTCATTTTTTATGTGGATTACTAAGGGGAATCTGAGTGTAGCACTTAGACGATGAAATGAGTTTCTGAAGTTTTCAAACTTCTTCTCCTGATCTTAGTTTTTTGTTTGCTTGAGGGCAAGCAAAAGCTAAATGTGGGGGGAGTTCATATATCATGATTTTTAGGGCTTTTGACCATGACATATGTCTTTATTATCGAGTCTTTTGTTGTGTTTTGGAGTGATTTATGTGTTTTACAGGTCTAGGTACGTTTGGAGCATATTTGGACATTATGGCGCATTTTTGCTATTTGGAGCATTCAGGCGAGAGAGAAGAAATCAGAGTCGTTGTTGCTTCAGAGTGTCGATCGACACACATTCATCATCGATCGACACAGGAGTCCATTAGATAATTCTCGCCGAGTTAATGAAGACTTTGGATATTTGCAGTTTAGCCCAGAAGTTTCTCATAATTACAAAGAAGCCCAAAACGTGTTTAGACTATTATATTAGGGTTTTTAAGCAATTGTTTAGGCCAAGTTTTATTCTATTAGAGATTGAGAGATTTTGGGGCTGGTCTTGTACTGGAGAGAGAAGAGATTTCGAACCTTGTTTCTTTACTTCTTTTATGATATTTGGTTTTCTATTCATCATGTGTTTTGTTTCATATGCCATGTCTGAGTAGTTTACTTGTTAGGTTTAGGGATTCTCATTAGGGATTTCATGGAATATTAGGTAAATCAATATGTAGGGATTCATACTTTCTAGTTCTTCATCTAGGGTTGTTCTTAATGCTTAATCTGAATTGGCCTCTTAGATTATTGATGTTAGGTTAATTTCCGCAATGACAGTTGGTTAGTTAGCTAGAAAGAACCTAGATGAGCAATTGAACTATTTGCAAAGAAATTTGGGTTAGGAAAATTATGAACGAAAGAACCTGAGATTAATGCATGTTTAGGATCTCTAGAACTCGCAACGAAAGTTGGTTTGCTACGTTGCTAGACATAGATAATACTCGCAACGAAAGTTGGTTTCTTATGCCTCTGTGATTCTAAGTTCTAGAACGGTTCTTAATTTGATCCCGATTGATTGATTATCTTGTATTCCTGATTTCCTGAGAACTCCATTGACCTGACGCTTCGCCTGATTGATTTAAAAACCGTCTGCTATTTGTTTCTGTTTCTGATTTTATTGCTTTCATTACTGCTGCTGCTTAGCTTAATTCGAACCTCTATAATCTATTGTAAGATTCTTGAGTCTCTGTGGATTCGACCTCTATATACTACTAGTCACGTCTGTGCACTTGCAGTGTATTTCTATGGATTAAAACTCGAGCATATCACCATGTCTCACAAAATTTGTCAACGGGCAATCAAAAAGTCAATGAGGGCATTTTGTAATTTCCAAGAGTTGAGGAAAATTTTGGTAATTTTACCAAAATACAAGATGGAAGCTTAGACGGGCGAAATGATTCTATTTTTTAAAATTATTTAAATAAATAATTTAGAAGATGGAAAGTGGTGGAATTGGATTTCTAAAACAGTTTTACGGACTATCGGGATGGAAAGCGATTAAACCGATCAAACTTGTAAAAATTGGTACGAGAGCTACGGAAGGCCAAACTGAATGAAACGACTTGGAAAAACGTTTCTTATAGAGTCTAGTAATTTAAAAAGAATATTGGAGGATTTATTGAAGAAGCTACGGGGAGGGGGGTGGGTTTGGAGATTTAAACCGGAATTTGTTATTATGGACCGAGCGGATGAATCGGAGAATTGGAAAATCTATGGACTTGGAGATTCATTGAATAGAATCTGGGAATTCCCCTGGTCTGAAAAGTGTCACTTGTTTTCTCTCAGTTGGCGCCACCTATTTCCCAAGGTTCAAAGAACCATTCTTTTGACTCATTGCATAATTCCATCAAATCACCTCTCACTCTCTCATTTGCTCTATCTCTCACTAAAATCACTCACAAAAATCTCTCTGACCTCTCTCCTATCACCTCCCACGAATCTCCCTCTCTTTCTCTCACCATCTTCATCAAAATTCATCAATCTTCATCCATCTTTGAAGATCTTCAAGAAGTGTTCTTGGTGTTCTTCATTCCTTGGGTTGCAAGTTACCAAAATAACTCTAAATCTAGCATAAATCTTCATGAGTCACCTGGATAATTGAGATATCCTCCTCCTCATATCCATTCACCGTCAATCAGAAGCTCCGCCGCCGTCGGAGGAGCTGCTACCCGGCGACCTCCGCCGCTTTTTCCTCTACTCCTCAACCGCCTCTCTCTCTCCACCCAGTTACTTCCTCTAATTGGCTTCTCCTCTCACCGGAGATAGCCTCAGTCTTCGGAATCCTCCACCGGTATGCCTGCCTCTCGTCGGTCAACGCCAGAGCCGCCGTCAGTCAACGCCGAAAAAGCTTGCCGTGAGTTTCTCCTTTATGCCGTATCTCTCTCTCGCTGGTTCTCTCACCGCCGGCTATCTCGCCAAATCAATCTTAACTGGAGAATCCTATAAGACGCTGGTCAATGCCCCTCCACCGCGGTCAACTCTGGAAAAATCGCCGGATCAGCCGGTCAACGCCTTCTTCTCAATGGTTTCAGCTAGGGTTGGTCAGCTCTTGGTTTTGTCCTGGTCAACACTGGTTCAGCCTTAGGCAACTCGGTTTAGGCTAGGTAAATGCGGGCCAACTCGGTCAACGCCGGTTTGGTCAAATTCAACTCTCTGTCAACACTTCGGATTAGGACGATTTGAGCTCGTGATTGTAGTTGGTTCAGTATGTTGGTTTGGGAAGGGTTCGGGAGCAGTTGCAGTTCGGTCTTGGGGGTTTAGAAGTTCCATCACACCATCATCCTTCATTTCTATGCACTGTGAGTCGGTTATTTATGCATTATTTAGGTCATGTAGACCTGGGAACCTTAAACCGTAGTTCTAGGTTGCATGCCTGTTTGGCTAACTTGGTTAGAACGGTTAATTTACTGATATTCGGTTTGACTAATTAAATGATTAGGTTGACATATTCAGGTTATGTAGTCCACATTGGTTATTGCTTCGTTATACCATTGATTGATCATTGATTGTTGCATTCATGTTAGATTGGCATGTTAGGACATAATTAAATGAATCTATATACTGGAAATTATGAGTTGATTAAAAAATAATTAAAATACATAACAAAACACATAATATAATAATGGGTGGGTTATTAGATAATAGACAAGTTATCGGGTTAAATGGATTTAATTAGAGGACAATGAGACGTCAAGGGATTGGTAAGTTTACTAATCTTAATCTTTCGGATGGAGGAGTTTATAAAAGAGATAGGAAGTTAAATTAAAGTTGTTATTTATGAATTAAGCCGTCTACGGGATTAGTAAGCCATTAATCCCAAGGTAGCGGATTAAATGATTCGAGGTTAAATATGATTAAAAGACATATAAACCTAAGTGTCTTATTGATTGGAATTATGATGATTGGTTTGGTGTTTATCTGATGCATGCTTGTGGTTGTCTACTCCGTTGTCGGGCCGGGTAGACGATTGATTGGGTAATGTTTAGTCTATTTCCGTGTTGGGCCGGATAGACTGTTTGATTGTTACTTACTCCGTCACGGGACCAGGTATGTTTGATAGATACCTAATCCAGTATAGAACCGGATAAGGTCGGTGGTCTGGTGGTTGATTTAAGAGGACTTGCGGGATAGATCGGGTATTATGATTGTGTTGTTTATTTTTGTTGACCTTGTCGGTCTTGTGTGTTGTTTAGGGTCCCAGAGAGTCTGCGTGTTTTAATTTTTGTTATCAAGACTCTAGGGTGTGTTAGATCCCGCAAGTCTAGTGAAAGCATTCTGGTACTTCCGACCCGATTTGATCCTCAGATAGTTACATAATCGGTTCACGTACCTTCGGGTGGTGTGTCTTGTTATGGTGTTAACATACTTAGTGACGCCGGTAGGTGTGTGGTCTGGTGAATTCGGGGTCACAACCTAGGGCCGGACTGCATAGAAGTTTAGGCTATCTAGGGGTAGTCCGAGTCGTTGTGTATCGATGGACAGAGAATAGTGTCTTAGGTCGTAGGACTTTGTGTTTACGTCTAGGAGTCACGGGAAGTTTTATATTTTGTGGCGGTAGAGAAGTGCTCCCGTGGAAGTTATAGAGTTCGCATATTGGGCCCAGAGGTGAGGAGTTAGTATTAGTTTTGCGATAGTTAGTTCGAGTGCATTCAAGGTCATGTGTCACAGTGATCTCAATTTCCGTGGCTACCTTTTATTGACAGAGAATGCTTGTATGGTGTGGAGCTCATCACGTCATGGTGGCAAGTGATCAGCTATTTGTTCATGTTTGTTATTTTGGGGTTTTTGGGGTGGGATTACTTTAGTAGATCATTAGCATCCTGTTAGTGGGGAGCCGACTAACTGGCTGATCTTAGATCGCTCATTAGACTCTTTTGTTGTTTTTCTGGTTTGGCTTAGCTCAGCGGATGCCGGAGGACCTCAGTGTGGTCTTGGGAGAGCATTTAGCAACGATTTGATTTCGATATCGGTTTTGGGTTTATTCGGTTTGGATTTTATGGGTGCCTGTTGATTTTGAAATGTTTTGGAAATGGATACTAATAGGCTAAATGATTTAAAATACCTAAAAAACTTAGAAATGAAATTATTCCATGGCATTTGGTTTAGTCCAAACCGACACAACTCGTAACCGGACTGCCTTTGTCTTCGTATTGTGACGAAATTTTTAAGCCATTGACTCAAACTGGACTGCATCTGTCTTCGTATTGTGATGAAATTTTCTCGTTTGACCTGATCGGGTTCGATCCGTCATGTTCTTGTTTGATTTTTGACCGGTCAGCTCGTCAATCAGTGGATAACGGGAAATGGGTGTTACAAAGACAGTCAAGGAAAAGGCTTTAAGGAAGAGGACCGCCACCGAAGGGTATTTTATGGCAAGGACGGATGAGGTTGCCATGGAGGAGAGAAACTAGGTGCACACGTAGGAACGGATTGAGGTGCATTTGAAAGAGAAGACTGAGGTGACGCCGAGGGTGAGGGAATTGAGTCTCCAGAGGATGAGCTCGATCATATTTTTGAGTTCAAAGTACTGAAAGGCTGATGTGATCCTCCTCAATGATTTGGTTGTGTGCCCCGAGATGGTCCGAGCTGTCACATACGCCAACGGGCCCAAGTGTTGTGGTAGAGCTCTTGGAGCTGGGGTTCTGGGCTCTCCTTTTGGAGTTGCCACTGACATGGATGATGCTACCGCTGCGGAAGTCGTGGTGGTCTTTGCTGATGCTGGTTGCTCGGTGATCGGATATGGCGCTGGCATTCCGAAGGTTGGTGGTCTCGTTATTGTCGAATTCGTTCTTTGCGTTTAGAAAATCTTTATCCCCTTTCTTTTAGCACCAATTATCGATCAAAAATATCACTAAATATCATCAGGATGATCAAAAATGTTGTTGTGATAATATTATATATTTTATTGCTCAAAAGGAATGTTGAATGTTCTCCTTCATCTTATGTACTTCGAAATTTAATTTAAAACATTTTATATAGTTATTTTCCCAATATTTTATCTAGTTATTAATTATATTTTTTGTAACACCCGTCTCCCGGCTAACCGGAGACCCGGCATTAGGGCTCCCGTTAAACCGGATTCGGTCCGACCGGGACGCCTTCTCAACTTGTCCCAGGAACCCGGCGCTTCCTTCGTATTCAAATCCACCAATGACGTCATACGATCGATCAATCCCGCATCCCGACCTGCAAAAAAAAAGGGGACATGGAAAGGGAAAGAGGACTGAGTAATTGTTTCAAACACAATTACCCAGCGAGGGCGGATTTAAGGAACCCGCGATCCCGGCTTACGCCACACAATTACAAATTCTAGTCCTAGGCTAATATCATCTTGCAAACATCACCCGAAGGCTTCACTACACAATTCTAAGTCCATTCGTGCACACGGGCTCTCAGCCCACACTCATGAACACCTACATGGCCTCGCCCACTCACACAGTGCGTCTCACGCATGGTACGTCCCACACACCTCAACACGGGAGGGCTCGTCAAGACCCTCCTCCGACGATCAAGGACGTCCCACACCCTACACGCAAAGCCCTAGCACAGTTCTACCACGCATATCCATCACGCACAATCAACGTTTTTGGTTTAAGCGATAACCTAGCATTTTATGTTCTTGCAATCAATCACATCAGCGCTTTAATATCCCTACCCTACCTAGAAAAGACGGTATTAACAGAGAACTATCGTCCGGAACTGAAATGGAGTAAGGGAATATCACAACCAGTCATCACCTTTGCCAAAGAAGGGGTAAAATCGTAATTTGGAAATTCCATTAGCCCGAACAGACATCAAATCTGGAAAGAGGACGAAAAAGAAGTGAATTAGGATTTCGTTTTGTTCAAATCGGACTTAGGACGAACAAGTTATGGCTACTTGAAATTTGTTTGACTGAAAGTCAACGGTCATGTCAAAGTCAACCGGTTGACCCGGTCAACCCAGAGCCAAACCCAGAATGAATCAGGCTCAATCCATAACCGGTCCAATTGCCTAAACCAGATCCTAACCAAACTAAACCAGAATGAAATTAAATTAAACTGGCCAAACCGAAATGGAATTTATTTAAACCGGGAATTGCAATTGAACCGAACAAGCTAAACCGAACCAATCGGTAAGCCCACCGGTCAACCGAGTTGACTCGGTCGCTGGCAAGTCGACTCGGTGGCCGGCGGCGGCGGCTCCAGTGACCGGTGACAGCGGACGGCGGCTCCGGTCGGAGGCGGACGGCGGCTCCGGTCAGAGGCGGACGGCGGCATTTCCCGGTGGATGGCGTCTCTGGTCGTCGGCGGACGGCGGCGGTTCCCGGCGTACGGCGGCGACGCGTGACTCCGGCGACGGCGCGTGCGGCATCGTGTGGGCTAACGGTGGATCTTCTCTCGGCAATTTCGGGAGCGTCCGAAGGCTGATGGAGGCGAGGTTGACGGCTACAGCTTCTTCTCGTCGAGAGGAACACGATGGTGGTCTCGGATTTCCCAGATTCTTCACGGTTAGAAAGATACGAGACTTTTGGTGTTCATGTTGAAGGAAATCAGATCTGAAAAGGGCTTACCGGATTACTTTAGACTCTAGTCGATGGAGATGTACCAGATCTGACTTCTGAAGGCGGTGGCTGCGACGGTGGAGAGGTAGGGCTTCGCCGAAATCTCTTTTCTTCACACTTTTTAAAATAGAGGTACTTATTTATAAAGAAGGGGACTAGAGTTTTGGGGGAATATAGTGGGCTTTTGGACCTGGGCTTCGGATTTTCTTCTTTTTCTTCAAAAAATTAAAATGAGCTAGGCAGGGCCATTACATTTTTGACAACCAAATATTTTTATTTTATTATGTTATAACTTCCCATTATGAGTTGTTAATCCGAAAGTTCACTAAGTATAATTAATGTGGAATGATGTGATATTTCCATTAGCTAGAAAATTTTGATTTTGAGGGACTGTTTGATTTTTTGAAGAATAACTCGGTTTATATAAGAGCAGCTAGGAGACCTTGTTTATATCTGAGAACTCAAGAAAATATACTGATTGTTTAGACTTGCAAAATAACTCCGAAAGAATATTAATTTGGTTTTCTAAACAAGTTATCAATTATATATATCAAAATATTAAAAAGAGTCCAAACTTTTATGGTCAAGTGGTTGATGATGGTTTTTGGACGCTACCACGTTCTTGGTTCGATCCTCCGGCCATGTGAAACTAAGTCATATTTGTTTAATGACACCCACATGGATGAGCCTTGCTTTAGGGGCTCATTTGAATACTTGGAGAGAGGGTCTATCCATGGACTGCATCTCTCCTTGAAAATTAGTCTAAACCCCTCCATAGGCTCGAAATACCCCCAAGTTAATCACAAAAAAAAATAGTAAAAAGAAAGTTACAAGTCAAGTCTATAATAAATTTGGGATCCTTTCATGAACGGGTCTCAAAAAATATTTATAGCCAAAGTTATGATGTTAGATCTCTGTCAACTCACGCTGGCCTGTTAACCTCTGTATTTTCTGAGGTATTAACTATTACTATTCGGATATAAACAGACTTTTACTGATCGATTTAGATTGGGGTACTAAATCTACCAAACATAATAACTCGCAAAAACTGAAAAACATACGACAATTATGGATTTCGGCCTAACGAAGTGACGCGTAGAAATATTATTCTTTTTTGGTAAATACGAGTAGAAAAGAAGTATTAAATGATTAAATTGATTATTTGGAACTTGGAACATAGAATAAAAGGCAAACACGTTGCATAGTGTACATAACTCGTCGGCCAAATATAACTCGATTTCTTAACTTAAAATTTTAAAATGAACAAATTTTTTTTTTTTTAATGTCACCGGATTTTTACCCGTAGAGGGTCAGATGCACCAAAAACATATATTTTTTTAAAAAACGAAATGCACCAAAAATATAGTTCTGTAAGTTTTTAGATGTGTCGAGGGAAGAAAATAATTAGTTGATAAACCCGTTTATGTTAAATTATTATAAATATATATTTTATTAGATATATTTTTCCTAAACCGACTTTTTACGTCGATTCATATATGCTATATAAAGGAGTTGTTGTTATAAGAGATGAGAGACACTTATACACACAACCATAACATAATAATAATAAGAGATACATTCTCATATCTACAATCTTCTCTTTGGTTCTCATTTTTTTCTTTAATCAACTTTTTTATTTTTATTTATTTTACAACACGTTATAAGGACAATCGTCTTTCGATCCGGTCAAATACCAAAAAGATGAAGTTTAACTATGACAAATTTTTTTTACGAAACAAAAATTATGTTTTTTTATATTTTCGTTTATATGATATTTCAGAAAAATAAGCATTGCCTTTTCCGAACCGATCGTTATGGTAGGCTATGCCTTCACGATCATGATCACGACTAAGTCACCTTAGATCATATTTATGAAGTGGTAGGTTAAGCCTTCTCCTTATCATTATGGTGCCTTCATGATCATAATCACATGGTAGAATATGTCACCTTAGATCATATTTATAGAGTGGTAGGTTAAGTCTCCTCCTTATTATTATGGTAGGATATGCCTCCATGATTTGATCACATGGTTGACTATGTCTGCTCATATCATATTTATGGAGTGAGAAATTATGCCTCCTCCATGAATTTATGGCAGGCGTTGTCTCTCAGTTATTTTAATTTTGCCTTTTAATTATGCATTTAAATTCTGCATTTATATATATGTCTTTAAATTATGCATTTATATTTATGCCTTTAAATTCTGCATTTATATTTATGCCTTTAAATTCTACATTTATATTTATGCCTTTTAATTACTGTATTTAAATTTATCTTATTTCTTTAAAGTAAGATTAAAATTTAATAAAATGTTTAAATCATATAGAGATAATGTCGAATATGGCAAAGCTCGATATCATTGCCCTTGATGCTGCTGGTAAAAATTATATGACATGGACATCAGATGCAAAATGGCGTATGAAACCAAATGGTCTTCTGGAAACCATTGATCCGTCGGAAACGACGTCTGATGAGGCTAAGGCTAAGGCCATGGTGTTTTTACGCCACCACCTCCATGATAATCTGAAAAATGAATACATCCGGATCTCTGGCAATCACTCAAAGAAAGGTTTGATCATCAAAAATATGTGATCTTACCAAAAGCCAGATACGATTGGTTGCACCTCAGATTCATGGATTACATAAAGCCGGCCCTTCCTCTAGCGGCACTAATGAGGACACTCATCTGGATGTCGCATATTTCCTCATCGATGAACCATAAATGAGTTGCCAAAGATACTATCTATAATAAATCTTAATGTTTTCATGTTATCTAATATGCTTTTGTAACAAAACCTATTAGTAGCTTTAATAATCTTTTGTGATATGCTTTTGTTGTAATATAAAATATATTTTAATATATCTTTGTCTTATGACACGGAAGATGTCGCATATTGAGAATCAGAATGGAGATATATGTCTAGCAGACAGTGCTACGACACATACTATCCTTAAGGATAGACGATATTTCTCCTGTCTCAAAATCAAAGACTCCGCCGAAAGCGTGAGCACCATTTCTAGTAATGCAAAAATAATACTAGGCTCTGGAGAAGCCAGTTTTTCAATGCCAAGGGGAACTAAATTTGAGATAAATACTGCATTATATTCCCCTAAATATCACCGAAACTTGATAAGTTTCTGAGATATCCGTAGAAATGGATATCGCATAGAAACTATGGATAAGAATGGCATTGAATATCTATGCATTACGTCTGAGAAAAAATATGTATTGGAAGAGCTACCGATGTTAGCCTCCGAATTATATTGCACAAAAATAAACATTACTGAATCCTATGCTATAATAAACCAAGAGGTTTTCAATACCTTTCGAGTCTGGCATGAAAGGTTAGGACATCCACGATCAGTAATGATGAGAAGAATTGTGCAAAATTCTAGTGGTCATCCATTGAAAAACGAAAAGATTTTTCAATCGAGAGAGTTTCCATGTAATGCTTGTTCTCAAGGGAAACTCATCACTCGGCCATCTCCAGCAAAAGTTGGGAATGAATCCCCATTATTCTTAGAAAGAATACATGGAGATATATGTGGACCTATTCATCCACAATGCGGGTCGTTTCGATATTATATGGTATTAGTTTACGCATCTAGTAGATGGTCACATGTGTGTCTGTTGACCACAAGGAATACGGCTTTCGCAAGATTCATTGCCCAAATAATCAGGTTGAGAGCACAGTTCCCTGATTATCCCATTAAGAAAATAAGGCTTGATAACGCTGGTGAATTCACTTCACAACCCTTCGATAATTACTGTATGTCAATGGGAATCGATGTTGAGCATCAAGTACCCCATGTGCATACACAAAATGGCATGCCGAAAATTTAATAAAACGGTTGCAATGGATTGCAAGACCATTGATATTGAAAACAAAACTCCCAATTTCTTTATGGGGACATGCTATATTCCATGCGATCGCATTGGTCCGGATAAGACCAAGTGCATATAATAAATATTCCCCATTACAATTGACATCTGGTCAAGAACCTAATATATCCCATCTCCGAGTTTTTGGGTGTGCAGTTTATGTTCCTATATCGCCACCACAAAGAACAAAAATGGGGCCGCAGCGGAGATTGGGGATATATTTCGGGTATACATCATCAAGTATGGAACCGCAAACCGGTGATATGTTTACATCACGGTTTGCGGATTTCCATTAAAATGAAGATGAATTCCCCGAGTTAGGGGGAGGATTGAGAGAATCACCAAAAGATATCACCTGGTGTACAAAATATTTGGCTTATCTTGATCCCCTACTAATCAACGCGAGTTGGAAGTTCAGAAAATTATACATTTACAAAATTTGGCAAATCAATTACTAGATACATTTACAGATTCAAAGAAGGTGACAAAATCATATATACCCGCTGCAAATGCTCCATCTAGAATTGAAATTCAAAAAGAACGAGGTGATGGAAGCATTGCTAATGAACCCAAGGTTCAGTTGAAAAGGGGGAGGCCATTGGGCTCTAAAGATAAAAATCCCCGAAAGAAAAAGAAGTTGGGAGAACAAAATGAAAAGGTTCAAGAGGAACCAAATGATGAAAAATGTCCAGAAGACATTTGTGAAAAGGTTGATGAAGAACCTGATGAAGAGAAAATCTTGAAGTCGAGCATGATGAAGAAAAGTGTGAGATTTCCATTAATTACTTTCATGATAGAAAAGTATGGACTAGATATGAAATTGATGATGTAGATGGAACATTCTCCTTTTCTATCTCCAAAGATAATGATAATGATAATGATGATCCAGATCCAAGATCCATATCGGAGAGCCAGAAAAGGCCCGATTGGGAGAAATGGCAAGAAGCCTTGAGAAATGAATTACTCTCCCTTAATAAGAAAAACATTTTCGGACCAGTTGGTATTACAGCTGAAGATGTAATATCAGTTGGATGTAAATGGGTCTTTGTGAGAAAAAGAATGAAAATAATGAAGTTACCAGATATAAAGCTCGACTTGTGGCACAAGGATTTTCTCAAAGACCGGGAATTGATTATGATAAAACATATTCTCCGGTAATGGATGCAATCACATTCAGATACTTAATGAGCCTAACGGCATCGAAAAATTTAGAAATGTACATCATGGATGTTGTGACTGCATATCTATATGGATCACTCGATAGTGACATATATATATGAAAATCCCAGAAGGATTTAAGATCCCAGAAGGGTCAAAGATTCCAGAAGAATTTGAGCAAATTTGTTCGGTCAAATTACAGCGATCACTTTACGGATTAAAACAATCTGGACGCATATGGTATAATCGCTTAAGCGAATTTTTGTTGAAGAAATGATTTATCAATAATGCGATATGCCCTTGCGTATTTATAAGGAAATCCTCATCAGAATTTGTGATCATTGCTGTTTATGTTGCTGACGTGAACATTATTGGAACTCAAAAGGAAGTTGATGATGCAAGAACTCAAATGAAAGAAGAGTTTGAAATGAAAGATCTTGGAAAGACAAAATTTTGTTTAGGGCTTCAAATAGAGCATTTCCAAGATGGTATATTTGTGCATCAATCAAATTACACCACAAGGGTGTTAAAACGCTTTTTATAGACAAAGCAAATCCCTTGAGTACTCTATGGTCAATAGATCACTTAATGTTGACAAGGATCCATTTCGACATTGTGAAGATAGCGAGGAAATATTGGGTCCAGATATACCTTATATGAGCGCTATAGGTGCACTCATGTATCTTGCAAACTGTACCAGACCAGATAAAGCTTTTGTTATTAATCTGCTTGCAAGATACAGTTCATCTCCTGCGAAGAGACACTAGACCGGGATAAAACATATCCTTCGATATCTTCGAGGTACGATTGACTTGGAATTATATTATCCTCGAAATTCTGCACTTGGTCTAGTTGGTTTTGCAGATGCAGGATATTTATCTGATCCGCATAAAGCTCGATCGCAAACCGGATACGTTTTTACAATGGGAGGAACTGCGATCTCGTGGCGTTCTCAAAAGCAGACTCTAGTCGTCACTTCTTTCAATTATGCGGAGACAATTGCACTTCATGAAGCATGTCGAGAATGTATATGGTTGAGATTTATAACTCATCATATATGTGAGATCCGGGATTCACACTAAGAATTTGTATTCGTGGATTTGGACTTTAGGATATAGAAATGGTATAGTTTCCTATGAATCAAAGAATTTATTGAGATTGATCGTCGAGATAGAACAAACACAGTCGAAAAGAGAGTACAAAGTATGAAATCGAGCTATCTAGTCGAAGTGTTCTTAGCTAGGGTTGGAATGTCTCGAATGAATCGCCACTTCTTCTCTAAATAGTCTCGGCTTTGATCTTCTTGTTCCGATATTTCGGCCTCGCCGTCATAACGATCTCCGAGATTTGCGTGGATCAGTTGAACTAGCGAAGACCGAGTTGCTCTATCTCTAAGTCATCTTCTGCCGAGCTCAAGCTCGATTGTCTCCGGCTTCGGCATCGTCTGGGACTTGTCAGGGCGTCTCTCGTTTGGGCCCAACAAAGGCATCGGCTCTTATTTTCGTCTCTGATTCTGGAACGGGCTCGTAATTACGGGCCTTTGTTTCGTTTGTTAATGGGCCGGATTTCCTAGAGGGAAATCCAGTACCAACAATAGCCCCCCAGCCCATTGATTTCAAGAAGTCGAGGTTAATGGGCGGTGGACGTTTTCGGGAAGACGCGCGCGTGTCTTGGTATCGAAAACCTAATGATTGCTTTCGTCCCATCCGTGGAATTTGTTTTAATCCAACGGTTATGGGTGGCCAAGATTTAGCGCGTGGGTTGGATCAGCCCGTTCATGGCGCGTCCGTTACCACGGTGAACATGACTCGATCGTCAATCACTCGCTCCTGCCCCCAGATCTTGTATCGACGGTTGAGATCGCAAAGACCCAAAGGATCACAACTGTCTCGATCTTTTTCGTAATTTATTTACAAATTTCGAATTGAGCGGTTGGGATTGTGAGATACCAAAAATCCCACGGATCTCGAGCAAGAGATAGTTTAAAAAGGGAAGTTACCTAGCACGATTCACATTACTGTTCGCACTACGAATCGTCAAGGTAACTTCTTCTCCCCCATTATATCCTCTTCTTGCCTCTTGCTCGTATTCTCTTTCCGTCGTTCTGAGACTTTCTTTCTCTAGAGATTTCGTTTTTCCTCTTTCCTCGAAAGAAATTTCCGATACATCGAACTATCATGGTTCGAAAGAGTGCGGTCAAGGCAAGTTCAACTGTGGCGGCGGGGCCGATTGGTCCCCATCCATCGTCCAGTTTGACTGTTGACCACATACAGAAGTTGCGGGTGAAATGCCGGATTCCGCCGGAGGTGGAGATACTTATCCCATCGACGGGAATGTCCCCAGAAACCGTCGTCGAGGGCCATTGCTGTGCCTCTTATACCTATTTCGATAAATGCGGATTGTTTTTCCCAATCCCTCGCATTATCTCGTGGGTTTTGGCCCAGCTTCTGCTGGCATTTCATCAGATGACCCCGAACTTCGTTCGATACGTCATCGGGCTCGGGGTCAGAGCTGTCGAGGAAGGTATCAACTTCGGGGTCGAGGAGTTAATGAGGCTATGCTCGGTAAAACATAATACTCGTTTTCCCGGGACCTACTACCTCTCTCCTCGCCACGGAAAAATCCTTGACGAGATCCCGACGAGGGATGTGTGGAAGAGTAAATATTTTTACTTCAGGATCAATCGTCACTCGGTTGAGGATTTCGATTATTCGGTTATCCCGACAAGATGGGCAACCAGCGTTGGTTAGCTTATAGGGTTTATTGGTTTCTCTGGTTGCTTCGATGTTCTCTATCGACATCGAACCGTTTGCTAATAACCTTTTTGGTTTCTTTGCAGAGGTTCTTGAGTCACCATCTTTGAACCCAAATACATCGAGTTTGATAGCTCGCCTTCGGAGAGGAGATATCCGCTGGTGTAACTTTACGGACCAGCGAATCCGAGCTGCTTTAGGTCCTGCGGCCCGACAACCTCCTTCATACCAACCTCTTCTTTCGCGAGACGAATCACGCCTCCCTCGCCAGCCCACTTCGACTCGAATCGTTCAGGCTCCGCTTCAGATTGTCGAGGGGACCGGAGAGAGTAAGTGTTCTGGTTAGTCTGTCCGAGGGTCGTCGCGCCATATGCCCTTCGTTTGCTGGGCTGACCCGAATCTGTTTTGTTTGCAGATCGACCTGTTTCGGACGACAGTTCTACTGCAAGCACCCCTTCTCTTGAAAAGATGTCGCGAAGATCTAGCAGCCGTCGGAACGGGAAGGATTCCGTTGATCTGGCAAAGAAAATGAAGGCTGGCGATTTGAGCAACGCCCTCCTTTTTGCCATGGACGAGGGGCCTCCTCCTCCTCCTTCGATCCCTCCTCCTAACCCTGTTCGGGTTTCTCTTCCCGCGGTCGCAGGGTCCGGAGAGGAAAATGTGGGGGTGGAGAATTTACCTCCTATTTCGGCCGGTGAGGAACCGGTTCGGGTCCCGTCTGAAGAGCCTGCCTTGCGCAACTCTCGGTCGAATGGTTCGAGAGGGTCAAACGGTCGGAGCCGAGGTGGTCCTCCTCCGGCGGCGAAGCGTCGAAGGACTGATGCGGAGGTGAGCTCGAGAAGATCGGGCCAGAGTGTTGAGACGAGGCCTGCTTATTCTGGTCCTCGGGGTCTTTCAACTGGCGCTTCAGGCACCAGAAGGAATGCCCGATTGCGGATGACCCGACGGGTGTTGCTTATCTGCTAAGGCATTTTAAGCCCGCAGGTGTTCAGCTCCCGGCTGTCGGGGATATGGCTCTTGGTGATACTTACACCGAGATGATGGCGGCTTCTGGGAAGGTAATGATTTCTTTCCTTTGCTTTTTCGATTTGTTTCGTGCTTAATTTTCATCACACACATTTTTTTGGTAGGCCTTGGAGGCTGCGAACAGGTTTGCGGCTAGGGCCGAGCGTGAGCTGCGAGAGATACCGCAGGTGAGTGAGCTCGACACCGTCAAGAAAACGGTCAGCGACCTGAGAGCGCAGTTGCAGGGGGCCTTGGCTCGGGAAAAGGAGCTAAGGAAGAAGGCGAGCGACCTGGATGAGCAGTTGCAGGGTGCCTTGGCTCGGGTTTCGGTTGCGGAGGAAGCGAGCCGAACGGCCATTGAGGCAAGTCGGGTTGCGGACGTGCGGGCTGCGCAATGCCAGACTGGTCTGGACAAGGTTCTCACCGACCGAGAGTTTGATGTCAAGGTGGCAGCCCATGAGGCGAGGAAAGGGCTAAACGGTGAATACTTCAAGATTCTCGAGGGGATCGCGGCGAAGGAGAGCCAGAGGAAAGTCGCCGTGAGCGCTGAGATGAGGCTCCAGGAGGCCTTGGCTAATATCGCGCTTATTGCCGAGTTCGCCTCTGGCGAACTGGACCTGACCAAGGAGGTGACGGACTTGGCCGAGAAGAAGAGATTGGCCACGGAGGAGATGAACGCTGCGGCGGTGTCAGACTTCAGTATCAGCAAGCTTAATTTGCCGGTGATGTCGGACGATTCCGTGATCCTTGCGCGCCCCCTAAACCAGGCGGCTACTCGTCTTGATCAGTATGGGTCGAACCTCCCGACCGGAGTTAGCTCGCGAGTTAGCGATGAGGTTGAGGGTCAACTCGAGGAGGACAGGGCGACCGATGGTCAGACGGAGAATCAAGACGAGGCTTCCTCTCCTTCCAAGCAGTTCTAGTCCTTTTCATTTGTTGCCGCCCAAGAGGGCTTTTAATTCAGACTTTTCGTTGCCCGAGGGGGCTTTTAATTTTTTTTCAGACTTTTGTTGCCCGAGGGGCTTTTAGATTATAAACTTCGAGGATGTCGTGTCCTCTTCTTTTTTTTATGAACTGCTTTTCAAATCTTTCATGCCTTAGCATAGATTTTATTGTTTTTATGCCTTAACATAAAATTCGAGACGTTGTGGCGATTCGAACCTCTCCAGAGGAATCAAGCGGATAACTTATCTTGAGTTGCCTTAGAGAGTTCTTTGTGAACTTCTAGATCGATTGCGTTTGAGTTCGGATATTTATATTACAAAGAACGGTTTGAGGCACGACTACTTCGTAATATATGATTCGGGCTCAGTCGTCGAATTGAAAAGAGAAAAATTAAGTATGAGAACGAATCGAAGTAGGCTTACAAAGATTTGTTCTGAGTGTGTGTGGATGTTGCATGCTTGAGTAGCCGTCTTGACCTCGTTATTTTGCTTGAGGGGTGGGGTAGCCCCCCGATTCTTTTAATCCGTATAAGGTTTAGAAGAATTGTATTTTTTGGAAAGATCATTCTGGATCTCTTTCTTTGGGACGATCATTTCAGTTCGTTCGAATCGGGAGGACCGTTTTGGGTCGCTTGTTTTGGGACGATCATTTTAGCTCGTTCGGTTTGGAGGGACCGTTTTAGGTCGCTTTGTTTGAAGGGATAATTTCATATCACTTTACTTCTTGGAGAGATAATTTCATATCACTTGATTTTTGAAGAGATAATTTCATATCGCTTGATTTTGGGGGAGACCGTTTGAGGTCTCTCGGAAGGGATAATTTCATATCGCTTATTTTATGAGAGATAATTTCATATCACTTTAGCTTTAGGAGAGGCCATTTCAGGTCGCTCGGAAGGGATAATTTCATATCGCTTGTTTTTTAGAAGAGATAATTTCATATCACTTTGTTATTTGAAGAGATAATTTCATATCGCCTTAGTTTTTGGAAGAGATAATTTCATATCACTTTGCACAACATAACGGCTCTAACTTTTGCGACAGGAAGAGACGTTTGATTGGGAGACTTATTTTGATTTCACAAATATAAGCTAGTATGACTTCGTCATAAGCCGTTGAGCTTGGTAGAAGCTTTGTGTTTGGGGGGTGGCTGCGCTTGAAGTCGAGCTGCCTACGTACCCTTTTAAGGGGATCAAGCCATTTCGTAGTTCGATTATGTTGATGTACTCTTAGTGGAAATACTTTTTGAGGTTGATGATGTTCCAAGGTCGTAGTTCAGGCTTCTGGGTTTCTACCGACTTGAGTCGGTAGACCCCGTCCTTCACAACGTCGGTGACCTTGTAAGGACCTTCCCACTTTGCTCCTAATTTTCCAGCGTGTTATTCCTTTTTATGGTCGAACACTTTCCGTAAGACGAGCTCTCCTACTTGAAACATTCGAGTTTTGATTCGGGAATCATAGTAGCGAGCTGCGACTTGTTGGTAATTCTGGAGTCGAGCTAATGCGAGGTTCCTTCTTTCGTCGACGAGGTCGAGCTCGTCAGTTATCATCTTGTTGTTAAGTTCCTCTTGTCGTGGGCACTCTTTCTTGCAGATGCTTGACACGAGGATTTCGGCTGGTACTACCGCCTCGATCCCATAAGCCAGCGAGAATGGAGTCTCGCCGGTGGATTTGCGGGGGGTAGTTTGATAAGCCCATAATACGGCCGGGAGCTCGTCGCTCCAGGTTGTTTTGCACTCGTTGAGCCTTTTCTTGAGACCGTTCATAATCGCTTTGTTAGCTGCTTCTGCTAGCCCGTTTCCTTGGGGATAGCGCGGCGTTGAGTAAGTCAGCTTTATGTTCCAAGTTCTGCAGAACTCTTTGAACGTGTTTGATATGAACTGAGATCCGTTATCGGTGACGATCTCGTGGGGTAGTCCATGTCGGCAAACGATGTTTCGCCAGACGAACTCCTTAATGTGAACGTCCTTAACTTTTTGGTATGACTCCGCTTCAATCCACTTGGTGAAGTAGTCCGTCATCACCAATAGGTGTGTAGCTTTCTTTTTGCCGGATGCGACTAGCGGTCCCACAATGTCCATTCCCCATCGCATGAATGGGTATGGTGATGAGATAGAGGAGAGTTTCTCCGACGCTTGGTGGATAATTGGAGCATGCTTTTGGCATTTGTCGCACTTGTTGGAGAAGGACTCGTATTCGGTGGCCATTGTCGGCCAATAGTAACCTTGCCTTTTGATTCGCACGGCCAATGCTCGTCCTCCGGAATGGCTTCCGCAGGATCCGTCATGTGTTTGTGTAATCACGGCTAGGGATTGCTTTTTCTCAAGGAATTTGAGATAAGGTCCGGAGAGGCTCCTTTTAAAGAGATCTCCTTGCGTGACACAGTACCTTGCACTCTGTGTTTTAAGTTTCCGCGCCTCCCATTTGTCGTCGGGAACTTCGCCGTTTGTGATGTATCGAATGATCGGAGTTCTCCAATCTTCGTCGTTGTTAGGCTCAGGTCCTTGACTAGTGGATGCGGTTTGAATTGGTCCGTCGGGGACGTTCGCGACGTACACGGCGTTTCTAGGATCGAGGTCATCATCAATCTCGATGATGTCGCTATTGGTGTCCCCAGGACATTCTTTGTGCTTGACATCGTCCTTCACGGCGGGTCCGTCCTCTTTCAAGGACAGAGCTTTGAGGGCTATGTCGATGCTTGGTTTTTCTATCCCCTCGACTGGTATGATCCTTTTGAGGTTAGGATCTGATGTCGATGCTAATGCTGCTAGGGCATCGGCTGCAGTGTTTTCCCCTCGTGGGATTCGTGTTAGATCGAAGAATTCGATCTGTTCGGCCAGTGTATGGACTACCCGTAGGTATGCTTCCATCCGTTCATCTTTGGCCTCGTAATCGCCATGATATTGGCTCGTGACCAGTTGGGAATCGCTGAAGGCGTTTACTTCCCGGGCTCCTATTGCTATCGCGAGTCTGAGCCCGGCTATTAACGCTTCGTATTCTGCTTCGTTATTCGATGCGGCGAAGCCCAGTCTGAACGATTGTTCTAGTACTTCGCCCGTTGGGGAGACTAGCTTTACCTCGACTCCGGATCCTTGCCTCGAGGAAGCTCCATCGACGTAGAGTTTCCATTTTTGGGCCGAGGTCTGGTCGAGTTCTATAGTCGGAGGGAGCTCGATTACGAAATCTGCCAATACTTGTGCTTTTAGGCACGTTCGAGCTTTGTATTCTATGTCGTACTCGCTAAGTTCGATAGCCCATTTGACCAATCGACCCGACTGGCTTGGACTGTGAAGGATGGTTCTCAACGGCTGAGAGGTCATCACTATGATCGAGTGCGATTGAAAGTACGGTCGGAGTTTCCGAGCCGATGTCACTAACGCCAAGGCGAGTTTTTCCATGGCGGGGTATCTGGTTTCAGCATCGATCAAGGTCTTACTGATGTAATACACCGGCCGTTGCTCGTTTTGTTCCTCGCGAAGCAGGACTCCACTTACTGCTGCCGTCGAGACAGCTAGGTAGAGGTAAAGGGGTTCCCCTTATACTGGTTTCGCCAATATGGGTGGTTCGCTTAAGTAAGCTTTGAGCTGAGTGAAAGCCTCTTCGCACTTTTCGTCCCAGAGGAACTTTTTGTTTGCTTTGAGCAAGTGATAGAAGGGTAGACATTTATCAGTCGACCTTGAGATGAAGCGATTCAGAGCAGCTATTTTGCCGGTCAGGCGCTGGACTTCTCGCGTTGTTCTGGGAGATTTCATCTCTATGAACGTTGCGATCTGTTTGCGGTTCGCTTCGATCCCTCTTTCGGTCACTAGGTAACCAAGGAATTCTCCTGAGGGAACCCCGAAGGTACACTTTTCTGGGTTGAGTTTCATCCCGTATTTATTGAGAATGGTAAAACATTCTTTTAGTTGGGGGATGTGATCCTCATACCTGGAAGATTTTACCAGCATATCGTCGATGTAGACTTCCATGGTTTTGCCTAGGAGTCCTGATAACATCTTGTTAACTGGCTCTGATAGGTCGATTCCGATGCCAACGAGTCTTTCGGGATGAGCATCGTCTATGCAGACCTGAGTCGTGAAGTCCTTTGGGGGTCCTATTTGACTTGGGTCGTTCGACCTTTTGGTCTGCATGGTGGCGAGCTCCTCTTCTTTCTGTAATTGCTACGCAGGGGATTTCTTGATCTGCTTGTATCCGTTCATGTAGCAATGACGGGAAATCTTTTGACTTCCGTAAATGGTTTTGATCCCTTTGGGAGTTGGGAATTTTACGCATTGGTGGTAGGTCGATGGTAACGCTTTCATGTCGTATATCCATGGTCGACCTAGGATCGCGTTATAGGGAGCTGGCCGATCTACTATGACGAACTCCGTCATTCTTCGAACTCCTCCAGCGGTTACTGGGGCGAAGACAGAGCCCATCGAGTACGTCGTTTCGCCAGCGAAACCTACTAGTGGTGTCTTTTCTTCCACGATCTCGGAGTCGTTGAAGTCCATCTTTTTGAACGCGTCGTAAAAGAGGACATCTACCGAACTTCCCGTGTCAATCATTATCCTTGAGAGTTCGACATCTCCCACTACTAGACAAACGAGGAGAGCGTCGTCGTGTGGTTTGTAGAGATTACTCGTCTCGCTCTCGTGGAAAGTGATTTCGTGGTCTGGGCCTAACATTTGGATTTTCCCCCTTTTGTCGGTCTCGACTCTCCTTTGAAGAGCTTTGATTGAATTGACCGAATATCGGCACAGCTTGGAGCCACCGAAGATGAAGTCGACTCTTTTAGGGGGTATAGCCCGTTCACCCCCCCCCCCCCCCCCCCCCCCCCCCCCCCCCCCCCCGCAGAGACAAGGGAGATTGATTCTCGAGCATAAACTTTTAGCGGGAGCCGGAGGCGGGGATAGTGCCGAACCTCCCGGAGTGCCGCTCAGGTTGAGCTCGCCGAGGATTAACTCGACTCGCTTTCGCGACCCTTGAGGGAGTGTTTCGGGGGATTCCGGCTCCTTTGACCGTTCTCGTTTGTTCTGAGAAGGTTTTTTGGAGTTCGACTCCTTGGTCTGTTTGTTTTCCTTTTTGTCGGGCAGAGTTTCCTCCTCGACTTCGGAGTCTTGTTTGCTTTCGGACTCTCGCTTTTGAGCCTCGGCTTTGGCTCGAGTATAGCAATCTTCGGTCGAGTGTCCTCTTTTATTGTGGAAATCACAGAATTTTTCCTTGTCGAACTCGAATTTCTTCGAGCTCTTTGGGCTCTCGACCGCGTTGACGTTCCCTGATTTACGGGAATCCTTTTTCGAGTTCGAATTCTGAGAGCCCGACGGGTTCTTTTCTTTTTGGTGTTTTTCTCTGAGGGCCGTGGTTTCGTCCTCGAGGCGAGCAAAGGCCGATGCGCGATGGAGGGCGTCATCGAGCGTTTGAGGTTCGCGGACTATTATTTCCTCGCGGAATCTGGTTGAGTACCATAGTCCTCGTCTTAATGCTTCTATAGCTACCTCGTCTCGTGGGTTCGCGATTTTGGATTTTATTTCCTTAAATCGGTCGATGTACGAGCGAAGTGTTTCGTCAGGTTTTTGAGAGACGCCAAATAGGGCTGCCTCAGTAGTCTTTTCTTCGATGAAGACGGAGTATTGTTTGAGGAAAGCCGTCATGAACTGGGTGAAGTTGTCAATGGACCTTTCTTCCAGTCCGGCGAACCATTCTAGGGCGGAGCCCGATAAGTTTTCTGCGAAGAGCCTGCAGAAGGCGGGCTCTCTCTCCTCGTCGGTAAGGTACACCCTTGCCATCGCTAGTCGGAATGCCCTGATGTGGGCTTTCGGGTCTGATTTCCCAGAGAATTCCGGAAACTTAGTTTTCTTGATTTCTCGGATTCTTGCAAATGCGATCCGATCTGTGAACGGCGTTTGCTGCGTTTCTTCGATCACTCGATCGATGTCAGGAGCTGCGCTCGTTGCCATGTGAACTTTCGAGCTCAGACAGTTGAACTGGGCCTTAGCCTGTTCGATGTATTGTCTGAGCATATCGTGTTCATCGCCCTCTGCGGGTGTGAACTGGGCTTGTGCCCGACTTGACGTTTGTTCCGGAAAAATGGGGTCGAGGAGATCGATCGTTGGGACCGACCTTGTCTGGTCGACCTGGGGCGTTCGGAACTGTACCGTGTTTGATCCGTTAAGGAGTCCCGAGCTCGAGGCGAAGGTAGAGCCTCCTAGTTACCTCGGTCGGATGTTAGAGTTATTCGGGAAAGGTGGTGACCCGGGTAACGGTCGGTTTCTTGATCTGGTTGGATCTGTGACCATTGAACTCGAACTGAATGGGGTCGGTATCGCGATAGGGGTCATTATAGGGCGGAAGCCGCTATTTGACGTATTATCGAGGTTTCCCGACGCTCCCGGAGGAGTTACTACCTGGGAGAAGTCCAGGCGGGTACACGGTGGAGGACTTATGGGAGTTCGCGTTGGTCTACCCCCTTGTCTTTGACTGGCGAGCTCTTCAAGACGGGCGTTAAGGCACCGCTCTTGTTCGTCGAGCTGCGCGGCCAGAGAACGGTTCGCGATCTCTTGGGCCCTTGCGCTTGCCTCGTTATTTCTCGTTCGATCTACCAATAGGCTGAGCATCGAACGGATCTCGGCAAGATCGTTTGGCCCTTGTCTCTGTGGAGCAGAAGGTAGTGGCGAATTAGGTCTGGTTATTCCAGATCCACCTCCTGGGGCGGATATCGAATCGTTTCTCATCCACACCCAGTTTCTGCTCGGATCATTAGTTCCTGACAAAACGTTTGTCGGAGTCTGGCTCGTCGCGATTGTTTGAGCGACAGATCCGGCTGGTGCCGAGGTCGTGGAGACTGAGGCGGAGCTCGTCAACATGCCGTCGGTCTGACCCATGTTCCTTACCCCGGTGGTGCTCTGAGGAACGTTGTCGACCGTTTGAGGGAGGTCAACTGGTGGTGTGGCGCTGGGAGAGCCAGTTTGGTCGGGATTCATCTCGATCTATCGGATCTAGGATCTGATTCTTAAGATAGGAAAAACTATAGATAGTCCCCACAGTCGGCGCCAAATGTGACATCCGGGATTCACACTAAGAATTTGTATTCGTGGATTTGGACTTTAGGATATAGAAATGGTATAGTTTCCTATGAATCAAAGACTTTATTGAGATTGATCGTCGAGATAGAACAAACACAGTCGAAAAGAGAGTACAAAGTATGAAATCGAGCTATCTAGTCGAAGTGTTCTTAGCTAGGGTTGGAATGTCTCGAATGAATCGTCACTTCTTCTCTAAATAGTCTCGGCTTTGATCTTCTTGTTCCGATATTTCGGCCTCGCCGTCATAACGATCTCCGAGATTTGCGTGGATCAGTTGAACTGGCGAAGACCGAGTTGCTCTATCTCTAAGTCATCTTCTGCCGAGCTCGAGCTCGATTGTCTCCGGCTTCGGCATCGTCTGGGCCTTGTCGGGGCATCTCTCGTTTGGGCCCAACAAAGGCATCGGCTCTTCTTTTCGTCTCTGATTCTGGAACGGGCTCGTAATTACGGGCCTTTGTTTTGTTTGTTAATGGGCCGGATTTCCTAGAGGGAAATCCAGTACCAACAATATACAAGAAGCTAGTGGGATTGTTACGAACAAAGAACCAACGATAGTATTTCAAGACAATTTTGCATGTGTTGCTCAACTCAAGGAAGTTTATATCAAGAGCGACATAACAAAGCATATCCCCCCAAGATTTTTTTCTTACATTCAAGAGCTCGAGAAAAATCAAGAAGTGAACATCCAGTATATCCGTTCAAAAGATAGTGCAGCAGATCTCTTTACAAAGGCACTTCCCACTACAACATTCAAGAAAGATATTCAAACCATAGGAATGCGCCATTTGCGAGATTTAGAAGAAGAGATCATATCATCTATCAGAGGAGTTTACGTCACTGTACTCTTTTCCTTGTCATAATTTTTATCCCACTGGATTTTTTCATGATAAAATTTTTAACGAGACAGTACGTAATATAAAATAAATATTTAAGAGTGAGTGTTAAATTGTTATAAATATATATTTTATTAGAAATATTTTCCCTAAACCGACCTTTTACGTCGGTTCATACACCCTATATAAAAGGGTTTTTGTTGTAAGAGATGAGAGACACTTATACACACAACCATAACATAATAATAATAAGAGATACACTCTCATATCTACTATCCTCTCTCTCTAGCTCTCAATTTTTTTTCTTTAATCAACTTTTTCTTTTCTTTATTTTACAACAGTTTAGTACTTTTCTCAATATAAGGTTGTTTTTTTTACTAATAAGTATTCTGAAAATGTATATTATAATGATTACATATATAATATATCCTGCAAAATTTGACCACTCTCTAAACCCTGAAACTAATTGAGTCAAATCCATTTCAAGTACAGTATTAAATGTGTACATAACAAATTATTTCTTTTAAAAAGCTCATTACCCAAATCATTGAGATATACAATGTGGTCATAAGTTTTTTTGGCTAAACAATGTGGTCTTAAGTTGTGATAGAATCTTTGCATACGTGCATCTCTTTAAGAAAGCAGTCTAAGTTTTTATGTTTCTTAGATCCAAATCTGAGGTCTCTTTTGTATCTGGTGTAGTTCATTGGCGTGTGGGAGATGGGCTCCCCAGTTTCTTTGTTTTCTTCGGTTTTCAATGCCAGTTGGTGTTCAAAAAAAGTTGATTAGAAAGTATATTTTCTCTTCTTCGAGGCGACGATATAGGAATATAGGATTCTCTATGGAGGAAGGAGCTGCATAAGCTCTGGGTACTTTGCAGCTTATATGTGGCTTCGACGATGGTTGTCTCCATTTGAAGCGGTAGGGGGTCCATCTGATAAATCTTATTTGAGTTGCCTAAGTTTTAAAAAAGCACGGGGGTGGGTATGTCGCTTGTGTCTACGGTGCATGTGTTGTTGATGCTGGAGCTTCTAGGGGATGGCGGTTCTTATGATAGTATGTATGGCGGAGGCAGTGGTTGTACGGGAATAGCTCAAAGTTCTTTGAAATTGTATGCGGTGGCTTGAGTTGGAAATAGCGAGGTTTCAGCAGATGTCTAGGGTAAGAGAGGTCTTCAGTCGATTTTCTCCTGCAAATGGCGTTCGTGGTCGCGAGATCTCTTTGAAATCTGAGTTAATCTGAAAGTTTTGCTAGTGATAACTCGGGTTCTGGTTCAAGTCAATCAGCGCTTGTGAACCCTAGTGATAACTTGGGTTATGGTTCAAGTCAATCATATGTCTTTCTCTTTGTTCGCTGGATTTTTATTTCATCAAACCGAATTGTAACACGTCCGATCTCTGATTTTTCAGTCGGACTTGATTTTAATATATATATTAACTAGGTGGAATGCCCGCACCTAGTGCGGGTATAGCGGTATTTTGTTAGAGTAAAAAATTGGAAATTATTTTCATTATGAAATATTTTAGATTCATGAGATTTAGACTCCGATGAAATGTACGGTTGATTAGCTTCTCCATCGCCATACTCAAGTCCACCGTCATCTTCTTCTTCTTCTTCCTCTCTCTTTCTTATTTTTCTTGCTCTTCCCTTATTCTCCATACCTCTTCTTCTCGGCCCTCCTCCTCTCTTCTTCTTCCCATGTTCGTCACTCTCTCTCTCTTCCTCTGCTTCTCTCCACCACCTCTCATTCCCCATCTTCTTTGCTTCCTCCGCTCTCTTTCTCATCTCTTCTTTTTCTTTTTCTTCTTCGCCATCCTCTTCTTTTTCTTCTTCTTCGCCTTCCTCTCATTCTTCTTTTTCTTTCTCTTTCTCTCTCTCTCTCTCTCTCTCTCTCTCTCTCTCTCTCTCTCTCTCTCTCTCTCTCTCTCTCTCTCTCTCTCTCTCTCTCTCTCTCTCTCTCTCTCTCTCTCTCTCTCTCTCTCTCTCTCTCTCTCTCTCTTTTCCTCTGCTTCTCTCCACCTCCTCTCGCCTTCCTCTCATTCCCCATTTCTTTGCTTCCCCCGCTCTCTTTCTCATCTTTTCTTCTTCTTCTTCTTCCTCTTCTTCCGGTTCTTCTTCCTCTATTAAGTTGTATGGGCTTCAAACCAATTGTTAATGAGTGGATTGACCCTTACCCTATATATATTAGTTAATTATTTCTCTAACTACCGATGTGAGACTTATTTTCATTAAAGGTATGCTGGTAATTAACCTCGTGAGAATGAACCTGGTGCATTCTTACTTCCTCTTCCTCTTCCATATTAAGTTGATAAGTGAAGTGACCCATATACCTTATATATTACTAAGGATCTCTTCCAATTACCGATGTGGAATATTATGTCCCTAATACGACGATTTTTTTAAAGAGAAAATTAACATAACATAGAGGACTCAATTTTAGGAAAATTAACATAACCTAGAAGACTCGATTTTAAGGGAATTTTACATAATTATGAGAGAAAAAAATTCATTAAAATTTTATTAAGGGTATGCTGGTAATTAATCTCGCGAGAATGAATCTGGTGCATTTTTACTACTCAATTATATAATTAGATTAAAAAGAAAGAAAAAATTGTGATATAAAAATGTGGTTAAATACCATAGTTAGTTTGAATTAGTGTTTGGAAAAATAAAATCAATCATGTTATGGGCAAATTAATACTATCATAAACCACAAATAGTTGTCTAATTCTCCTTTAGCTGTTATAAACGTTCCAAATCTTTATTAGAAAACTGGTTTGAACAATCTGTTGACCACAAAAAAGACCATAACATGGTAAATAATTTGTTTGAACAAACTTTCTTTTGGTGCTATATTTTTGACCGAAAGGTTGAAGAATGAATAAGCAACCTAGGACGACCATGTAAATGATATTTTAAACCGGAAAAGAACAAAAAAAAAAAAATAATACCGAAAATGGTAATTGATGTGATTGGAAAGTTGGAATCCTCTACGTAGATAGTGATGTCACGTGCATTTCTATTCTTTTCAATATTACGACGTGTAATCATTATAATACATTAATTTCAGTATTTATCGGTACTAGGGTTTCTACTAAAATCCAACATTCGTGATTATAACATGGTCTAGCCGATTAGGCTTTCTCTCTCTCTTCTGTTAAGAGAGAGACCCTTCTCTCCGGCGTTTCTCCTCTTCTTCCCGAATTCAATCTTTCAAAAGATGAGACATCGCTCGGTATGGGTTTTTTTCTGATTTCATCTCTTGCATGTCTCTCTTATCTCTTCGATGATGAAATCTTTTTTCCCCAATTCGTTTTGTTCGATCCGATCGTTTTCTTCTTCTTTCCATGTTCTTCGATCGGCTTTGATTTTGATGTGTCTTTCCTGTGTATACCAAATAAACTCAGGAATTTCTGTCTCTGGCTGCTGTCCTTTCCGATTATTCGGATTTCGCTGGTTTCATCCGGCTGTTTCGTTTTGATTCGAGCTTCTCCTCTCTCATGGCACCGTCTTCTCTCTGTTTTTCCTCTGTGCTTCCTCCGTCTTCCGTCTGTCAGGAATAATATCGCAGTCGTGCCACCGCGGTTGAGGATCCGCACAGGTGGATTCTGATAGGCCTTTTAGGCCTACGGCGACGGCGCCTCCTTGCTCTCGGTTGTTTCCGGTGATGTTCAGTGGCTGTTTTCTTTGGATGCAGGTGAGTTTAGCTTGTGGTTCTGGGAAGCTTCGGTCAGCCTCTGGTCTTCGACAAGAACGGTGAATCGGTCTGGTGAGCTCCGGCTACGCTTCCTCCGCGTTCGTCGGCTTTCTCCCGGTGGTTCGTCAGAAGTGCGACGCGTGTTGCATGCCTCTTTCACGCTCGTGTTGACACGTGGCGTTCGGCTTTATCTGTAACCGCTCGCGCGGATATCTTTACTTGTTCTTGGGCTAAAGCCAATTATAATTTACCGCGGTCCGTAAATGAAATTTCTGTTGACAAAAAAAAAAAACATGGTCTAGCCGACCGAAAAAATGGGCATCATGGAGAGTTGTATAATCTAATCCCTCAGTGAGATAACATTCTCGATTTTGGGTAAAGCAGAAAACTAATATGTTCTGACCAGTGTTCAAGAAAGCGCTAGGCGCTAGTCGGGCGGCGACCCAACGCCTAGCGCCTAGAACGCCTAGTCGGGGTCTAGGCGATTTTAGGCGGTTTAGACGTTTATTAAAAAAAACCATATATTTTAGATATATTTTAATATATACATCATAGAATTCAAATATTTATAATCTAAAAAGTAGATTTAGAACTCAAATTACATCGAAATAACAAAAAAATCAGTTAATTTATCACCACACGACATTTGCTATCAAAATATGTTAAAATTACGATATTTTTTATATTGATAACCATTAGTTTATAAATTAAAACTTATAAATTTAGTTATATGTAATAAATTTTTAAAATTAGATTGAAATAAACACAAAAATTAAAAATCAAATGAAAATTAGTTAAAGATTGTGTAGAGCCGCCTAGGACCGCCTAGACCCGCCTAAACCCGCCTAGGACCGCTTAGACTCGCCTAAATCTGCTTAATAATATAAACGCCTAATTCTAACGCCTACGAGTAAATCACCACGGTCAAGGACCGTCTAGCCCCTAGGCCCCGCCTAGGCGGCCGCCTAGACCGCTTTTTAGAACACTGGTTCTGACCAACCATGAATAAATCGCTTTTGTTATTAGAAAACATTTTCGGAAACAAATTCGTTTTTAAATCACAAAAATAAAAGATCTTTTGTTATTAGAAAACTTTATCAGCGCAGCCTGCCGCCACAAAGAGAAAACTAATGATGTTATTTTATAATCTTTTTTGTTCAAAAATGTTATTTTATAATTAATAGACAATTTATAGACACTAGACATTAAATCAAATGTTTACATAACTCATTAGTTCAAATTCAAGTAATCAGCAAAATGGCAATTACTGGCATTCATATTGCTAGGAGTAGCTCTACCATCTCGCATTTACTCTTCACAGATGATAATTTTGTTTTTCTGTGGAGTAGACATCTTGTAATATGCAGATATAGTAAAAATTATTAAGACTTATAAAAAAGCGTCTAGCCAAAAATTGAATCCATTGAAATCATCCATTTTCTTTAGAAATAAAGTTGACCCAAACATCCAACGGAAAATAAAGAAAGAAATTGATATCTTAAATGAAGGAGGCATGATAATGTATTACATCCCCAAAAGAATTTTTGGATCAAAAAGGAAGATTTTTTTATTTTTGTACAATCGATTAAATGGTCGAGTAAATAATTGAAATTCAAACTTCTATCAAAAATGGGAAAGAGATTCAAATTAAGTCTTTGACGCAAGCAGTTCCAACTTATGTGATGCCATTTTATCTTCTCCCAAAAAAATACGATAGATAAATTGCGGAGTGCCATATCAAATTTCTGGTGGAATTCGAAACAAGATAATATAGGACTACATTGGATAGATGTGACATACCAACCACCGGAGACAGCAGAACATTGCCTTAAACAGGCCTTTGTTCCTGCAGAAACAATCGGCTCATCATCACCACCTTCATAACTCTCTTTGTCGTCGCCTTCCCGACCTTCCTCGTTAAGAGCTCTAAATCTTCATCATGATGAGACCAAGAAGAAGAAGCCTCGATAAAAGGCATGCAATTAAGGGGATCAATCAACATTAGAGGACCACGCGCCGAGGAAGACGTCCTTCCAGCCCGCAACCTGACAAAATCAGTCTCATCGTCTACCAACCTAGATTAAACGGGACTGTGGCTTGAAAACCCAGATGCAACATGATCATCGTTGCGGGAAAATGACGAACAACTAGAATATATCCTCATACCGAAGAGTCTAAAGCAACTAAAGAATAGCGATTGATCGGCAATAAAAATGGACAAAGTAACAACAAGAAAGGGGAGAGCAATAATTGAGTAAAATGAAGAAATGAAAACCGAAATAGAGTTTTTATAGAAGATAATGGACAGTTATCGAGAAAACACAATGATGCTACTTTTTGACTTTTAAGGATGTCTTTTCACTCCTCAAAAGACACAAACCACGCGTGGATTAAATCCAACGGCATCAAGCAAGTCAGATAAGCCCACCAAATTTTTATCAGACTTAAATACTCAAAAAATGCCGACATATACTGGCTCCGAAGATCGACGAATTGGGGGGCGGGATTTTTGGATATGGATTTAGCACCCATCCATAAACCTCGTAAAAATCTCCTCAACCCATCTGATTTGATCGGCCCAAAAGCTGAAGAACATTAAAAAGTCAACGACCGACAAAGAGGATTGACCATTTTTACTATAAATAGATTGTTTACTATTCATAAATACCTATCATGTGATATTCTGCCTCTGAGCTACTCTTATAATAGCAACAAGCCTAATAGCTTTTAGGGAGCTCGTTAGTCCGATGACCTTCCCCTTTTTTTTTTATCATGTTCGTTCATCTGCCTCAGCTTAATTGTTAATACAGAGAATCTCCGACCCTACATTTACTTCTCTCTTATTTGATCTCTTTGTTTCGTTTGGACCATTTTGATAAAAAAATCTGACTGATCTCAGAGTTAATCGAAATCCCGTAATAACATCAGAGGAAGCCAGTTCGCTAGTCGCATGATGTTGTCAGAAGAAGCAAAAGCAGCCATTTTTTACCAAACAGAGAATCTCGCCGCGGTTGAAACGCAGCTGATGGTGTAGATATATAGTGACATGATAAGTTGAGCAACATGATGAGGCGAGACTGAATGGATTCACATTTTTGTGGGTACGGCGGCGTAAGAAATCTTGTTGACACCAAAGAAGATAAGTCTGAAGGTGAGCAAATTGTGCAATCGTTGGTGATTGATTTAATATTGGTGGGGACGCTAGTGACATATCCAATTTTGATTGAAAGAAGGTACAATGGTGGAGAGTGGGTTGCAATCGCTAAAGGAAATTGTGAGCTGCTTAACGAGCATAGATAAGGCACAATGATAACTGGTGGTGATGTCCAAGAATGTTTTTTGGAGTTACCTAAAAATTTTTAAAATTTGGTGGACTCAAATCAATCCACTGCAAAGACTGAAACCTCCACATAATATGATGGTGTCATATGCGAAAGAGAAGGATGGTTTGAAAATGCGAGACTAATGTAATACAGAATGTGACACAAGGATAATCTTTTTCGAAGACATTTTATTGCAAAGCAAACAAATGTTTCATCTTAACAACCTAGTCTCTCACCTCTTTTCGATCTCACAATGATCTCAAAGCTCCTAGATTCACCCTTAACACCCAAGCTTGTCTCGTATCTAAGAATGCACAAACCCTTGTTAAAAACAATCTCTCTCTCTAAAGGCGCACCAACCACAAGTGTCCTAGATAACCTATTTACACATTATAGGTCATCGTACAACTTCCTAAACACTCTTAGGCAAATTTCTATTTATCTTTATCTAGGAAAAAACCTATTTTCCTAAACTCTCTTAAGTGTATATTTCATGCGAATTTTCACTCCTCTTCATGTCCAGCTCAGCTATTCTTCTTTAGCTTCGTCCTAGTAAGCTCCTAGCATCCATAGCTTCCATATCAGTCAGCTCCAGCTCACGTTATTTCTAACATCTGTCATTGATTCAGTAGTTGTCGCACATGATGCTTGATTCAGCTGCTGTCGTAACTCAAAATCCAGCTCGCTGCATCTTCAATCTCCCCCTTTTTTAGCTTCGTGTGCTTCTCAAGTACATGTACTTCATCAAGCTTATACACACATATAGCCGAAGCACAACAATTATGTTTGTTATGAGACTCATCAAGCAATCACACATCATAACATAAACTCCCTTGAAAACAAAACATGAGTTTAACATTAAACAGAGAGGAAAAAAAAGTTCTTAATCCGAAAAAAATACATCCTACTCCCCCAGAATTCGATCACTCCCCCCACAAAACAAGCCGAAACCTTACAAGTCACTCAAACATCACTCGAGGTCATCTCATCAGGGCTGCATACTTTGGAGGAGGATCTACAAATTTCATTCCTTCTTAGGTCTTCTTTTGTCCTTCAGTTAAGTACTTGGCAAGAGTATCAGGTGAGACTGCATCAATGCTTGCATCAGCTTTGATCTCAGTACTGCTCAGGGGTTCTAAGTCCAAACAAGCATTGATGTGAGCAGGGGAGAAATCATACATTCTCTTGCGCAGAAAAACTCGAACTCCCTTATCGTAGACAGTTGGGCTAGATTCATGCAAATTGGTATACAATTCCTTCACAACCTCAGGGACAAATCCAATTAATCCATCAACAGAACTCCTCAGCATCCCTATGTTTATCAATCCTAGATATCCCCACTTATCTGTTTCACCAAAATCTACTATCCGTTCAGCCAAGATTCCACGATCCTTAAACAAGGCATACCTTGCTTTAATCTCTCTGGATGGAAAACGCTTGGAGACAAAATCCTTTTTGACTGAGGCACCAATTGCAGTAGACGAACCAGCATTGTCAGAAGCTTTCTTCTTCTTGGTTTTCTTCACAGGCTTGCTTTCTTTTGTCTTTTCAGTACGCACCTTCTTTACCTCAAGTAGAGGTCATGTATGTTTTCTTGCTTTCCGCTTCTTAGGCATAGGAACTGGCTCAGCATGTACATCTCCTATGTTCTGCTCAGACGGGTTGGCATCGATTGCTGCTGTACTGACTGGATTAGCTGTTGTACTGACTGGATTAGCCACCACCAGAGCTAAGGCATCGTTCAGAGAAGCTAGTTCATCGACAACATCTTTCTCTTGTTTGCATATCTCCTCAAGATTCTCCTTCCCATCCGGTCCATCTGAGCGAGCTGACTCAGCTTCCTTCTCATCATCCTTCGGTGACTCAGTCGCTTGGATCTCCTCTGTTTCAGGATCAGATGGTTGCTTGGGCGGCTGATTTTCTAGATCTGAAACATGACCTGACTAAGCCTCGTCATCGCCTTTATCGTGTGCTATATACTCCTCGACTGGATCTGCTAGCTCTAATTCTTGAGCCGTAGCAAAGGAATTAATGATGGTCTGTTGATTTTCACCCAGAATCTGGTCAGAAACACGGTTAGGGTTTCTGGGTGGTGGTACCTCCTCATCGGAGCTTGATTCATCAATCAGCTATGGAGGTTTCTGTTCCGGCGGAGCTTGAGTTTGTCGTTGAGTTGAACTGGAACCAACTCTGCCTCTCTTAGTCACATACACCATGGTTATCCTTTGAACAATTGAAACAAGAAAATATTTGGAATGAAGAAGAAAGAGCTAAGTTTCGTCAGAGTTCCAAGAAAAAACGATTTTCCTTTTTGCTTTCTCTCTTCTTTTATGAGCTGAAGCAGAATCTGTGTCAGAGATATCATTTCCTTTTTGTATGCGATTCTATTGGGAGAGAGATTTTTCAAATATTTTGAAATTTGAAATTCAAATCTTCTTTTCCTTTTTAGTGCCCATAAATCTCGGATATTTGTTTCTTGCCAGACCAACTCCGAACCGAATCAAACCAAAAATCATGTTCACTGTACCACTCATTTAGTTGATTAAACCATATAGTACACATACCATCACATTTGATCAGCCACATTCTATTGTTCAAGCAATGAGAATTAACTTGAGTAGATTGACCACATATTTACTGAAGCATTTGGCATTTTAAACATATAAAACAATACCTTTTCCTCATTGAATCCTCTCATCAGTGTTGTGTGTGTCAGGAACTGACACTTCACATGATTCATTCTTTACACCTTGCTCATATGATTCTTGCATTTGGCCATCATTCTCCCAGTGTCTAGCTTTCACACTCTCATGCCTTTATCCTGTCTCAGTTCAGTTTTTAACCTTTATCCTTCGAGTGAGATCGCCACTTTCTTTGTTTTTTTTATGAGTTAGTGACTGAGCTATAATCGGAGTTGATTCCGTCATGTGACTTCTCAGGATATCAACCCCTAGCTTTTTCTTTCTTTCTGGCTTTTGGATCTCACTCGAGAATCATGTACTGTACATGAGACAAGACGGTACAACATGCATCTCTTTTCCACTAGATTTTCTGACTCCAAAACAAATCAGAACTTGATGTACTCCATGAGTCAGTGCATGTACCACCCCCGTAGACTTTTACATCTCACATACACGGATTGAGTTTCTTAGAGTAATAAATCGTTTAAAATCAAGAGGTTTTGTAAAGAAATCAGCCAGTTGCAAATCAGTAACTATGTATTCAACCACTACATGTTATTCCTCCACTAGGTCTCGAATGAAGTGGTATCTTATGTCAATATACTTTGTTCGAGAGTGTTGGACTGGATTCTTTGAGATGCTTATGGCACTCTTATTATCACAGTGAACTAGGAGTGGTCTTGAATCGATCCCATAGTCAGTTCACATTTGTTTCATCTGGAGAAGCTGTGCACAATAACTACCCATTGCAATATATTCGGCTTCTGCCGTAGACAGTGACACAGAGTTCTGCTTCTTGCTCATCCAGGCAATCAAATTATTCCCCAAAAAGAAACATCCTCCACTAGTGCTCTTTCTGTCATCCATACTTCCTTCCCAATCATCATCACATTAACCAACCAAGTGTTTGTTTGATCCTTTTGAGTACAAAATCCCTAGATTGATTGTTCCTTTGACATACTTGATGATCCGCTTAACTGCCTCAAGATGTGACTATTTCGGTTTAGCTTGATACCTTGCACATATTCCCACACTTAGGCATAGATACGATCTGCTAGCTATTAGATACAATAAGCTGCCAATCATCCCTCGGTACAGCTTTACATCCACATCTGGTCCATCCTCATCTCTGGATAGCTTGGTAGTGGTACTCATGGGTGTTCTAGCCTCCTTACATTGATCCATTTTGAACCGGCTAAACAATTTCTTAGCATATGTGCTTTGAGATATGAACACACCATTAGTTTTTTGGCTAACTTGTAAGCCCATAAAGTACTTCAATTCTCCCACCATACTCATTTCAAACTCTTGAGTCATGTCTTTCACAAATGTATCCACTAATCTTTGAGATGTGCCTCCGAAGATTATATCATCTACATAGATTTCGACTATAATAATCTCATTCTTTTGTTCCAGAACGAAAAGAGTTTTGTCCACACTTCCTCTTGCATACCCTTTTTCCAAAAGAAAACTTGTGAGTCGTTCATACCATACTCTGGGAGCTTGCTTCAGACCGTACAAAGCTTTCTTCAGTTTGTACACATACTCATGATTGTTTGCATCCTCAAATCCTTTTGGTTGTTCTACATGTACTTATTCTTGGAGACAGTCATTCAAGAAGGCACTCTTTACAACCATTTGGTACACAGTGAAGTTCATGATACACGCCCTTCCAAGGAATAGTCGAATTGACTCAAGACGTGCGACAGGAGCAAAGGTCTCTTCAAATTCAACTCCTTCAATATGAGAGTATCCCTGAGCCACAAGTCTGGCTTTATTCCGAACTACCACCCCATTCTCATCAATCGTTTTTTTTAAAGATCCATTTAGTTCCAACAATGTTGACTCCTTCAGGGAGTGGCACAAGTTCCCATACATCATTACGCACAAACTGTTCTAGTTCCTGTCCCATTGCTTAAATCCAGAACTCATCATCCAAAGCTTTAATATGTGTTTTGGGTTCTATGACTGAGACAAAGCATGCAAACCGCACCATTTCTCAAAAGTTCAGATTGACTTTCCTTGTCATTCGTTTGTCATTCACATCTGATAATACTTCTGAGATAGGATGGTTCTTTTGAGTTCTGCTTGGCTTGGTTTTCACAGGAGATTTTGTTTCTTCAGATTGAGGTGTTTCTACAGTTTCTTATTGCTCCTCCTTACCTTCATTCGTGGACTGGTGCTGCTTTTCCTGTTCTGATTCATTGTCCGATGAATTATCAGGAATCTTTATTTGACACAGATCATCAAACACGACATTGATTGATTCAACAATCATTCGTGATCTTGAGTTGTACACTCTGAAGGCTGTACTAGTCCCTAAGTAACCCAAGAAGATACCTTCATCATTCCGTGAATCAAACTTTCCAAGATGATCTTTGTCATTCAGTATATAGCACTTTCCTCCAAAAATATGGAAGTAGCTCAAATTTGGAGTCTTTCCTCTCCACATCTTGTATGGGGTTTTGGTTGTTCCTCTCCTTACATACACTCGGTTGATGATGTAGCATGATGTATTGATATCTCTTGCCCAGAAATTCAGTGGTACATCATTGCCGTGAATCATGGCTCTGGCCATTTCTTGGAGAATTCTATTTATTCTCTCTACCACTCCATTATGTTGAGGAGTTCTTGGTGCTGAAAACTGGTGAGCTATTCCGTGATTCTCACAGAACACTTTCATGGTTTCATTGTGAAATTCTCCTCCATGATTACTCCTGATCTTCTTGATTCTGCCTTCTTCATTGATTAGTTGAAGTGCCTAGATCCGAAAGCTGTCGGGTGTATCTGATTTGTCTCGAATAAATCTCACCCATGTGTACCTTGTGAAAACATCTACTAGTACAAACACATATCGTTTCCCTGCCACACTTTCAACTTGCATTGGTCCCATCAAGTCCATGTACACTAGATCCAATTTGTGTTTTGTTTGAACGTCAGGCACTTTCTTATGCTGAACTTTGACCTGCTTGCCTTTGTTGCAAGCCCCACACACCATTTTTATATCCTCCTTGAGTTGAGGTATCCCTCGAACTATTGATACGATCGGAGTTTTAATCCCTAGATCTACACTGCAAGTGCACAGACGTGAACTAGTAGTATATATGGTATCGAAATCCACAGAGACTCTAGACCTTACGATAGATTGTAGAACGTCAAGTTAAGCTAGGTGAAACAGAGAATAAGCAGTAAATCAAAACAGAAAGTAAATCAATAGCAAGAGTGGTTTTGTAAGCAAGTACTAAAAGCTTCAAGTCTAGGGAGTTCTCAGGAAATCAGACAAGCAGATTAACTATCAGTCAGGATCAAATTAAGTTCGGTTCTAGAACTCAAACACAGATATAGAACTAGCCAACTTTCGTTGCGAGAATTCTCTAAGTCTAATAGCAAAAACCCAAATTTCTTTGCAATTCCTAACAGATTAAACTAGCCTTAAGTGAAAGTTCGATTTGTTCACAATTCAATTAAACCAAATTTATTTGCAGATAATTAAATTGCTCAACCTAAATAGTTCAGATTCTAAATTACACTTTCGTGTCAATTTAATAATCTAAAGTCTAGATTCTAAGTGATCAGGTTAGAAACTAGTATTAAGCACAATTCAGGTTGAAGAACAAATAAGATATGAATCCTTAACTGATAAATTAATCTAACAAGTCATGAAAACCCTTATGAGAATCCCTAAACCTAACTATGAATCTATTCAGACATGATCAATGAAACACAAATCAATAAATAAATAGATATCATAAAAATCAAAGAGTAAGAGTAAAAAAGGTTCGAAATCTTCTCTCTGGAGTACAAGAACGATCAGCCTCTCGGTCTCTCTCTCTAAAAAGCTAATAGTATGAATGCTGAAAGGTCAGGTTTTATTCCATATACTAACTGCAAGTGCACAACAATATCAATGTAGTATATAGGGTTATCGAATCCACAGGGACACTGGTCTCGATAGATCAGAACAGTAGAGATTAATAATAGGAATAAAAGCAGGTAGTGAATTAAATAAAAGCAAGGCGAGAAAGTAAATCAGTAGCAGGAATTGGTTGTGAAAGCAATAAACTAAAAGCGCTAAGTCTAGGGAATTCTCAGGAAATCAGAAGCAGACAAGTTAATCAGTCAGGATCAAATTAAACTCAGTTCTAGAACTCAAATCACGGAATTAGAATTAACCAAATCTCTTTGCGAAAATCCTCTAAGTCTAAGTGCAGTAATCCAAATCTCTTTGCAATTACTAACAGATTAAACCAGCATTAATTTCAAGTTCGATATGCTCACAATTAAACTAAACCAAATCTCTTTGCGAATAATTTAATTGCTCAACCTAAATAGTTCAGATTCTAAACCACACTCTCGTGTCGTATTTAGCAACCTAAGATCTAGATTCTAATTGATCAGGTTAGAACTAACATTAAGCACAATTTAGTTTGAAGAACATTCTAATCATGTGAATCCTTAACTGAATTAAACAAGTCTAGCAAGTCATAAAATCCTTAATGAGAAACCCTAAACTTAACTATGAATCTACTCAGACATGATTAATGAAACAGAAATCATAGAATTAATAGATTGCATATAAGAAAATAAATAGATAAAGGGGTTCGAAATCTTCTCCAAAATAGATGAAGTACAAGATTAGATCAGCCCCAAAAGCTCTAAAAATCTCTTAGCTCTAAGTATGAAAGTGTATCTAAAATAAAAGCCAAAACTCTAAATATATAGGCATAATCTCGGCTGGGGCTTCTGTGTAAATACTGGAACTATTCTGGGCTTCTCTGAAAATCTTCATAACTTTGTTAAACCGCCGCGTACGGCCCATCTCGCTAGTGTGTCGATCGACACCAAAGCTGTGTCGATCGATGCATGATCATCAAATCGGGCAGTGAGTTTAAACTCTCGGCCAAAATGCTCCAAAAGTCCCAAAATACTCCAATTATCTCCAATTAGCTCCAAACCTGATTAAACTTGTAAAAGACTCTAAAATAACACAAAAGACACTAAAAACACATCTATATCATGGCATAAAATGGGTAAAAACCATGATATATCAACTCCCCCACACTTAGCCTTTGCTTGCCCTCAAGCAAAACAGAGAACTAAAATGCAGTGAAGGGATTTGAAAACTCTTCAGAAACTCTTTTCATCCTAGAAGCAGCAACACTCAGATTCCCCTTAGTAAACCACATGAAAGAATCAACCTGCGGACATCAAGACCAACATATACTTCCCCCACACTTAGCAACTGTCCTAAGTAAACTCCACAATCACTTTCACGCATTCAAATTCACCCTACTGACTTCTGCAAGTATTTAAGTGCGGTCTCACCTAAGGAGTATCGATCAAAGGCACATGGACTCTTACCTTATCAGCTCTAGACCACCATACTATCTTTCTCTAGTCCCTTTCTTCTCTTTTCCCTTCCTTAGCATTCTGATTTTTCCCCATTAGGTATCATTTTTTTTTTTATCAGTGCTCTTCCCGTTAAGGGCAGTGTTTTGAAACCCGACCCGGACCCGCGGTCGAACCGGTAAACCCGGTGACCGGTAAACATTCCGGATCGGTTTATGTGCAAAAACCGCTTAGTTAAAAACCCAGAAAAAACCGTAAAAACCCGCGGTTTATTAGCGATCCGATAGACCGGTTGAACCGATCAACCCGGATAATTTTAAACCTTTTAAACCAGAGAAAAGGTTTTATTGTGATAAAATATAGGGTTTCAGATTTAGTAATTGAAAAACCTGAAACAATAAGATGTTACTAGTTATAACTATGTTAAGAAACTTTTTTTTTCTATTTTTTTTTCTCCAAATTTATAGGATTGTAGTGTTTTTATTCTTCATTAAGACGTTATCATATTGAAATTTCTTAACGGTTTTTACATTTTTAATAAAATGGTGTATTGTATGATTAAGAAGAATACACATTAATATATAAATCTCATTAGTTTTGGACCTAGGGTTGATCCGCGGTTGACCCACGGTTGACCCGGTAACCCGGTGACCCGGTAGACAGTCCGGTTCGTTGTCCGGGTCGGGTTTAAAAACATTGGTTAAGGGGTGTACTTTGGACACATTCCATGGATGCACAGGATATGAGAGTTTTAGCTACCATTCCCATGACCATTTCGGAGTTACTAACTCATCCTCAGTTTATTATCTTTTTTTTTTATGGAAGGGGAGAAGGGAACTAGATAGGACAGGGTTACAGGCTGTGTCAGAACTAACAAGGGAATCCGACACAAAGTATACCAAGCCCTTAGGTGAGAAATCTAAGTCAATATTAGGGTGAAGTCAGTAAAAGGATCCTCTGATACCTGAAGTGATGTGGGTGTCCTCAGTAGGTTGATCCATGTCTGGGTTTTCTAATAGTCAGAGATAATCTGCAGCTTCATCCCAATGGTTACTTAAGTTCCTGCAAGTGCTACTAATCTTCTCAAAAAATCATTGTTTCTTACTTAAACAAATTTTGACTCAATAAAACAAAAATTTTGAAAAATTTAACTGAATCTAAGAAAACAAAAGAGAGAAGTTAGTAGAACCTCCCCCACACTTAAGACACACTGTCCCCAGTAGTGTCAAGCGAAGGATTGGCAAAAAGAAAATAAAAATTTGTTTAAGGGATGGTTAAGTTCTCTCGGGTTTTACCTCTGTCGCAGTCAGGCATCGATCGTTGCACTAAGTGCATCGACCGGTGCTAGGCGATTTTTCGTTGTGGGTCGATCGTTGCTCAGGACCACAACGATCGCTGCAATGTGATTTCTTAATTTTGCTATTGAACCAATTGCAACGACCGTTGCGTATGAGCAACGATCGTCACAATGCGATTACCCCTCTTCGTCAAATCTCCTTGCAACGACCGGTGCACAAGTGCATCGATCGTTACACATCTCCAGACTCGAGTTCTGTATCTGAAACTTAAAAACCAATAAAAACGTGAAATCCTAAGAAAAACACAAAAAATGAAAAGGAAAAACAACCAAACCTAACAGTGGGTTGCCTCCCACTCAGCGCTTGTTTAAGGTCATTAGCTTGACCGGACGAACAAGATCTTTTAGGTACCAAGAGATCTCGACAGAGACTTTTTCTGTCTCCGTTCAAGTCTCCTCATCCAGGGTGGCGAGTAGGCTGTCGTAGAATGCTCGTGTCCAAGAAAAGATGGAGTAAAATGCGCTCCAGGATCTATAATCACAGTGTCATCCGGCTGCTCATCACCTGCTTCCATGATGGTGAATGTCTGCCCATCGATCAGTGGTCTTCGCAGCTTATCCATCTCATAACGCATCGTTTAATCTCCCAGATGGAGGTCTATCAGGCTGTTCCTAACATCAATTACCGCTCCCGCTGTAGCCAAAAATGGTCTTCCAAGTAACAACGCTTCATCCGGATCACAGTTATATTTCAGCACTAGGAAGTCTGTTGGAACTAAATAGTTTCCAACTCTCACCGGGATGTCCTCAAGAAGTCCTTCCGGAACTCTTATAGACTGATCAGCTAGGACAAGAGAGGTCCTAGTAGGCTTAAAATCCAGCATTCCCAGCTTCTCTGCCACAGAGTATGGCGTAAGACTTCCAGCAGCTCCTAAATCACAAAGAGAGCGCCTAAAACTATCTTCGAAAATAGAACAGTTAAGCATAAAGACTCCAGGGTCTGGCAGCTTCTTCGGGATCTTAGTCAGCAGAACATCACTAATATGTTGAGGAACTATAATCACCCAGTCTCTCAGCTCCTCATCTAAAGGCAGCATCTTGTTCAAATACCTCTGCACACATGGGTGATATGGTGGATCATCAGATGATGGAATTTCTTCCAACCCTTCACCAATCTCCTCTAGCTTCTCAAGCTCTTTAATTTCCTGCTTAATTACTTCAGACACTGAGGAGTGTTGTCTAATGATTTGCGCATAGATTTCCTGTTGAGAAATCTCAGAGACTCCAGAGAATAAGCTATCAAGGTTCAAATCTGCATCAATACCATTATCATTCGGCAAGTCTGTATGTTCACGACCTGCATCGACCGACACTAGATGTGTGTCGATCGATGCAACACTGTATTTTTCACCCGAGAGATTTTCTCCAAAATCCGAGATTTCTTCTTCTTTCACCAATTCAGCTGTACTTAGCTCAAATTTTTCACCTAGGTGAGATTCATCATTAATGTACACAGACCAGGCCTTAATATGAGTGTCTGCTACTCCTTTTCCTTTCATAGAGCTGGAAATCTGATTCACCTGAGTATCCAACTGCTTCATGTGAGTGTTCATAGACTCGATCTTTCCATTGAGATCCTCGTAGACAGCATCCAACTTCTTGTTGCAGTCCACAGAGATCTTGGTCTAACTTTCCAGCAGCTGTTCCATCATTTTCTCCATCTTACTTTCATGAGCTGTAGGTGCAGGAGGAGTCTGATAAGATGAAGATCCATAGGTTCTCTGAGTACCTTGTCCAAAAGGCTTCTGAAAGCCACTTGTCTGTCCAAAACCAGCTGAGCTCTGATTGCCTGCGAAGGCACTCTTCTGTCCTCCATTGAAGAATCTGTTTCCCTGCTGATTACCAAATCTGTTACCTTGGAGACCAGATCCTCCAATGTAATTCGCATCTTCTTCCTGAGTGTCCTCCTCAGTCTGAATTACTTCTACATCTTGTGCAAAGTGGACAACCTTAATACCAGCCAGGAGATTGCAAATTGTGTCCATTCTAGATCTCAATTCAGCCATCTCTATATTCTCTACACTTCCACCTGATTTCTTCCTCCTATCATCCATAGTCTTGCAACTGTTGCTGCTCACTAGGTTCTCAATCAACTGCTTAGCTTGTGCAGGAGTTCTGGTGTTGAAGTTTGCATTACTGGAGTTATCCAGCGCAGACTGATATGGCAGATCTATGCCTCTGAAGAAGATACCTAGCAATGTGACCTCAGTGAATCCATGGTGTGGACAGTCACGCTGGTATTTCCTAAATCTCATCCAAGCAGTCTTAAGTGGCTCAGTAGGACCTTGGGTAAATGTCAGAATGTCCTGTCTGGACTGATCGGAACGCGCATCATCATAGAAGTGACGCAGAAACTCATTCTTCAGGGCTGCCCAAGTAGTATACTGACCAGGTGCCAGTTGCTTCAGCCAAGCAGCAGCGTCTCCAGCGAGACTGTATGGAAAGAGCTTGAGGAACAGATAATCTTGGCAGACTCCATCATACTTCATGCCATTGATTAGGTCCTCAAATGTATCAATGTGATCCATAGGCTGCTCTGTAGGATGACCATGGAATGCATTCTGTCTCATCAGCGAGTAGTAGATGGTCTTGATCTCAAAATCATCCCTCTCAAAACCAGGAAAAATTAGAGCCGACCGGTTTGCATGAAACTCATCCGGTCTGTTGTAGTCAGCTAAGGTTCTCTCATGGACAACCATCTCTCTACCTTGGGCCTGTCTTGGCGCTTGGTTCTGCTCCTGTTGCGGTGGCTCAGGAGGGCCAGGGATGACATTCCCTTCAGCATCAACCCTTTGCCAAGCAGCATTGTACGGGTTGTTATCTTGGTCCCTCAGAGTACCTTGAGCATCGCGTACTAGAATCAGCCTCTGTACTACCATCCTTTCTCTTCTTTCTCTTCTGTTAGTCCTCTCTAGACGTCCAAGTTCTTCAAGATCGAGATTGATTAGGCTTAAGTTCGGATTACTTCGAGTTTCACGCTTCTGCATAAACTGTCTGTAATCGTCAAGCAGCGATCGATGCTAACAGTGCAACGATCGATTCAATCTCAAATCGCTTAGTGACGATCGACACAAGAGGTGCAACGATCGACGCAAGGCGAAATCGGTACCTGCGACAGAGAGAAAACAGAGAAGAAATCAGTAAAATAAAATAAAAACGAAAAAAAAAAAAAAAAAAAATTCCTAGTAAAAACCCTAAGTTCGGTCCTATCGAAGACTCTAAGAGTCCCCGGCAACGGCGCCAAAAACTTGATAGGTCAGGTTTTATTCCCTATACTAACTGCAAGTGCACAGCAATATCAATGTAGTATATAGGGTTATCGAATCCACAGGGACACTGGTCTCGATAGATCAGAACAGTAGAGATTAATAATATGAATAAAAGCAGGTAGTGAATTAAATAAAAGCAAGGCGAGAAAGTAAATCAGTAGCAGGAATTGGTTGTGAAAGCAATAAACTAAAAGCGCTAAGTCTAGGGAATTCTCAGGAAATCAGACAAGCAGACAAGTTAATCAGTCAGGATCAAATTAAACTCAGTTCTAGAACTCAAATCATGGAATTAGAATTAACCAAATCTCTTTGCGAAAATCCTCTAAGTCTAAGTGCAGTAATCCAAATCTCTTTGCAATTACTAACAGATTAAACCAGCATTAATTTCAAGTTCGATATGTTCACAATTAAACTAAACCAAATCTCTTTGCGAATAATTTAATTGCTCAACCTAAATAGTTCAGATTCTAAACCACACTCTCGTGTTGTATTTAGCAACCTAAGATCTAGATTCTAATTGATCAGGTTAGAACTAGCATTAAGCACAATTTAGTTTGAAGAACATTCTAATCATGTGAATCCTTAACTGAATTAAACAAGTCTAGCAAGTCATAAAATCCTTAATGAGAAACCCTAAACTTAACTATGAATCTACTCAGACATGATTAATGAAACAGAAATCATAGAATTAATAGATTGCATATAAGAAAATAAATAGATAAAGGGGTTCGAAATCTTCTCCAAAATAGATGAAATACAGGATTAGATCAGCCCCAAAAGCTCTAAAAATCTCTTAGCTCTAAGTATGAAAGCGTATCTAAAATAAAAGCCAAAACTCTAAATATATAGGCATAATCTCGGCTGGGGCTTCTGTGTAAATACTGGAACTATTCTGGGCTTCTCTGCAAATCTTCATAACTTTGTTAAACCGCCGCGTACGGCCCATCTCGCTAGTGTGTCGATCGACACCAAAGGTGTGTCGATCGATGCATGATCATCAAATCGGGCAGTGAGTTTAAACTCTCGGCCAAAATGCTCCAAAAGTCCCAAAATACTCCAATTATCTCCAATTAGCTCCAAACCTGATTAAACCCGTAAAAGACTCTAAAATAACACAAAAGACACCAAAAACACATCTATATCATGGCATAAAATGGGTAAAAACCATGATATATCAAATGCGTATCTAAAACAAAACACCAAAAACCTAATTATAAAGGCCATATCACGCTTGGGGTCTTTTTGCAAATACTGAAATTTTCTGGGGCAAAACTACAATTCTCCAAAGTCTTCATTAATGAGCTGTCGCAGGGGTGTGTCGATCGATGCAAATGATGCATCGATCGATGCATTGGTCTTCCGGACTTGGTGAAGTCAGATCTCTCGGCTTAAGCTCCAAAACATGCCCAAAATGTTCCATTATCTCCAATTATCTCCCAAACGTTCATGTACCTAATAAACACTTGTAATGACTCTAAAGACACGACAAAAGACTCTAAAACATACTTATATCATGGCCTAAAACAGGTAAAAACCATGATATATCAACTATCTTTTTTTTAACCAGAGTGTTCAGGTTTCTCTCATTCATGTTACCCATCCGTTGGTGCCATAGGTGAATGTCGTCTTTTGTACTGAGACATCTTGCTTTGAGACATTTAGGATTGTTCTCCCACATGTAGCATATGTTGCCATATTTTTCCCTTGAAGTATGATATCACCAGTGTCATCTATAGCCTTACAGTCATAGCTTGGGAAGCACACCATCAATCCTTCGTTGCACAGTTGGCTTACACTGATCAGGTTTGCCGTCAGACCCTTCACAAGATAAACATTCATTAGTTTGGGTAAATCAAAATCAAGTGTCTTACCTTTTCCTTATATTGCCCCTTGTCCTCTATCACCAAAGGTAACTTTTCCAAATTTGATCACTTTGATGTCCTTAAGATGATCTCTTGTCCCCGTCATGTGGCTTGAGAAACCAGTATCAAAGTACCATTGACTCGCATTCTTTGGTTTATCAATAACAAAGGCCATACTGCATAACATCTGTTTCCCTGTGGTACTTCTTGTACTACCTCCTGTTTCATACATATCAATATTATTCACCCAAATCTGGTATATGTCCTTGTTCCAATTGAATTTTCCTAATTCCCTGAGTTGTCGTACACTTTGCTGGAATCTGTAACAATATGCTTTGAAGTATCCTCTTTTTCCACAATAGTAGCAGCTCCTTGAATATGTGTCATACACTGTCTGAGTTGGGATCGTTGAGCTTGCACGTACAAACGTGTTTTTTCCTGAGTTGGATCTAGTTCGACCAGTATACCCAAGTCCAGACTTCGTGTATTCGGTTCTTCCATAGCTCAGAATCTTATCCAGTTGCTTAGTTCCTGCAAACATGTGGATTTTGCGATGATGTTGTTCTAGCTCTGACTGTAGTTTCTTAGTCACTTCCTTTTCTTCCCTCAACATCAGCTCCAATCCTTCTGATTTCTTAGCCAGTGTCAGCTTTTCTTTGATTAAGGTAACACTTTCTTTGCTAAGCTTCCGTTCGGTTCCTCGTTCCTCTTGTAGTGACTCAATTTGTGCTTCAAGCCGCTGCTTCATCTGCATTAATGCAGTGTTCTCTAACCCAACTTTGACGAGAGTATCCTTTACCTCCTTATAGCTGCTCACTAGATCTGTTTCGGTTTCTTGAATCTGATTCAGACTCATTACCTTCAACTTCAACAATCCCAAGAAAAGAAAAGTTGTTGATTTCTTCTTCATCGCTTTCATCATCTGATTCATCATTGTTTACTCTCAGCAGAGATTTTTCTTGTCTTCGTTTATGATCATTGACACATTCTAAGTGAGTATGTCCAGTCCCTTTGCAGCCAAAGCACTTCATCTCTCTTCTCCTAACTGTTTTGCATTAACTTTTAAAATGTCCAAAGCCTTTGCACTCATGACATTGCATCTCAGATTTTTTTGTAGTCTTTTCTCCATCAGTTGATCTTTTGGTGTTCTTATATGAGCTTTGTCCTTGTTCTACCCTTCGTAGAGCACGATCAAATCTTCGAACAATGAGACTGACTGGATCTTCTTCCTCGATCTCTTGACTGGTTTTTTCTTGTGTGACAAGTGCAATACCTTTCGGTTTCTTAGTACCATCCAGTTAGCTCATGAACTTGCAACATTCCGACTAGCTCATCAAAACTCATACTTTCTGTGTTGGCTGATACACTCAGTGCTTCCTTATATGGCATGTACTTGGCCGATAGACATCTTAGGAATTTCTTGACCAGTTTCTTGTCCTTGTACTTCTTACCAAGAAGTGAGCTAACGAGCTGATTTTGGCACTGAAGTCAGATATTGTTTCATCGTCTTCCATCTTTAGATCTTCAAACTTAGTGGCCAGAAGATCTTTTCTTGAGTTCTGCACTTTCTATGTTCCTTCAAAATGGATATGTAAGATGTCCCATGCTCCTTTAGCTAGTTCGCATCCTTGTATCAACTCAAATTGTTTCTTGTCTACACCACAGTGGATTGCAGTTAGAGCTCTGGAGTTGAATTTGGATAGCTTGAGTTCTACTTCAGTCCACAGTTCCTCCGGTTTGGGTACATCGACTCATGCCTCATTCCCTGTAGTAGGGGCTTTCCAACCTGATTCAACTGCTTTCCATGCAAGTGGATCAATACCTTTGATTTGTGATCTTGTTCTTGCTTTCCAGAAGCCATAATTGGTCGTATCCAGTATCACTCTAGAGCTATTGATTAGCTCGTTGTAGTTCTCCATTCTTTCCACAGAATATCACACGTATATATGATCAAACAAATGTCCGCTCTGATACCAATTGAAAATGCGAGACTAATGTAATACAGAATGTGACACAAGAGTAATCTTTTTCGAAGACTTTTTATTGCAAAGCAAACAAACGTTTCACCTTAACAACCTAGTCTCTCACCTGCTTTCGATCTCACAATGATCTCAAAGATCCTAGATTCATCCTTAACACCCAAGCTTGTCTCTTATCTAAAAATGCACAAAGCCTTGTTTAAAGCAATCTCTCTCTCTCTCTAAAGGCGCACCAAGCACATATGTCCTAGATGACATATTTATACATTATAGGTCATCGTACAACTTTGTAAACACTCTTAGGCAAATTTCATTTATCTTTGTCTAGGAAAAAGCTTATTTTCCTAAACTCTCTCAAGTGTATATTTCATGCGAATCTTCATTCCTCTTCATGTCCAGCTCAGCTATTCTTTTTTAGCTTCGTCTTAGTCAGCTCCTAGCATCTATAGCTTCTATATCAGTCAGCTCCAGTTCACTCTTTTTCTAATCTCTGTCATTGATTCCGTCGCTGTCGCACATGTTGCTTGATTCAGCTTATGTCGTAACTCAAACTCCATCTCGCTGCATCTTCATGGTTGAGCATACTGGTTTACATTTGCGGCAAATGCGTTAGAACTAATCACCGCTCCTTAAATCTATAACTGAAAACAGAGGATTATAGGGTTGAACCAGAGAACGGTACCATTTTGATTATCTCGATATTAGTGTGAGAGACGAATGGGTATGACAAACTATGGTTGAACATCTATGTCCACGTTAATTACATGTTAATATAACAACTGGTTCTAATCTGTATGTTAGATTTTTCTACTCGCTTTTTCTCAATATTTATTCTTATTTCATTATTTCTTTAACCTATAACATGTTTCAATAACAAAATTATTGTCGATTGATCGTAGCTCATGAATTTAAAAAGAAAAATTAATTATCAACTCATTCTAGTGTTTATATTTTGCATCTTCTTATTGGTTAATTGAATATTCTAGTGACCAGATTTCAATTTTAACTACTACTCACCAGTGACCTACTTTCCGACCAACCTCATTCTGTGGCTCTCCATAAGCCTTCGAAGCACCAATTGATAATTTATAAATAGATCTACTTATCAAAAAAATAATTGTTTTATATTTTTATCCAAAAAGGAAGAAAATAAAATTACTTTTAAAACATCCAATTATCGTTAGTTTTTTTTTCGGCGGGTGACACACGAGTGATAAAACTCTTAGATGACAAAAAAATAGAACGACAAGAGATAAGAATCTAACATCAGAACAGAGAACAAAAAAATAGAACGACAAAAGATAAGAATCTAACTGTTATATATATTATTTTGGCAAAGAAAGAGATGAAATAAATGTGTTGAAGTCATAACTTCTTCCATTGAGTATATATTCTGATAAAAGAGAACTATGGTTCTATATAGGAAAACAAACGGATATTAGTAAGTAGGTTTAGTCAAGATATTTATAACAATAATATTAAATTATTATTAAATAGATAATCATTATTATTTAACACTTTTTATTGATTATTCATCTTTTATTAAATAGTGTCTCATTAAAAATCTTATTATGTAAAAATCTAATAGGATAAAAATCATGATAAGGACGAAAAAAATACAGTGACGTAAACTTCCTTGGAAGATGGGGATGATCTTTTTTCATAAATCTCGCAAATGACGCATTCTGATACTTTGAATATGTTTTCTGATTGTTGTAGTGGGAAGCGCTATTGTGAATAAATCTACGGTATTGTCGCTTGAGTGGATATACTGGATCTTCACTTCTTGATTTTCTCGAGTTCTCGAACATATGAGAAAAATCTTGAGGGAATATTCTTTGTTTTGTCGCTTTTGATATAACCTTCTTTGAGTTGAGAAACACATGCAGAATTGTCTTCAAATACTTTTGTTGGGTTTTTGTTCGTGATGATCTCGCTAGCTTCTTGTATATGATCAGTCATATATCTCAACCATATACATTCTCGACATGTCTCATGAAGTGCAATCATCTCCGCATAAGTTGAAAAAAATGGCGATTAAAGTTAGTCGATCATTTGCATATACTAATTCACTTACTCACGTGAATGAACAAAGAAAAGAAACATGATACACTGAATTGGGCTTGGTGATTCACGTGTCTATTGGAGCAAGGAGAAGATGGATTCATATCTGATTTTTGACACATGTTATTAGGTGTCAAAGTAAGAGAGGTGGAAAGAGATGCATGGTACCTTCTTCATTCCTTGTTTTAAAACGTAGCTTAAGAGAAGAGAAGGTGCAATGGATCACGTGGTGGATTGAGGAGAAGCAAAATATGAATTCAATGAATCTACTTGATGGTGTGGCACAGAAGAGATGAATCAAGAAGGAGCAATGTATTTTCCTCACATCTTTGTTTGGTAACGTGGAGAATAATAAGAGAAGGAGTAACACTTTTCTCTAATTCAATCTTTATCTTCTCATATATAAAGAGATCTTAGCTCTTCACTTATTCATCAACATCGTGAGAAGAAGAGAAGAAGAAGCGTGAGAAGAGAAAGAGAGAGGAGAAGAGGAGAGAAAGAAGAAGATAGAAGAGAGAGACAGAGAGTGAGAAAGAAATAAAAAATAAAAGAAAAAAATAAAAGAAAGATGGGGAAAGAAAAATTACTACGCCGGAATATTCTCAAGAATATTCTTCGGAAAAGGAATTTTTCCGACGTAATAATTTTCCCAATAAACCGGATTTCTTTATTTAGAAAAAGATAGACGGAGTTAGGTACATTAGTAGCGGCCAAGTTCAAGATTGGTTAATCTCGGGTCAAGGCGGTTTCAGTTGGATCGGTTCGGGGAAGGGTTCGGGAAGATTTGGTTCGGTCTCGGGGATTCGTAGTTTCCGCTAGTCCGTCCATCCGACATATATAGCACTATGAGTCGGCTAAACTTTGTATGATGAATTTAGACTAGGATCATATAGACCCGGAATCGGTAAACCACAGTATAGGTTTGCATACCCGTGAATTGGAAATTGATAGAACGGTTAGGTTAATTAAATAACTTGAAGAATGAATTAAACGGTTAAGAATTATTAGACGGTATGTTAGATAACTATTACTAGTAATTGATTGTTCATATTGTGATTGATTGTTTGTTTCGTTAATTTATGATTGATTGATGCATTCATTTAGAACGGCATGCTAGGACGTCTATGCATATATACTATATTAAGAACGTATTAAATGAATCTATATACGGAAAATTGGGAGTTATATTAAAATATGTATTAAAACACACAACACAATTAGAGATAATAACAGGGTGGGTTAATTAGTTAATAGTCGGGGTTAAGGGATTTAATAAATTAATTTGAGGTCAGGAGATTAGTATGTTTATTAAACTGACGGATTGAGGAGATAAGAATAAGAATTAAAGGGAATAAGAATTAATAATTAGAATCTGGATTAAGCCGTCTACGGGATTAGTAAGCTACTAATCTCAAGGTAGCGGACTGAATGAATTAAAACTAAGATAAGACTAAAAGACTATTGAACCTAAATAATAGTTTGAGTGGTGTTGTGATTATTGTTGTGTGTTTTTTTCTACTCCGGTGTTGAGCCGGGTAGCCCGTTGTTTGTGTGATTGTTTGTCTACTCCGGTGTTGGGCCGGATAGATCGTTGTTTGTGTCGTGTTTAGTCTATTTTGGTGTTGGGCCGGATAGACCGTGTTGTTGATACTTACCGGCACAAGGCCGGACAAGTTTGGATAGATGCTTAATCCGGTAAGAAACTGGATAAGGTGGGTGATGAGGAGTGTTGTTATGGAAATCCGACCTAGTCAATATTACGGGCTACGATCTGAATGTCCGAACTACGAGGTGAGAAAATAATTTTAAGTGAGGTCGAAAATGTTCTTTATTGATCTTAAGGCCGAAGCCGAGCTATGAACATGATGGTACGAGGTGGGAGTCCGTCAAATGACATGCTCCCTAAAGATTGCTTGAGGTCGAAGCTTTAAAGAAGTAGCTCGGTACTCTCGCAAGTTACAATGTGTCTAAAATGAAGAGTGAAGGGTCCTATTTATAGTGCTTGTTCACTGACTTCTCTTTGGGCCGTTGACTCCTTAGCGGGCTTATCTTTGCAGGCCGATATGAGATGTGATTGATTAGTAAGATTTCCAATGGGCTTTTGAAGGGTGCTAAACCCATGTCCAACAATTAGTCCCCCCCCCCCAGTTCGTCGAGCCAGTGCTGAGTTCGGCGAATAACTTCGAGGGACAAATCTCATCTCGTTCCATCCCTATTTCAACGCACACTTCATGATACACCTGAGCAGTGCCGTTATAGCCGCCAGTTACGGTTCGACGTTTGACAAGGTCAAAGTATACCAATTCATATGCAAGAAAGCATGATGAACTCAGGTCTAAGGACTATACTCTATAGTCGTAACGAGAATCTCTTATGACACAGATATAACTATCTTGTAGACTTCTCATTAGCGGGTCATGTCCGATCATATGTTCACCAACATATATCTATGTGACTGACTGTGATACTCATATCATTGACTCCATGAAACTTAGTCAACAGTCACCTCACAAGCTAGTCTCTCGCAGTTGTCAGTGTCCCACTTTGACAACCTCGACTAGGGACAAATCATAATTTATGTCATCTATAACTTATAGGGTTTCATGATCAAGTCCTCAACTTGATGACTTATAATATGACATAAACTTATTTTGGGACCATTATTTAGATCACAATAAATAATGCTGAAATCAAATTTCATTAAACATATCCAAAAGTATGTTTGCAAGAACATCTTAATATAACTAAAATAAAACCATAAGAACTCCCACTAGAATGAAGATTATATCTTAAGATCTCTAATTCCTACAGCAGTAGTATGACTCTCATGCTTAGGCCTTGGGAGTGGCTTAGTCAGAGGATCAGCGACATTCTCGTCGGTCGGAACTCGGTTGATCTTCACATCACCTCTATTAACGATATCACGAATCATGTGATATCTCCTCTCCACGTGTTTGGAATTCTGGTGTGACCTGGGTTCTTTCGCCTGAGCAATGGCTCCATTGTTATCACAAAACAAAGCCACTGGCTCCAAGATACTAGGAACCACACCAAGTTCAGTCATGAACTTCTTGATCCAAACAGCTTCCTTTGCCGCTTCTGAAGCAGCAACATATTCAGCTTCCGTCGTGGAATCAGCTACGGTAATCTGCTTAGAGCTCTTCCAGCTCACTGCACCGCCATTTAGACAGAAGACATATCCAGATTGTGATCGGAAATCGTCTCTGTCCGTCTGAAAACTCGCATCTGTGAATCCATTCACCACAAGTTCTTCACTTCCCCCATATACCAAGAATTTATCCTAGGTGTGTCTCAAATACTTGAGAATATTCTTGACTGCTGTCCAATGAACTTCACCTGGATCAGATTGGTATCTACTCGTCATGCTTAGCGCGTAAGCTACATCTGGACGAGTGCAGAGCATGGCATACATGATAGATCCTATTGCAGAAGCATAAGGAATCCTATTCATGCGCTCCCGCTCAGCATGTGTCGACGGACACTGCTTCTTGCTGAGACTAATGCCATGAGACATCGGTATGAAGCCCTTCTTGGAATCATGCATCTTGAATCTGTGCAACACCTTATCAATATAAGTGTCCTGGCACAATCCAATCAGCATATTCGCTCTATCTCTGTAGATCCTGATTCCAAGGATGTAGGCGGCTTCTCCCATGTCTTTCATGGAAAAACAACTTCCGAGCCAAGTCTTAACAGACTGAAGCAACGGAACATCATTACCGAGAAGGAGTATGTCATCGACATACAGTACAAGAAACGCAATTCTGCTCCCATTAGTCTTCTTGTATACACATGGTTCTTCCTCGTTCTTGATGAAACCAAATTGTTTTACTGCTTCATCAAAACGAAGATTCCAACTCCGTGATGCTTGCTTCAATCCATAAATGGATTTATTAAGTTTGCATACCTTCCTAGCATTCTTAGGATCTACAGAACCTTCGGGTTTTGTCATATACACATCCTCTTCCAGAATACCATTCAGGAAATGCGGTTTTGACATCAATCTGCCAAATCTCATAGTCATAATAAGCGGCAGTTGCTAGAAGAATCCGAATGGATTTCAGCATAGCGACTGGAGAATAGGTTTCATCATAGTCAATACCATGAATTTGCTTGAAACCTTTAGCCACCAACCTCGCTTTGTAAATTTGCACATTGCCATCCACGTCAATCTTCTTTTTGAAGATCCATTTACACTCAATGGCTTTTGCCCCATTAGGTAAATCGACCAAGGACCATACTTGGTTTTCTGACATGGATCCTATTTCGGATTTAGAGGCTCCAAGCCACTTTTCGGAGTCCGGGCTCATCATTGCTTCCGCGAAGGTCGCTGGTTCGTCACTTTCAATAATCATCAGATCATTGGAATTGGTCACGAGAAATCCATAGTATCTCTCGGGTTCGTGACGGATCCTTCCGGATCTGCGAACTTCAGGCTCCACAGGCGTGGGCTCCACATAACTTTGTGGATCCACCTGCTGCTCTTCCTCAGCAGGTTGAGCAGTCTCCTGTGCATCTTGAATTTCTTCGAGATGTACTTTACTCCCACTGTTTTTCTTAGAATGAAATTCTCTCTCAAGAAAAGAACAGTCCCGAGCAACAAATACTTTGTTCTCAGATTGGTTGTAAAAGTAGTATGCCTTGGTTTCCCTAGGATAACCAACGAAGTAGCATTTATCTGATTTGGGTGCGAGCTTGTCAGAGATTAAACGTTTGACATAAGCCTCACAACCCCAAATCTTCAGGAAAGACAGACTAGGAATGTTCCCAGTCCACAATTCATGTGGTGTCTTTTCCACCGATTTAGATGGCACCCTATTTAGTGTAAACGCAGACGTTTCTAAAGCGTATCCCCAAAAGGATAATGGAAGATTTGAATGACTCATCATAGACCGAACCATATCCAATAAGGTTCGATTCCTCCTCTCTGACACTCCATTCCATTGGGGTGTTCCAGGAGGAGTGAGTTGTGAAATAATTCCACACTCGCTCAGATAGTCGCTGAACTCTTGGCTCAAGTATTCTCCTCCGCGATCCTATCGCAAAACTTTGATACTTTTGCCAAGTTCGTTCTATACTTCATTCTTGAATTCCTTGAATCTATCAAAGGATTCTGACTTGTGTCTCATCAAATAGACATAGCCATACCTACTGAAATCATCAGTAAAGGTAATGAAGTATTTGTAATTTCCTCTGGCAACATTGCTCATCGGCCCACATACATCAGTATGAACAAGGCCCAACAAGTCACTGGCCCTTTCATTCGGTTTGTTGAAAGGGGCTCTAGCCATTTTGCCCATCAAACAAGATTCGCATTTCTCACATGATTCAAAATCAAATGAGCCCAGAAGCCCATTTCGATGTAGTCTCTGAATGCGTTTCTCATTGATATGGCCCAAACGACAATGCCATAAGAAAGTCGGGTTTTCGTCATTTGACTTAAACCGCTTTGTATTTATGTTAAAGACAGGCATTTCTTGGTTTAAGACATATAACCCATTATCTAATGGGGCGCTACCATAAAACGTACCATCACGATTAAAAGAACAAACTTTATTCTTAACTGCAAAATCAAAACCTTCCAAATCCAAAACGGAAACTGAAATTATGTTTTTGCTAATCGCAGGTACAAAGTAGCAATTATTCAAAGCTAAAACCATGCCCGAAGGTAAAGACAAATCACAGGTGCCTACGGCCAGTGCAGCAACCTTAGCTCCATTCCCGACCCGTAGCTCCACTTGTCCTTTCTTCAGTGTTCTACTGTTTCTTAGTACCTGCATGTGATACCCCGATCTCGGAAAAACTTGATAGGATATTATTATCAAATATAATAGTATTTTATCATTAATAAAATGAATTATCTTGCTACGATATTCATTGGAGCTATTTTTGGAAATTCTTGGGAATTTTCCGAAATAACCGGTTTTTCCGAGAAACCGTTAAAATGTTCGGGCGAGTTGGAAAAATAGTTAGACGCCACTAAAATCATGAAATTTTGAACCACAACTCCCTTATTATATGATGAAGCTATGGTTAAAAGGATTTGGCAAGATTTGATTGCTAGATTAAGTTCTGATTTTTAGATCATTAAGGGCCAATTAGTGACTAAAAATTCAAAATAAATTCTCTAAGGCTTGGGCTTGAACTAGGATATTTTAGGCTGATTCCTAAGCTAATTGTGGACCTAAATAAAGCTCAGAATGAAGCATGGGCCACGAAAATGGAGCCCAAGAAATAGAAGCTTCTTAGGTGCATGAATCACCAAAATATGTTGTCACAAATTCAAGGGTTGCATGAGGAGGCTTACAAATGGATGGTGGGAGATAAAATTCATTGTTTGTGGATGGTTTTTGGTGTAGAAGCCGTGGCCTAAGATGGAGAGGAAGAGGAGACAAGTGTAAGGTGGAGATCTCTTCACTTTTGCTATAAAAGGAGGCCTCCACCCTTCACTTTTCTTCACACCAAAAACACCAACTCAACAAGAGTGGTAAGAAAGAAGAGAGAAAGAAGAGAGGGAGAGGAGAAGGAGGAGAAGGAGAAGGCGGCCAGAAGAAGGAGGAGGAGGAGAAGCCGAGGAGAGAAGGAGGAGCCGAGAGGAGAAGAAGCCGGAGGGAAGAAGAAGGAGGAGCCGGAGGGAGAGAGAGGAGTAGAGAGAGAGAGAGAGAGAGAAGGAGGAGAGAGAGAGTAGTGAAGAGTTCGGTTAGTGACGGAGGAGCGGAGAAATATTTCCCAAACGGAGATTTTCCCCGTTCATCCCAAGTACCGACCTTCTCTTCCGTTCTAGGCGGTTTAAAAGAAGGTCCGGAGGTTCGGGGTCAACCACGACAAAGTGTCGGTGAGTTGGGGTTAATTGTTTGATTAATATATGGTTACTTCGCAGGTTCCCGACAGTAAGTTATAATCCGGCGTAAGGTTATAATTAGTGTCGGTTTGGTTAATATAATAATAAGTATTAGCGTTGATATGATAACTATGCTTGGGTTGATTGTTAAGTAGGGTTGTTATTTACTTATAGTAATAATGCGGTTGATATTACTATATAGTATGCAAATGATTGATAATCAAACGAATAACGAATGATTAAAATACGAGAAAACTATTAAGTAGAGTAATTGTGATGAGATGAATTGTTTATGATTGATTGCTTGATGAGATGCTTGATTGTTATGATTATTGTGATGTGGTATGTTTGATAGTTTGTTTGATGTGTTAGTGACATGGAGAAATAGTAGGCATATCGGCTTCCCTACCCGATGGATCCTCGGGAGCGTACCGGCCCGTTCACATACTCTCGGGTTATGTGACGTGCAGGAGTTAACCTACTGGGTGACGCCGGTAGGTGTGTGGTCCGGAGAATACGGGGTCATGTCCTAGGGCCGGACTGCATGGAAGCTCGGGCTATCTAGGGGTAGTCAGAGTCACCGCGTATCGATGGACGGAGAACGGTGTCTTACTCATTGCACTCCGTGTATATGAGAAAGAGTCGCGGAATTACTACCGTGACCTATTTGGTGACGGAACGAGTATTCCGAGGGAATGACGATATTGCCAGGGCCCGTAACATGCATATAATTTAATTATTGTTTTAGTGCTTCGGCTATCTAAGGTTGTTTGCGTAGCTTTCCGTCATTGCTTGTGTTTGGGGTTGGGTTGGGTAGACGGAAAGTTATATTAATAGTTGGGGAATCACAACTCACTGGGTCGATAATAGATCGCTCACCCCTCTCTTTTCATCTTTTCAGGTAACCCTTAGGAGTAGCAGAGCACGGGACGTTAGGCCAGCCGGTTTAGACTCGACGTCTTTTCGCAAGGATAATTTCAAGTAATAATTGTAATAAGTTTTAAATAAACAATGTCCATGGACCTATTGTAATTCCGCATTTTCTTTATATAACAAACATGTTTTATATTCGTTTAAAAAAAAAAAACAATGTAACGGCCCTGGTCCCGACTAAGGAACGGGGGCGTTACAATTTGGTGGTATCAGAGCATGGTTCCAATCATGCTCAAAGGACCTGTGTTTTCAGATTTATCGAGTCAAGTTGAGTCGCGAAAGAGACATTAGGAAACCGGCCACGTCCTGTTAGGACTTAGTCACTTACCTGTATATGATGCAGATGGAGGACGGGGCAAACAACAGTGGCGGGCATGGTGTGGGGTCGGAAAGGGGTTCGGATCGCGGAGGAGCCGGACACGAGGAATCAGTCGAAAGATCTAAGTCACCAGAGAATCTAGGTAATCAGGAAGGACATGCAGACCAGACGCAAGCATCTGCGGAAAAGGACACGGAAGACACTGGATCTAGCAAAGATCGTCGGGAAGAAATACCAAAAGATGATCAAAATACGGTGGGAGGCCAAGACGTAAACCCGGAGCATACCCTAAAGATGCTTCACGAAGAAATGACGTGAGCCATGCAATCACCACAGACAACACCCGATGCAACGACACGTCCACCGTTCCTATCCTTGATCTCCTCCATGAAGAAGATGGGAACTACGCATTTCTCTGGTGGAACCGACCCTTTGGTCGCAGATCGCTGGATCCGAATGATGGAGAAGAACTTCAAGGCCACAAGATGCCCGGAGGACTACAAGCTGAACGTGGGAGCCTACTATCTGGACCGAGATGCAGCCGACTGGTGGGAGAGCCGAGAAACCCAAGTGGGACACGTGGTGAAAACCTGGTTAGCGTTCAAGGAGGAATTTGAGCGCAAGTATTTTACCCCGGAGTCGAAGCGTCGACTACAACGGAACTTTGCTAACCTCGAGCAAGGAAGTAAGTCAGTTCGGGAGTACGAATCCGAGTTCATGCGACTTAAGCGATACGTGGGGAATAACAATGGAGATGAGGAGGCAATGATAACCAATTTCCTGTTCGGTCTTCGACCCGAGCTAGAAAGCAGACTTGCAGTGGGAAATTTCTCAAGCCTCACGGACCTGGTGGAGAAAGCAGTAAGTGTAGAGATCGGGTTATCGGCGGAACGGGCAACACGGGGGAACTTTTACTCAAACCAAGGCGGAAAATCGTCAAATCAGCAGGGCCGACACTTTGGACAGAACCATCGCTTCAAGGACAAAGGCAAGCGACCCCAAGGATCATCAGACTCGTCCAAGGGAGTAGCAGTGTGCTTCAACTGCGGTAAGCCTGGTCATATCTCCAAGTACTGCCCGAGGAATGCAGCACAGCACGCACCGCCCGGTCTTACCTGCTTCCGATGTGGTCAGAAGGGCCACTATGCTCGTGAATGTTCAAACCCGATCCCAGCCACCCCACTCGCCATTCGGCCGCCAGCTCGCCCTGCGATTGAGCCCGCTCGCAAGCGTCAAGCCTTAGATGGTAGGATGTATGCGTTAGAAGTAGATAATAATAAGGCCCCAGAGCCCGTTCAGGGTCCGATCACAGGTACGTATGTGCCGGAACCCTGATCCTAGTGTGTTTACCTAAGATGTGTAAAACTATCAATAAATAAAGGTTCTTATATATTTAAATAAGTATTCTATTGTTTAAACCCAAAAATCAATGTGACAGGAACCATACATGTCGCGGATCGTCCCACGCATGTATTGTTCGATTCGGGAGCCACTCATAGTTTTGTGACCCCGCAAGTAGTCGCTGAAATCGGAGGAAGTTACAAAATAGACAGAGTTAGTGTCGCTGTTTTGACCCCCGGAAAGCAACCCTCCAAATCGATAAGTGTGTTCGGAATGTCCCGCTAGTCATCAAGGCAAGGAGATTCCTCGTAAATTTGTTAATCACCCCTTTAACACGGTACGAAGTCATCCTTGGAATGGATTGGCTGTCGGGATACCAGGCCCAGTTAGACTGCGGTCGAGGAAGGGTTACATTCCGTGGAAGTGAAATGGAGGAAGTAGTCTACTACGGAATTAACCCTAGTAAGTCGGTGTGTATAATTGCGGCTCTTCGAGTTCAAGACTTGATAAAGAATGAAGAAGCGTTTTTGGTGACCATCACGGCCGGCGATGAAACTGTCAGCAAAGAAGTTAAGATCGAGGACATCGCGATAGTTCAGGAGTTCAAAGACGTATTCGCACCATTAAAGGAATTACCACCACCACGGAGTAATCCTTTCACCATCAACCTGGAACCAGAGGCGAAACCTATCGCAAAGGCTCCATATCGAATGGCACCAGCAGAGTTGGCGGAACTCAAGAAGCAGCTGGAAGATTTGATCGGGAAAGGCTTCATTCGACCAAGCTCGTCACCATGGGGAGCTCCAGTGCTATTCGTGAGGAAGAAAGATGGGAGCATGAGGTTGTGCATCGACTATCGCGGCATCAACAACATCACCATCAAGGATAAATATCCGTTGCCTCGAATTGATGAACTTTTGGATCAGCTTAAAGGAGCAAGCTGGTTTTCAAAAATAGACTTAGCATCTGGATATCATCAGATTTCTATCGCTGAGAAGGACATCATGAAGACGGCGTTTCGAACTCGGTATGGGCAGTTTGAGTTCGTGGTAATGCCTTTTGGGCTTACCAACGCACCAGCAGCCTTTATGCGGTTAATGAATGAAGTTTTCCATGACTACCTCGATAGGTTTGTTATCATTTTTATTGACGATATTTTGGTTTACTCAAAAACCAAGGAAGAGCATCGGATGCATTTGGCGTTAGTTCTCAAGCGATTGCGGGAGCTGAAGCTATTTGCTAAATTCAGTAAATGTTCGTTCTGGCAAAAAGAAATTGGATTTTTGGGTCATCGCATCTCGGAGCAAGGAGTATCAGCAGATCCCGAGAAGGTTAAAGCAATTCAAGAGTGGCCTCGACCTACCTCTGTGACAGAAGTACGAAGTTTTCTCGGTTTGGCAGGATATTATCGGAAGTTCGTCCGCGGGTTTTCTTCAATCACAAAGCCGTTGACGAAGCTAACAGGGAAAGGTGTTCCCTTTATATGGAGTAAAGACACAGAAGACGCTTTTGCTAAGTTGAAGGCCTCGTTAACTTCAGCACCAGTTTTGACGTTACCAGAACCCGGGAAACCTTATACGGTGTATACCGATGCATCGCGAGTTGGTCTGGGGTGCGTCTTAATGCAAGAAGTTAAAGTCATTGCTTATGCATCCCGTCAATTAAGGAAGCACGAAGAGAATTATAGGACGCATGACTTAGAAATGGCGGCGGTAGTATTCGCGTTGCGTATTTGGCGATCCTATCTCTATGGCGAAAGCATAGAAGTATTTACGGACCATCAAAGTCTTAAATACTTATTCACGCAACCGGATCTCAATCTACGACAGCGAATGTGGATGGAGTTCATCGCAGATTACGATCTCAAGATTAAGTACCACCCTGGAAAAGCTAATGTGGTTGCGGACGTACTTAGCCGGCGAAAAACCAAGGCTAGCATCGAAAGAGAACTCGAAACCCTAACTGAAGAACTCAAGTCGGTAAATTTGGCTGCAATGGAAGGTGAAGTGAATGAGCCGTTAGGTCTACAGGCTGTAAGGCAGGCAGATTTGGTTCTTCGAATCCGAGAAGAACAGCAGAAGGACGAGAAGATTTTGAAGATCATTGAAGAAATCAGAAATCAAGACGGACCAAACCAAAGCGGTTATCATCTGGCCAATGACGGTACATTACTGCTTAGGGGAAGGATCACGGTTCCAGAGGGTCAAGGGTTGCGAGAAGAAATCCTGAAGGCAGCGCATCATTCTTTGCTTAGCATCCACCCTGGGAGTTCAAAAATGTACAAGGACGTGAGGAGGTACTACCATTGGCCGGGAATGAAGAAGTCGGTAGCTCGATGGGTAGCGCAATGTTCAACTTGTCAGCAGATCAAAGTGGAGCATCAAGTACCCGGTGGTTTACTCCAGAATCTCCCTATTCCACAATGGAAATGGGACTCCATATCGATGGATTTCATCACCGGAATGCCAACGGCAAAAGGAAGGGCCAACAATGCAATCTGGGTAATCGTTGACCGTCTGACTAAGGTGGCACATCTGATTCCGATGAAGGACACCGATAAGGTGGAAGCTTTGGCCGAGCTCTATATCGATCAAATCATTCGCCTTCATGGAATTCCAGCAGATATAGTGTCGGATCGGGATCCACGTTTTACATCTGTCTTCTGGAGGGCACTGCAAGAAGCGTTGGGAACGGAGTTGCGAATCAGTACCGCTTATCATCCGGAAACGGACGGCCAGACTGAAAGGACAATCCGGACTATTGAAGACATGTTGCGAATGTGTGCTTTTGATTGGGCCGGAAATTGGGAGAAGCATCTACCATTAGTGGAGTTTTCGTATAATAACAGCTACCATTCCAGCATCGGAATGTCTCCATATGAAGCTTTATATGGACGACCGTGTAGAACTCCACTATGTTGGACCGAGATCGGAGAGCGAGAAATCTTTGGACCCAAGATCGTTGATGAGACGACCAGCAAGCTGCAAGTGATTCAAGCTAATATGAAGAAAGCTCAAGACCGGCAGAAGAAATTTGCAGACCAAGCAAGACGTGAGGTTAACTTCGAAGTCGGAGATTGGGTATATTTAAAAGTCTCATCGCAAAGAAGGGGAGAACGGTTCGGTAAGATCGGAAAACTTGCAGTTCGCTACATCGGACCATATCAAGTAATTGGTAAGGTTGGAGAAGTGGCGTACAGACTAGATCTCCCGTCAGACATGCGGATTCACCCGGTGTTCCATGTTTCCATGCTACGAAGATTCATCCGTGACCCAAGGGATGTGGAAACGGAGGAAATAGAGGATCTTCGGCCGAACCTTACCTACACTGAAGGACCCATTCGTATCGGAGAGAGACGTATCCGGAAACTCAAGAATAGAGAGATTCCGCAAGTTCAAGTCTTTTGGGGAAAGCAGAACCGGGTAGTCGTCACCTGGGAGGATGAAGCAAGGTTTAGGGAATCGTACCCAGAGTTTTTCTAAGTATTAGTAAGAAGAAGTTCTAAAACAATAAAGAATTCGGGGACGAATTCTAATAAGGGGGGGAGAATGTGATACCCCGATCTCGGAAAAACTTGATAGGATATTATTATCAAATATAATAGTATTTTATCATTAATAAAATGAATTATCTTGCTACGATATTCATTGGAGCTATTTTTGGAAATTCTTGGGAATTTTCCGAAATAACCGGTTTTTCCGAGAAACCGATAAAATGTTCGGGCGAGTTGGAAAAATAGTTAGACGCCACTAAAAATCATGAAATTTTAACCACAACTCCCTTATTATATGATGAAGCTATGGTTAAAAGGATTTGGCAAGATTTGATTTCTAGATTAAGTTCTGATTTTTAGATCATTAAGGGCCAATTAGTGACTAAAAATTCAAAATAAATTCTCTAAGGCTTGGGCTTGAACTAGGATATTTTAGGCTGATTACTAAGCTAATTGTGGACCTAACTAAAGCTCAGAATGAAGCATGGGCCACGAAAATGGAGCCCAAGAAATAGAAGCTTCTTAGGTGCATGAATCACCAAAATGTGTTGTCACAAATCCAAGGGTTGCATGAGGAGGGTTACAAATGGATGGTGGGAGATAAAATTCATTGTTTGTGGATGGTTTTTGGTGTAGAAGTCGTGGCCTAAGATGGAGAGGAAGAGGAGACAAGTGTAAGGTGGAGATCTCTTCACTTTTGCTATAAAAGGAGGCCTCCACCCTTCACTTTTCTTCACACCAAAAACACCAACTCAACAAGAGTGGTAAGAAAGAAGAGAGAAAGAAGAGAGGGAGAGGAGAAGGAGGAGAAGGAGAAGGCGGCCAGAAGAAGGAGGAGGAGGAGAAGCCGAGGAGAGAAGGAGGAGCCGAGAGGAGAAGAAGCCGGAGGGAAGAAGAAGGAGGAGCCGGAGGGAGAGAGAGGAGTAGAGAGAGAGAGAGAGAGAAGGTGGAGAGAGAGAGAGTAGTGAAGAGTTTGGTTAGTGACGGAGGAGCGGAGAAATATTTCCCAAACGGAGATTTTCCCCGTTCATCCCAAGTACCGACCTTCTCTTCCGTTCTAGGCGTTTTAAAAGAAGGTCCGGAGGTTCGGGGTCAACCACGACAAAGTGTCGGTGAGTTGGGGTTAATTGTTTGATTAATATATGGTTACTTCGCAGGTTCCCGACAGTAAGTTATAATCCGGCGTAAGGTTATAATTAGTGTCGGTTTGGTTAATATAATAATAAGTATTAGCGTTGATATGATAACTATGCTTGGGTTGATTGTTAAGTAGGGTTGTTATTTACTTATAGTAATAATGCGGTTGATATTACTATATAGTATGCAAATGATTGATAATCAAACGAATAACGAATGATTAAAATACGAGAAAACTATTAAGTAGAGTAATTGTGATGAGATGAATTGTTTATGATTGATTGCTTGATGAGATGCTTGATTGTTATGATTATTGTGATGTGGTATGTTTGATAGTTTGTTTGATGTGTTAGTGACATGGAGAAATAGTAGGCATATCGGCTTCCCTACCCGATGGATCCTCGGGAGCGTACCGGCCCGTTCACATACTCTCGGGTTATGTGACGTGCAGGAGTTAACCTACTGGGTGACGCCGGTAGGTGTGTGGTCCGGAGAATACGGGGTCATGTCCTAGGGCCGGACTGCATGGAAGCTCGGGCTATCTAGGGGTAGTCAGAGTCACCGCGTATCGATGGACGGAGAACGGTGTCTTACTCATTGCACTCCGTGTATATGAGAAAGAGTCGCGGAATTACTACCGTGACCTATTTGGTGACGGAACGAGTATTCCGAGGGAATGACGATATTGCCAGGGCCCGTAACATGCATATAATTTAATTATTGTTTTAGTGCTTCGGCTATCTAAGGTTGTTTGCGTAGCTTTCCGTCATTGCTTGTGTTTGGGGTTGGGTTGGGTAGACGGAAAGTTATATTAATAGTTGGGGAATCACAACTCACTGGGTCGATAATAGATCGCTCACCCCTCTCTTTTCATCTTTTCAGGTAACCCTTAGGAGTAGCAGAGCACGGGACGTTAGGCCAGCCGGTTTAGACTCGACGTCTTTTCGCAAGGATAATTTCAAGTAATAATTGTAATAAGTTTTAAATAAACAATGTCCATGGACCTATTGTAATTCCGCATTTTCTTTATATAACAAACATGTTTTATATTCGTTTAAAAAAAAAAAAACAATGTAACGGCCCTGGTCCCGACTAAGGAACGGGGGCGTTACACTGCACATCAGTACAAATATGAGCACCGCAGCCGGTATCCAATACCCACGAAGTAGAACTAGAAGACATAACATTAAGTTCGATAACATATATAACTGAGTCAGACGCATCATACGTCTTCTACAGCTTCTTGTAATCTTCCATGAACTTTTTGCAGTCTCTCTTCCAATGCCCTAACTGCTTGCAGTAGTTGCATTTGTCCTCAAGAGAAGGCCCGGATTTGGGCTTTGGCTTGGGCTTGTCCTGACTCTCAGTCTGGACAACTTGGGCCTTTCCCTTATCCTCCTTAGGTTTCTTGAACCTTTTACCCCCTTGTACCATCAGTACACTGGGAGTTGCCTTCTTGAGATTCGGCTCTGCTGTCTTCAGCATGCCGTGCAACTCAGTCAATATCTTAGTCATGTTTTGCATGTTGTAGTTCATGATGAACTGATCAAAACACGACGGCAAAGACTGCAGAACCATGTCAGTGGCTAGCTCCTGGCTAATGGCACAGTCCAGTTTCCCCAGGTTATCAATGTAACCCATCATTTTAAGGACATGAGGACTCACTGGACTGTCCTTAGCCAACTTGCAATCCATGAGAGATTTAACCGTCTAGTATCTCTCTGTGCGAGCTTGCTCCTGAAACAAAGCTTTCAGGCTGTTAATCATCTCAATGGGTGACATCACGTTCTCATATTGCTTCTGCAGCTCAGAGTTCATAGTCACCATCATTAGACAATTAACGTCTTTGACATCAGCAGAATGCTTATCCCAAGCATTCTTTTCTGTCTGCGGGGCATTGGAACGTGGCCTCTCGGGGAGAACTCTTTCAAGGACATATTCCTTGTTCTCCTGCCTGAGAACTATTCTCAGGTTCCGATACCATTCCAAGAAATTAGATCCATTTAACTTGTCCTTCTCAAGGACGGATCTCAGCGAGAAAGTGTTGATGTGAGTTGAGACAGACATAGCTGTAATTTAAGAGAGGTAGAGGTTTTTAGTTATGATGCTCAAGAAATGAGTAATCTTATTTAATAAGAAAACTCGCATTGTATTCAAAAACTATGTTTCCTCAGATTAATACAATGAACCAAGATCCTCAGATCACCAAAATTTGAGTGGGCGACTCGCCATCATCCAAACTTTAGTTATCTAGGTAAGCAAATCATTGCTAATTGTACCCAGTACAATTCTTGGTCGCGGATGAGACAATCCATGTCTAATCCACTCTGATGTCTCTGGGCCCAGAACTTCCGATAGCCCAGTCAAGTAAACCAATCTCTTTCTGTCTTGTGATCATTGAAAGTCGCACTGCAAGTCTATCAATGATCACCTGCCTTACTCATGTTGTTGTGGATACTAAGGACTCCAAGACTATCCAACAACGAAACGAGTCTTGACAGTAGACAAGATCGGGCAAGTCATCAAGATTACTTGATATTTAGTTGAGGAAAAGAATTATTTAATCTTAATGCATATCCAATATACATTCAAGAAGTTATTAAGTTAATTAAAAAATTCAGTTTTATTAAGTTTAGGTGCATCAAGAACTTTAGGATTAAATTTGGTCTGGTATATACAAATTTGAGGTCCAACCATCAAATTTGCGAATGGTGTGTCGATCGACGCCAACCATTGGCATCGGTCGATACAATCCAAATAAAACCGGTCTTCGATAACCGGTCAAACCGGATCGAATTTCCTTAACCGATTCAATCTAATTGAACCGGTCTGGTTTAACGGTCCATATCGATCGTCACACAACTCTGTGTCGATCGACATTACCAAACCAAAACCAAATTGGTTAATTAAAATTAACCGAGCGAGATAACCGGTTCAATCCAATTGAACCGATCTATCCATTCGCATAGTTTGTGTCGACCGACACATGGCGATCTCCAAGACCGAGTGAGCGTTTTCGCGATGTGTCAACCGACACAAGATTAGTGTCGATCGACACTATGCGATAAACCTCAAATTCTTTTACGAGTTTTCGCGGTGTGTCGACCGACACAAGATTAGTGTCGATCGACGCCATGCGACAAACCCTAAAATTATTTACGTGTTTTCGCCCTGTGTCGACCGACACACGCTTTGTGTCGATCGACACTCTGCAAAAGCACATACATTGTTTTTTTTCATCAGAGGCTTTAATCCGAGATTAACAACATGAAAACGCGATTTAACAAGCATCAATCTAATAAATTACATCAGTATTCGATTTAAATGCTCCAGATTCAATAGACTAAACCCTAACAAGCTCTGATACCACTGTTGGATCTCCTAGGATCTAGGGTTCATTATATTGAAAATACCAACCTCGTTCTTACCTTGAACTGGCAGCGGAATGATTGGTGAACGAGATCAGTAAGCGACTCAGATGCTTCGCCTCTACCAGATACACACGCACACAAACCTGGAAACCGGGATGCTAGTGCCGGATCTTTTGGGATCTCTGAGTTTGGTGTTTTCTGCTTTCTCTGTCAAGAAAAAGACGACCGCTCATGTTCTAGGTCGAAAATACTTTCTATTTATTCAGACCTAGAACCACTCAAACGGGCCGACTTGATTAAGTCATAAATTGAAAAGTCTGTTTCGAAAACCCGACATGTGTCGACCAACACACATACTGTGTCGATCGACACAACACCATATACTCGATACTAATGGGTATCCAATACACATTAACATGATCATTACTATAATGATCATTCCCATATTTTAGCTTCCAGTTTTCTTAGGTGTGTGACCCTATAGGATCATATAATACTAGCAGTAAGTCTACGACTTACAAATTGCAAGAGGCTTCTAGCAAAACATTGCAACCGCCCAGTATTATACGAATGTCTGATCTCGAACACACAACTATCATCAGGAGTGAGTACAAGTGTGATTTCAGGACACTATCCCAACATGATGACCTTGGTGCTGGTGGGGACGATGATCGTTTGAGTGGGAAGAGGCGTAGATTGGAAATTGAAGATGCGTCTGCCGCGGAGTTGGACCGCTTAGGATACTATGTCGATCTGGATGTTCGGATAGCTCTTGCCCGTACTGGGAAGCGTCGGGCAAGGGGATCATCGACGGGGGATGGCTCGTTGGTGATTGATAGCTCGAAGGTATCGAAGGGTTTGAAGGCTTTAGATGGTTCCTTCAACTTTTGTCACAATGGTCCCTACTTGATCATTCATGATGGGATTTCTTGTATGAATCTCTTTCGTCATTTATCGCTGAAACCCCGTCCTAGCTTGGTTTATGTCGACCAGTTGTTCGAAGCCAAGACCCAACAGGATATGAATCATCATTTTGCAATGTTGAGCATCTTCTCTAATCTTTTTCTTTTACGATATGTGGGGGTGCTTCTGCTTATGCCATTGTGTTTCCTTTAGTTTTGCCAGGCCTTTGCTAATCTTAATCATCTCAGTGACTCCTTTGTTGCGGAGCTCGAGGCGTCCAAGGCCAGGGAGGAAGATCTTAAGAAGGAGGTTACGAGCTTGCGGCAGTCTTTGAACGGGCATGAAGGTGTTCAGAAGAAGCTTGTTGAAGCTGCGTTCGCGAATGTCGAGCTCAAGGCTCGGGTCCTTAATCTTGAGAAGGATAAGCGGGAATCCGAGGATCAGAGCGGGGAGTTGATCTGCTCCCTGAGAGATGAGGTTAAGGACCTTAAGTCCCAGTGTGATCGGCTGCGCTTATCGAGTGAAGAAGCCGTTCTGCTTGAGAGGCGGTGGATGTATGAGAAAGCTTCTGAGCATCTTTACAACATCAGGGTCGAGAAGAAGGATGATTCCCTGGGGACAAGTAAGTTGTTGGAGATACATCAGAATGTCGCCATGCTGGGAGCTTTTCAGCTCATTTTGGAGGAAGGGATTGAGGTTTCTTCTGCCCGTCTTGAGCGACTTAAGGAGTATGACGCCCAGTTGCGGGCTGAGCTGCTTGATTTGCCGGTTCCAGATCTTGGGAAGGGTGATTTCTTTATGACTCCGCTTAACGATCCTGGGTATGAAGACGTGTATTCCGAAGAGTTGGTCGATTTTCCTTATGGGTCGAACACCGTGCTCATTACTCCCGAGGTGGCTGCTGGTTTGCGAACTCTGGGGATTTCGAAATGACTTAGTACCTTATGTGCTCGTTTTTTTTTTTGTAAATACTTTTGGTTTTGCCATTGTGTTTGGTAATTGGATTGTTGTCTATAGCAAGAGGAAAGGATTCGAGCTTGATGTGTACCACTTTATTTTTCTGCTTTCGGCAATCCGCATAGTGTTCTTCTGTTCGGGGTTTATGATGATCCTGTGTGATTTCACAAGGTGTTACCTCGGTTTTTTTTTTTTTTGGTCGAAGCGCGGGGTCGTTTGATGTTGCTCGATTTATGGCTGTTTTTGCTCTTGATTTTCTGTGGGAGCATACTGACTTCGTTCTGGTAGTCGATTTTTCAGCCTTGGTTGTCTTCCTCTTCTTTTTTTGTGCGGGATCGTGTTCGGTTCCGGTGCTTGCGGTCATCCCTTTGCATTTTCGTTCGTAGATGCGGGCAGGTCCGAGTTTGTTGTTAGCTCGGCTTCGTTTTTCTCTTATTGTTGTTATGTTTTGGTGTGATGGTTCTGTTCGAGTTTTACGAACATTGGCGAGGGCAAATTCAGTCTTTGACTTGCCCTCTTTATGGCTTTTAACTCAGAAGCTGCCTTTTCCATACATACAAATGTTTATAGATGCGGGCTTGGGCCCGGTTTATCCTGTCATTTGCTAGGTTTTAGGTGCGAGTACGTGCCCGGTTTATCCTGTAAAGTCTCAGAATTGGATTATACGAAGGAGGTTCGGCTTAATCAATCTATCCCAAGGACTTGTGCGGGTCTGGCCCCGGCTTAGGTGTTATCGAAACCGACAACGTGGTGCGATGCCACTACGCCTTGGGACGCGTTTTAGTTATATCGATCATTTGATCAGAATGTCGATGTCAATATTTCGGGCAATCCGAATATGTTTCCGATAGAAAACATGCTTTTAATTTTGAAGTAAAGGGGTGATTGGGCCTTCTAAAGGCTGCCTACGTACTCTCAAACGAGAGATAAAGTCGAGCGTAGCTCTTTCGTTGCCACAGAGGGTTTTTCGGAGTACATATATATATGAAAGAATGATAGAGGATCTTATCTACGGGCTTGGATCCTGAGTTGCTGCTTGTTTTAGAGCCGTCTCCTTGCTTGGTTGCGTCCGGCATTGCGCACCGCTTTGTGCTGCTGGTGTTTTGTTTTTGTCTGTGAGGTCGGCTCTTGATTTCTTCTGTTCTCCCCAGATTGTGTGGGTTCCTTGTGAGGTCCGGAATTTCATGCACCGATGGTAGGTTGAGGCGACCGCCTTCATCGTGTGGATCCTTGGGGTTCCTAATACTGCGTCGTACGTCGCTGGTTGATCTACGACGAGGAAGGTGGTTGTATGGGTGACTGGTCCGACATGCACTGGTAGTAGGATTGTTCCGATATTGTTGTCGTTTCGCTGCTGAAGCTAGTGAGTGCTCTCTTTGGCCTTCTTACCATGTGCCTATCAAGTTTCATTTCCTGCAAAGTCTTTTTGAAAATAAGGTTAACCGAGCTTCCAGTGTCGATCAGGACTCTAGAGATTCTGTGTTTCTTTATTCGGAGTTTGATAACGAGTAGGTGGTGGTTCGGCTTGCCCGGTTCCTCTCCGTTCTTGGTGGTGAAGGAAATCTTGTCTTTGTTTTTTGTGTTGCCGATGTGGCCTTTTTCTGGTTCCGCGCTTTCTTCCCGATTGAAGGTCTTTGCAGGGTCTGTTGAGTCGTTGTGACTTGGGAATTCTTCCAATATCATGTTGATGCGTCTCCTTGGTGAGGGTTTTCGTGCTTCTTTGTCGTCCTGAGCTCGCTTGAATGACTCTGCGTCGGCATTATCTTGCTCGGCTCGTTGCGTGCCCCCGGTCCTTTTGTTCTTTCCTCTGACGAGCTGGACTCGCCCGCATTGTCCGCTGCTTTTTTTTCGGCTGGCATTACTTGTGCGTTCCGCTTTGTTATATTCGTGTCTCCCCTTTGTATTCTCCGAGGAGGAGGTTTTGCAGGTGACGACACTCGTCGGTGTTGTGCCCAGATCTCTAATGGTATGTGCAGAAATGCATGTCCTTATCCCCCGCGTTTGCGCCTTTGTTTTTGGTGTGGTTCCTCGGGTTGCCCTGCAGGTCGTGCTCGCCAGCGAAATAGGCCGCCGCTTTCTTGCCTTCCTTCTTTGAGTTCTTGTATTCCTGATTGTAGTGTTGGCGTGGTTCGACATACTCTTGTTGGAATTATGTCCAGTAATCTCTGTACTGTCTCTAGAAAGTAAGAGTATGTCAATGATCAGACATAAGTCATATAATAATGGGGGTCATGATGGCTTGCTAGAGTCTGCTCATGATCTATAAGTCTTGGACTTATTGCCTTTATTATATGATCCCATATGGGTCACACGCCTAAGCTAACAGGAAACTATGAAGGAACGGTTCAGCAGATGTACGGTAAAAGTGCTAGGCATTTACTGTGCTTGGAGTGATAGAAGGGCCTGATTAAATCCAAGGGATTTAATCAGACTGAGAATTGGGCCCAAAAGCCCATGAGAACTAAAAGGAGTTTTAATGAATAAAACTTGACCTAGCTCTCTAAATTCTCCTAAGCCTCTCTGCGCCTCTCTCTCTCTTCTGCGCCTCCCTCCCTGTGGTCTAGCAGCCTTCTTCCTGTTGGTGTGCGTGTGTGAACCTTTGGAGGAGCTATCTCTTGGTGGTTCTGCTGATCTCTGACAATACCTCTTCTTCCGCTGCATAAACAAGGTATTAGGTGAGATCCTTTATGATTCTGCAAGAGAACCTAGATCCAAGCATGTTTAGTAGGATCAATCAATGAGTAATTGAATCAGGATAAACTAAACAATCCTTCAGTGGTATCAGAGCTATTGGTTCTGTTAGGTTTTCTTGTTTAGAATCATGTTTAGGTTGTTTAGAAGTGTTTGAATCAATCTATTGATAAGAAAAACACTTAAGAAACAAAGAATTAAAACCTAAACTAAATAAAATCGCATGATCCAATCTATATTGAATTGGTATGCGTCGGAGTGTTGATCGGAAAGGATCACACGTCCGGATCGGTCAAGACGCACGGACCGATCGCGTCATGGATCGAGTTGCGTGGTCGGATCGATCAGCTGGTGAACCGCGAGTGATGAACCTAACGGCCGAGCCGATCGCATGTATCGATCACGGATCGATGGCATGGATCGATGCGATCGCATCCAGCTCTCGTCGCGTCTCGACCCGACCACCGTCCCGTCCCGTCTCGCCATCGTCCCGATCGATCGTCAGCGTCGCGGTTGTGATCGAGATGGACCGATCCCGGATCGCGTCCCGTCCCGTTCGTGCATCGCGTGATGCTTTCGGCTGGCCGATCGTGTCTCGTCTCGATCGCGAAGCTAGGCCACGACCGTGATCGGTTCGTGACAAATTCGGTTCGGTTAATGGTTCGGTTTAAAATTTATTAAAACTTAAACGTCACGGTTTAATAATTACAGACTTAATAAATTTATTAAGATCTGGTTAAACCGTGATAAGAAATCCAAAGTCGTAAAATTGGATTTAGTGCCTAAACCAGTGGTTTTCTAATTTGATTTGGTTGGACCAAATAAATTGAGAAAATCCGGTTTAGTAAATAACCGGTTGACAATTGTGGTCATCGTAGTAATTAATTTTGGTTAGACCAATTTTAATGAACCAGACCGGTTATGTCATTTAATTGGACAATTGGGTTATGTCTTGGACATAGACCAATTCTTGGGCCATGGGCCAAGAAGTTAAAACAATTGGGCCAGTTATTTGAGTCTTTTCTTCAGATTATTTTAAAATTCATTTAATAATTAAAATTTGATTTTAAAATTAATCAGTTTCCAAAATTTCAAATTAGAAAGTTTCTTAAAATAGAAGTTTCTAGATTTGCATATTTTGGATATTTAGGAAATTTCTATAGTTAGAAAGTTTCCAATTTTAGGAAGTTTCCAATTTTAGAAAGTTTCCAAAATCAGTAGGTTTCCCAAAATGGAAAGTTTCCAAAATAGTAATCTTCTATTTTGGAATGAAATTTTAAGAAAAACCTACAAACCTCAAATAATATCAAGCGTTGGATGTCTTGTCCAGATTATGTCAGCTGTTGAAGCCCATTCAATCGTACACACGGCCTTACAGTGTGAGGGTGTCTATCTTTTGCGTGGGTAAGACAGTTTGTGATTCATTGATGTCATTGGGAGTCCCAGACATTAGTGATTACATGACTATATAGTCTGGTTTTCTTGACTAGGCCATCGGGAGTCCCGGGCCTTGAGACATCAGAGTGGATTGGGCCTCGGGCCCAGATTCACAACCAAGAGTTATATCACGGATATAATTAGCCGAGATAGGGCTTACCGATATAAGCTAAGGTTGGGTGACGGCCAGTGGCCCACTTTGATCTTAGTTATATGTGGATATTGGAATCATTATATTCTATTGAGGGTAACTGATGTTATTGAATATAATGAGAGATTAATCATATTAACTATAATGCGAGATTAATCATATTGAACATATTAACTAAAATCCTTTTATCTTATATTTCAGCTATGACTACTACAAGCACACAAAACACATTCTCAATCCGGTCTGTTCTCGACAAGGAGAAGCTGACTGGAACGAACTTCCTGACGTGGTCAAGGAACTTGAGGCTGGTCCTCAAGCAGGAGAAGAAGGAATATGTCCTTCGTGATCCCCTCCCCGAGAGGCCTCCTAACAATGCTGCCAGGAATCTGCATAATGCTTGGGAAAAGCATTCGTCAGATGAAAATGATGTCTATTGCCTGATGTTGGCGACCATGACTGCTGAGCTGCAAATGCAGTTCGAGAGTGTGTTGTCGCCCATCGAGATAATGGCAAGCCTGAAATCGCTTTTTCAGGAGCAGGCAAGGACTGAGAGGTTCCAGACAGTTAAGAACCTCTTAGACTGTAAGTTGGCTGCAAATGCGGCAGTGAGTCCTCATGTCTTGAAGATGATGGGTTATCTCGATCATCTTCAGAAACTCGACTGCCCTATCAGCCAGGAACTTGCCTGCGACATCGTTCTGCAGTCTTTACCTGCAAGCTATGATCAGTTCATCATGAACTTCAATATGCATGGCTTAAGTAAGACATTGCCTGAGCTTCACGGAATGCTCAAGACTGCAGAGCCCAACTTGAGGAAAGCCAAGGACCCCAATGTGCTTATGGTGCAGAAGGGCAAGGGCTTTAAGAAATCCTCTGCCAAGGACAAGGGAAAGGCTAAGGCTGTTCAAGTCTCGGACAAGGACACGCCAAAGCCCAAGCCCAAGTACAAGGCTGGGCCTACTGACATCTGCAGGTTCTGCAAAGAACCAGGGCATTGGAGGAGAGAATGTAAGAAATTCCTGGAAGGTCTAAAGGAATTGAAGAAGAAGACTTTGGAGACTTCTTCATCATGTATTTTTGTTATAGAAGTTAATACAACTACTTCTGATAATACCTCATGGGTTATGGATACTGGTTGTGGGGCTCATATTTGTACTAATATGCAGGCACTCAGCAACAGTAGGAGGCTGAAGCAAGGACAAGTGGAGCTACGAGTTAGGAATGGAGCGAAAGTTCCTGCACTAGCTGTAGGCACATACTTGTTGTCTTTACCTTCGGGATTGGTTTTAGAACTCAATAATTGTTATTTTGTACCTGCGATAAGCAGAAATATTATTTCAATTTCTTTGTTGGATTTGGAAGGTTATGATTTTTCAGTTAAGAATAAATTATGTTCCTTCAATCGCAACAATTTGTTCTATGGTTGTGCCCCTCTTACGAATGGGCTTTACATACTTGATCAATCCGCGCCAATTTATAACATTAATACCAAACGGTTCAAACCTAATGAGGAGAACCGAACGTTTCTATGGCATTGTCGTTTAGGGCACATCAGTGAGAAACGCATTAAGAGGCTCCATTCGAATGGACTTCTTGGTTCATTTGATTTTGAGTCATGTGAGAAATGCGAATCATGTCTGATGGGCAAAATGACGCGGTCCCCCTTTAATAAACCTAACGAGAGGGCCAGTGACTTATTGGGCCTGATACACACTGATGTGTGTGGCCCAATGTCCACAAATGCAAGAGGAAACTATCAGTACTTCATTACCTTCACTGATGATTTCAGTAGGTATGGATATGTTTATTTAATGAAACATAAGTCTGAATCGTTTGAGAGATTCAGAGAATTCCAAAATGAAGTACAGAACCAACTTGGCAAAAGCATTAAAGCTCTTCGGTCCGACCGAGGAGGAGAATACTTGAGCCAAGAGTTCAGTGATCATCTAAGAGAGTGTGGGATAGTTTCCCAACTCACTCCTCCTGGAACACCTCAATGGAATGGTGTGTCTGAGAGGAGGAATCGGACCTTATTGGATATGGTTCGGTCTATGATGAGTCATACAGACCTTCCAATATCCCTTTGGGGATATGCTCTGCTAACAGCAGTGTTCACTCTTAATAGAGCGCCATCAAAAGCAGTAGCAAAGACACCATATGAATTATGGACTGGAGAAGCTCCAGTGCTGTCTTATCTTAGAATTTGGGGTTGTGAAGCCTATGTCAAGAGATTGATCTCTGACAAGCTTACACCAAAGTCTGACAAATGCTACTTCATTGGTTATCCGAAGGAAACCAAGGCTTATTACTTCTACCTACGATCCGAGAACAAGATCTTTGTTGCCCGGGATTGTAATTTTCTTGAGAGGGAGTTTCTCTCTAAGAAAAACAGTGGGAGTAAGGTACTGCTTGAAGAAATTCAAGATGAACAGGATACTGCTCAACCTAATGAGGAAGAGCAGCAGGAGGACCTACAAGAAATTGTAGAGCCTGAACCTGTAGTACCTGAAGTTCGAAGATCCGGGAGGATCCGTCATGAACCCGAGAGATATCAAGGATTCCTCGTGACTAACTGTCATGATCTTCTAATCATTGATGGTGATGAACCATCAAACTTCAATCAAGCCATGATGGGCCCAGATTCCTCTAAGTGGCGTAAGGCCACTGATTCCGAAATGGATTCCATGTCGGTCAACCAAGTGTTTTCGTTGGTTGACTTACCCGCTGGTGTAAAAGCCATCGAGTGCAAATGGATCTTCAAGAAGAAGATTGACGTGGATGGTAATGTCCAGATTTATAAAGCCAGGTTGGTGGCAAAAGGTTTCAGACAAGTTCACGGTGTGGATTACGATGAAACCTATTCCCCAGTGGCTATGATGAAATCTATTCGGATTCTACTAGAAACTGCAGCTTTTCATGATTATGAAATTTGGCAGATGGACGTGAAAACCGCCTTCCTGAATGGTATTCTGGAAGAGGATGTGTATATGACACAACCTGACGGTTACATAGATCCAAAGAATGCTGGGAAAGTATGCAAGCTTCATAAATCCATTTATGGATTGAAGCAAGCATCTAGGAGCTGGAATCTTCGTTTTGATGAAGCGATCAACCAATTTGACTTCATTAGAAACGAAGAAGAACAATGCGTGTATAAGAAAAACTAGTGGGAGCAAGATAGTATTTCTTATTTTGTATGTCGATGACATACTACTTCTCGGAAATGACGTACCAATGCTGAAGTCGGTAAAGGACTGGCTTGGAAGTTGTTTTTCCATGAAAGACATGGGTGAAGCCGCATACATTCTCAGAATCAGGATCTACCGGGATAGATCTAAAAGGCTGATAGGCTTGTGTCAAGATTCATACATTGACAAAGTCCTACATAGATTCAGCATGGCAGATTCCAAGAAGGGCTTCACGCCAATGGTACATGGCACAACGCTAAGTAAGAAGCAGAGCCCTACGACGGCTGCTGAGCTTGAGCGCATGAAGAATATTCCTTATGCATCTGCAATAGGATCTGTCATGTATGCCATGATCTGTACTCGTCCTGATGTTGCTTATGCATTGAGCATGACGAGTAGATACCAGTCAAATCCAGGTGAAAACCATTGGATTGCCGTCAAGAATATCCTGAAGTATCTAAGACATACTAAGGATAAGTTCTTGGTGTACGGCGGAAGTAATGTGCTTGAAGTCAGTGGATTCACGGACGCAAGTTTCCAAACAGACCAAGATGATTTCCGGTCACAGTCCGGTTATATCTTTTGTCTGAATGGCGGTGCAATCAGTTGGAGAAGCTCCAAGCAAGACACCGTTGCTGATTCCACTACAGAAGCTGAATATATCGCCGCTTCGGAAGCAGCGAAGGAAGCTGTTTGGATACGAAAGTTCATTATTGAACTAGGTGTGATACCAAATGCGGCTGAGCCTCTGGCACTGTTTTGTGATAACAATGGTGCTATTGCTCAGGCAAAGGAACCAAGATCACACCAGAAATCCAAGCATGTACTAAGAAGATTTCACTTGATATGTGACATCATTAATAGAAAGGAAGTCAAGATCAGCCGAGTTCAGACAGATGATAACGTCGCTGATCCATTGACAAAGCCACTCCCAAGACCTAAGCTCGAGTTCCTGACTGAAGCTGTAGGCATTAGAGACATTGAAATGTAATCTAAATTTGAGTGGGAGTTTGAGGGCTTTATTTAGTTATTTGATATGTTCTTGTAAAACATTTTAAGATGTTTAAATAAAATTATTATTTAAAGATTATTTTAACTGTGATGAAATAATCGTTCCAAAATGATATGAACTATTTTATAGGTCATCGAAGTAAGTGACTTGATCTTGAGTTATCAAAGTCATTTAGCTTGATCATGAGACCCTATATTTCATAGATGGCTTATATCATCCTTGTCCCTAGTCGAAGGTTGTTGAAATTGGAACACCAACAACCGCGTGAGACTAGATTGGTATGTGACTTATGACAAAGTCTCAGGATGTCATAGATGCACGGCATCAAAGTCAGTACATAGGTGTATGTTGGGGTACATACGACCGGACAAGACCCGCTTATAAGAACTCTTCAGGATATTTATATCTGTGTCATAAGAGATTCTTACTACGACTATAGAGTATAGTCCTTAGACCTGAGTTCGCATGCATGTGACTGCACATGAACTGATGCACTTTGATCATTGTCTAACACTGTCGTTAAGCGATAGTTATAAGGACCCTGTTTGGGTGTATTATGAAATGAGTAGTTTACAGTGATGGAACAAGACGGGATTTGTCCCTCCAATATAAATGGAGTGAATATCTCTAGGCCAATCGGAGATTTAAATACTGGAAAATGCATGGCCATGCTCAAACGGACTGTCCCGAGTCGTTTGGATTGTCAGTATCAAATCAGAGTTCGATGAACAAGATTAGGCTTTATAAGGATGACACTCATCTTGCCTTATGACTAATCGAGATATTGAGACAAAAGGAATATGAATACAGAGATTCCAGTACAAGTGGGAGATTGTTGGAATTATGTCCAGTAATCTCTGTACTGTCTCTAGAAAGTAAGAGTATGTCAATGATCAGACATAAGTCATATAATACTGGGGGATGATGGCTTGCTAGAGTCCGCTCATGATCTATAAGTCTTGGACTTATTGCCTTTATTATATGATCCCATATGGGTCACACGCCTAAGCTAACAGGAAACTATGAAGGAACGGTTCAGCAGATGTACGGTAAAAGTGCTAGGCATTTACTGTGCTTGGAGAGATAGAAGGGCCTGATTAAATCCAAGGGATTTAATCAGACTGAGAATTGGGCCCAAAAGCCCATGAGAACTAAAAGGAGTTTTAATGAATAAAACTTGACCTAGCTCTCTAAATTCTCCTAAGCCTCTCTGCGCCTCTCTCTCTCTCTTCTGCGCCTCCCTCCCTGTGGTCTAGCAGCCTTCTTCCTGTTGGTGTGCGTGTGTGAACCTTTGGAGGAGCTATCTCTTGGTGGTTCTGCTGATCTCTGACAATACCTCTTCTTCCGCTGCATAAACAAGGTATTAGGTGAGATCCTTTATGATTCTGCAAGAGAACCTAGATCCAAGCATGTTTAGTAGGATCAATCAATGAGTAATTTAATCAGGATAAACTAAACAATCCTTCAACTCTTGCGTCGACTCCTTTTCCTTCGCGGGATTTACTATCCCAAATTTTTTGGCGAGTCGTTCCCTTTCCTCATCTATCTTGACGAAGATGGAGGCCCGGTGTAGGGCGTCTTCGAGACTTTGCCGTTTACTCAATGCTAGTTCGCTGCGAAACAGTGATTCGTACCAGAGTTTGTTTCGTAACGCGGGTATTCCTTCCTTGTCGGTCACCGAGATTTTCGAAACGACGGCTTTGAACCTATCGATGTATGACCTCAGGGATTCGTGTTGTTCTTGGATATCGAACAGAGGTCGGCGCTCGATGCTCCATCCTGAATGAACATTGAGTAGTTCTTGAGGAAAGTGGTCGTTAGTTGCTGATAGCTGTCAATGGAATGTGCTTCCAGCCGCGAGAACCAGTTGAGGGCAGCGCCGCTGAGGTTTTCGACGAAGATCTGGAAAAAACCGGCATCGCACTCCTCAGGAAGGAATTGAGTTTATCCCATCGTGATTCTGAAAGCTGTCAGGTATTGCCGCGGGTCTGAGCTGCCATCGTAACTGGGCAGTTTGATTTTTCCTTGATGTCGGACTAGTGTTCTCGTTATTTTGCTTTTGAACGGTGTGTTTTGTGTTTCCTTTAAGACTCTGTCGATCTCGGGGTCCGAGCTGGTTGCTTTGTGGACCCTTGACGTCATGCTGTCCAGCTGTGCTTTTAGAAGCCCGATCTCGTTGTCGCTACCCATTTCTTCTTCGTGTGCTTCGGACTCGTGTGCCGAAGTTAGTCGGGCTATAGTTGGTCGTTCGCCTGGCCTGATGGTTGTGTTTGGGAAGGTATCCACGAATGCTTCCATGTTTCGAGGTGCTCGTTGTTCGGTCGTTTGGAGGTTGTCAATCTGCTCGTGGCATGTGTTCTGGGCGTTTGCGAGTTGTTCGAAGCGGTCATTGTTGCATCGTGTTAGCTCGTCGATCTGTGCCATCAGAGTTCTTATGAGAAAACAGTGTCTTGTTGGTCTTGATCGGGAACTTGTACATTGGTCGTCGTCGGTTCGGCGTTCCCGAGTGCGCTCGTGGTCCCGGTTTGGTTGTTTGGGTTGTTGACCATCGACATCTTCGTGCGGGCTAGCGCAGTGCTGGGCCCAGTGGTTTTTGAGAGCTCCGGGGTAGTGAGGGGGTTCGGGTTTGGGTTCGAGGAGCTAGTTGGTGGGCGCGGTAGGTCCGTCTCCTTGTTTGGGGTTGAGGGTTTCGAGTTCGGCGGCTGATCTGCTGCCTTTTCCTAGCTATCGCTGGCGAAAGCGGTCCTGTCATCTCGGCTTCGTCTTAGAGCGTAAAGAAGTTTATTGCGTCCCCACAGACAGCGCCAATTGTTGTTACGAAAATCCGACCTAGTCAATATTATGGGCTACGATCTGAATGTCCGAACTACGAGGTGAGAAAATAACTTTAAGTGAGGTCGAAACTGTTCTTTATTGATCTTAAGGCCGAAGCCGAGCTATGAACAGGATGGTACGAGGTGGGAGTCCGTCAAATGACGTGCTCCCTAAATATTGCTTGAGGTCGGAGCTTTATAGAAGTAGCACGGCACTCTCGCAAGTTACAATGTGTCTAAAATGAAGAGTGAAGGGTCCTATTTATAGTGCTTGTGCGCTGACTTCTCTTTGGGTCGTTGACTCTTTAGCGGGCTTATCTTTGCGGGCCGATATGAGATGTGATTGATTAGTAAGATTTCCAATGGGCTTTGGATGGGTGCTAAACCCATGTCTAACAAGGAGATTGGTGATAGGACTTGTGGGATAGATTGGGGATTGAGATAGTGTTTCTGTTTGACCTTGTCGGTCTTGCGTGATAGAGTCCCAGTGAGTCTGTATTTTTTACATTACTTTATGAGGACTCTATAGGGTGCATTAGATCCCGTAAGTCTAGAATGGGCGTTTCGGTACTTCCTGCCTGATTGGATCCTCGGAAATTGAGTTCCTGTTTAGTTCACGTACCTTCGGTAGTGGTTCTGACAGGAGTTAACCTATGGAGTGACGTTTGTAGGTGTGTAGTCTGGAGAATACGGGGTCACGTCCTAGGGCTGGACTGCATGGAAGATTTGGTTATCTAGGGGTAGCCCGAGTCACCGTGTATCGATGGACAGAGAACGGTGTCCTAGATCGAAGGACTTTGTGTTTATGTCTAGGACTCGTGGGAGGTTTTAGCTACCATAGGGGTGACTAAGTGTTCCCGTGGAAGTTACCGAGTTCGCATAGTGGGCCCAATTGGTGTGGAGTTGTGCCGCTATAGATAGATCGAGTCTAATCAAGAGCGTGTGCCGCATTGTTCTCGATTCCCATGGTTACCTTTTGTTGTTGTGTGTTGAATGCTTGTGTGTTGTGGAGCTCATCACGTCTTGGTAGCACGTAATCAGCTATTTTATTCTTGTATGTTTGTTATTTTGGGTTTGGGCGGGATTATTAGATTTTTTTAGCAGCCTGTTTAGTGGGGAGCCGACTCTCTGGGTAATCATAGATTACTCATTAGACTCTTTTGTGTTTTTCAGTTTCGGCATAGCTCGGCGGACGCGTAGGATACTCGGGGTTGTCTTGGGTTGTCATTTGGCATCGGTTTGTTTACGGATTTTGACTTTATTTTTGGTTTCGAATTTTTGTGGGTACCCCGCTAAATGATTTTTATAAAACCGTAAATTATTATGAATAAGATTTATAAATTTTTAAGTAATAAAAACGGAATAATTCCCTGATATACAGTTTAGTCCGAACCGAACACAACTTGTGGAAGCGGTACAGGTTGAAAAGCCTTGTAAAGTGAAAACGAGGTAAACGGAGTCAATGAAGGTTTGGTTCCCAGTGACTCAAACCGGACTGCCTCTGGCTTCGTATTGTGACAAAATCTTCTCGTATGGCTGCTCGGGTTTGATCGGTCATGTTCTTGTTTAATTGTTGGCCAGTCAGCACGTCGGTCAGCGGAAAACAAGAAGGGGGCGTTACAAAAGGTGGTATCAGAGCATGGTTCGTCATGGGTTCGAAAATTCCGGTTATTCAAAGTTTTCAACATTTTATCGAATCAAAATGTGTCGCCAATGCAACCATTAGAAATCCGAGTCGCGTCCGTCAACCCGGGAAAATGGGTAAGTTAGGAATTTGCTATGAATGTACTAACCCTTTGTGTTTTGATGCAGTCTTACAGCAGTGTTGTCTTAGATTAGTGTGTGTGTGTGTGTGTGTGTGTGTGGTTGCGGCGACAGGATGAGCGACATCAGCATGAAGGATTGTGAGTCTGTTGGATCTACCCTAGCCAGTCTAGGAACATACTTCCAGCTTGCGGAGTGTTCTCGTACTTTGCAACCTATTCCAGAGCACATCATTACCAATGCCGAGCCAATTGCCACTACACTCATTCTCGGGCCGCCTTATGATGCAGCTACATCCGGAGTACCACCTTCAGCAGAACCTGCACCGCCGATATTTATCCTTGACGACATGGTGGTCCAGTATATTCTCGTAATATGCGAGCTCCTACCACTGGATAATCTACTAGTCCGACATACATTTTCTGCATCGGACCATTCATGATTTTCCTGCGGTGCTACGAGTTTCCATTTCACATGGTGCCAGTTGTTTGCCCAATATTATCAGCTGCTTTCACCGATGCAGCTCCCGCCTTGCCTCATTTGTGGCCGAGTAGGACACTACGCTCCTTCCTGCCCTTTTGGACCCCTTCTATCGATACCTCGTTGCATCACCACCACCACCATCGCACTCATTCCATCCTCCTGGTGCACGTGCCAGTCGCGATCCACATGAGTTGTATTGTACACAGTGCGGTGCATACTGCTCATGTTGGAGATATTATGAAGTAGATTAGGCCCAGGTAAGTAAGCGCTCTAACTCACTTTTGATGTGTGTATATCGGCTTGCATTCGTATCTGACGATTCGATTTTGTAGCGGTGTTTCTTTTTGGGACGGATGAGTAACCGATAGTATGTAGATTCCGACAGACCTATGTATCTAAAACTCTATGTGGTGTATGGATGTTTTATTTACATAGTGAATGTGGAGTATTTCGGCTTGTCATATTGAGTAACAGAGTATTATATTGCATGCATGAGATGGCTAATGAATGCAATATAGTTACAAATGATGTTCCGAACAGACAGTTTCCATCAGAAACCTGAGAGACAACTGGAATCACCGATTTGCCTTATTGATTGATTATGTGTGATTGATTGCCTTGCTAGGGTGTTAGAATGTGATTAATGCATTGATTGATCGCTAGGTTGTTAGTCGTTAATTTGAATCATTGCATTTGATTAATCGTTAGGATGCTAGTGTGTTTTAATTAGATAGCATTGTATTCGGGGATCGTTAGTTTCTAGCAATGAATTTGTTTGATCGCGAGGTTGCTAGCAATGCATTTGTTTGATCATTAGGTTGCTAGCATTGCATATGTTTGATCACTAGGTTGATAGATTATTAACTGAGATTTGTTGCATTACTCACCTCGTTAAGCTGCTAAATTTTGGATCAGTTATGGATGGATTTATTAGGTTGTTAGAATGTGTATTTGAGAATTATCGCATTGTTAATTTGCTAAGTGGATAGTTGGTAGCTCTTGAGTTTTGGTTAGCGAATTGTATAAATGGACGGTTAGAGTGATAAGTGTTTCAATAAGCGGTAGATCATTAGATTTGTGTAGATGGAATGATATATTATCAGTTAGACTTGTTGTTAGACGAGAAAGGATTAGAAAACCATTTGGTTAGACATAATCTTGGAATTGATAATCGGTTAAGATAGGATGCTTATTCATGGTAGGGCGGAATTGTAAGTTATTGTTAATTAGCCACATACGTATATTGGATACGCGACTAATTAATAATATCTATATAAGGAGGTGATATCGATGAATGAGTTTAGAAAAGGTCTAACCATTCCAGTGCTATTGAGTTGTGAATACATAACGTGATGGACGATTTGACGTGAACACGAGACTGAACCCGAACCCGAAAGTCAATATGGTGTTTTTGGGATCAGTATGACAGTTTGACCCGAGCCGCAAGCAAGATAGGGGATTCGTAAAATCATGGGTATCAGTGACAGCGGATTCAAGGCAGACAGTTGGGTATGATGAGTTAGCAAAGAGATTCGGAAGGCATCAGTGGCATTAAAGGATCAGTTCAAGGATATCAGCCAGAAGAGCAGTTTTGGAATCAGTGAAGCGTGGAGTTCAGTGATCGAGGAAGTTCGAGGCGTGTGGGTATGACAATTCAGTTAGATGGAAGGAAGGAAGTCGGCATTGTAAGAATATTGACTAGGAGCAGTAAGCATTGGAGGCAAGGCAAGTATCAGGAATGGAGGACGAGTAAATGTTATGCGATGTGGAAGGTAAGGCAAAGTGAGGAACTTAGAATTATTAGTTTGAGAAGATCATCAATTGGCGCAAACGTTTTAAGAAATCAAAGTAAAGCAGTTCAAATGGGAGCAGCGGATTTGGAATTATAGTTAGATCAGAAGCTTCAGTGCAAGCAATTTGGATTTGGAGTCAGAAAGTGTTCAAGATTAAGATTAAGCGGTTTAAGATATCAGTAAGGCGGAAACAAATACAAGGTTGGGTTAAAGAAGATCAATTTGGGCACCAGAAATATGGAGTACAGTTTGAAGTCAGATGCTGAAGCAAAAGGCTTACAAGATTTTGCTTCTGATTTAAGGTTTGTTAGTAACGGAGAATTCGGGGGTCCAATTCATGTAAGAGAGGAAGAATGTAATACCCGTCTTCGGATAAGTTAAATAATATTTTCTTAAAATATTATTTAACGGAAGAATTATTTAATAAATAATTCAGAAGTTATTTTTGGGAAATTATTACACATTTTAATATTTTCTAAAAGTAAATTCCCCGGAAGCCGGTGTTACAAAGCAAATCGAGGGAGTCGGAACAATATCAAACGGAAGCGGAATTTGACAAAAATTTAACTGGAGATTGATGACATGGAAGAGTATTATTTGTCAAGAGAAATTTGAGAATCTCAACTATTGATCAAATGGTGATCAAGAATTGGTTTAAAAGGTTAAACTAAACATTAATCAAAACCATTTTTGATTATGGTTGGCATGGCCACATTGTGATAGAATACTTGCTCTCCAAGTTATAGAATTTTCTTTGTGTTATGATATACCATGGATTTTAGGGTTTTTAACCATGGTATATGTCTTATTTATCGAGTCTAATATTATGTTTTAGAGTCTTTTCAGGTGTTTATTAGGTACATGCACGTTTGGAGGATTATTGGAGATAATGGAGCATTTTGGGCAAGTTTGGAGCTAAAAGCCGAGAGAGCTAATTTCACCAAGTCTGGACGACCTCTGCAACGATCGATGCACTCTTGGTGTCGATCGTTGCAGCCCTACGACAGCAGATTATGAAGACTTTGGAGATTTGCAGTTTTGCCCCAGAAGGTTCCAGTATTTACAAAGAAGCCCCAAAACGTGATTTAGCTTTATAATTAGGTTTTACAGCCACTTGTTAGGCTACGCTTTCATAACTAAGTTTTTTTTTCAGAGAGAGTTTTAGGGGCTGGGTTTTGTTCTCGAAAGAGACTTGATTTCGAACCTCTGTTCTTATTCCTTTGATTATTTTATGATATCTATTTTGACTATGTTTTCTGTATTGATTGCTATGTCTGAGTAGATCTCTTGTTAGGTTAGGGATTCTCATTAGGGATTTGAAGGAATGTTAGAATAACTAATTTATTAGATTCATCATCTAGTTCTTCATCTAATCTGTTCTTAATGCTTAATCTGAATTGGCCATTTAGATTACTGATTCTAGGTTGATTTACGCAACGACAGTTGGTTTATTTAACTAGATCTGATTTAGGTGAGCAATTTATCTTTTCGCAAAGGAATTTGGTTTAGAGAAATTGTGAACGAACGAACTTGGAATTAATGCATGTTTAGAACTCTAGGATTCGCAACGAAAGTTGGTCTGCTAGGTTGTTAGACATAGATAATTATCGCAGCGACAGCTGGTTAGTTTTACCTTCGTGATTCTAGTTCAAGAACGTTAAAGATTGAATCTAATTCTTTGTTATCTGATTTCCTGATATCCTGAGAACTCCTGAAACCTGACGCCTTCGTTTGATTGCCTACATTCACCTCACTTAATTTGTTTACTTGCTATTTCGTTCACTGCTTTACAAATCTGCTTCGCTTAGTTTAATCTGAACTACTCATAATCTATTGTGTGACCGGAGTCCTTGTGGATTCAATACCCTAAGTACTACATCTGCATCACTGTGCACTTGCAGTTAGAATAGGGAAAATTCTTGACCTATCAAGTTTTTGGCGCCGTTGCCGGAGACTCTTTGAGTTCGCCGATAGATTCAGTATTAGGATTTAGACTAAGCATTTTCTTTATTTTTATTTTTTCTAGTTTACTTACGCTTCTGTTTCTTTTGTGTTACAGGAATCGCATTGCATCGATCGACGCATACCTCGCATCGATCGACACAAGGCGAAACCAGTGATACCGAGAGCTTGAGCACTTAACGGGTTTCACTCTAATGGAACATGTGATTCTGATTCGCGGTGAAGATGGCGTTTTACAAGACCGAGAGGGTCATATATGCAACGCAAGGGGTCAGAAACTAGATGGGAAGGAAACCCCATCCTACCGGAGTATCATGCATTGGTTGGGAAGGTAACTGAGATGAGAGACAAGATTGATTCTATCCACAGCATCCTACTAGGGAAGAGACAAATCCGAGCTGATGCAGTAGCTGAAGAGTTTGCAGAGATGAATTATATAGCTGGAGCTGATTATTATGGACAGATGTATGGGAATCAGCAGAGACAAGGTTCTAGTTATGCTCAGAGATTGAGAGATTATGGTTATTCATCTCACCAAACATCTCCTGCACATACACATAAGAGCAGATTGGAAGTCATGATGGAGCAGTGTCTTGAAGGACAACAACAGACCACTGTGTCTTTCAACTCGAGGCTTGAAACCTTGTACACTGATTTGAATGGTAAGTTTGAGTCCTTGAACACTCATATGAGGCTGCTGGATACACAGGTGGATCAAATCTCAAATAATGCCAAAGAGAAGAATGCTCAGAAAGCTCATGTCAACGCAACCTCAGTTCAGATTGACCATAGGATGAATCAGGGATCATATCTGGAAGTTAAGGCTATGGAAATTGTGGAAAACAGAGAAGAATTCAAAACTGAAATCCCTGAGTTTGAGAGCTTCGATGGACTAAACTCAACAGAAATTGACATTGATCTTTTGGTAAGATCCATCAGTGCCAATAAACCCACTTTCAGTGTCATGGACACCCACAACAGTGCTTGGAAGGTTCAGATTGATAATGAACAAAGCCAGGGAGAGAAATTTGAGTTTAAGACTGCTGAGCTCGTGGAAGAAGCTGAAAAACCCGAGACTGAAGCTGGATCTCGAGATGAACTAAATGTGTCGATCGTTGCACCACATGCATCGATCGTTGCATTACATGAAGAATCAGCCTCACTTGTTTCTCGTGGAATTGTTAAGGAAAGAGTTTACAAACCTCCAATACCATTTCCAAAATTCCCTATAAGGTCTAAACATGAGCAGAATGAAGTCGAGAAAATAGTAGTGGTGGATAAGGAGATGAATGAAGCTCCACCAGCCAAAGCTTTGCAAGCTCATCCTGGCGTATTGAGATGTGCGAGAAAGATAGTCTCCACTGATGGTCATTTGAAAGATAAAGTTCAGATTGGTGGAATTACAGCACCTGATAGTGGAGAAAAGAAGATGGTGGTTCTTCAGGAATCTACTTTAACATCTTCAGAGATTAAAACTGCTCATAAGCAGAAAGCTCCAGACATCTCATTTCCAACAAAGGTAAGACATAAATCATCTAAACTTAAACCTCCTGACCGCACTACTTTGAATGAATGCAGAAAAACGCAGAATGCCACCCAAGCTTCACTCCCGCCCTAACTCTCTTCCTACTTTCCTTGGACGATCTCACGCTGATACTGCTTACACACCACCATGGATGAAGAGGCATTCACAGAGACATTCTAAGTCTCTGTTGAAACCCCCATGAATCTGATCTTAACCGTCCGGTCAAGCTAATGACCATAAACAAGCGCTGAGTGGGATGCAACCCACTGTTAGGTTTTAGTGTTTTCTTATTTATTTCTGGTGTTTCTATTCGGATTTTTCGTTTTGGTTTTGTTTTTGGTTATGTTAACTGCAGACCACGAGTTTGGAGACTATAAATCGCTTAACAACGATCGTCATTGCCCCGAGCAACGATCGTCGCACCCGGTTCAAATTAAAATCAAAGGTACGAGATTTAACCGAAAAATCAGGTCGGTTTACCCAACCCGATTAAGCAGCGATCGTCACAAAGGTTGCAACGATCGTTGCACACCCGCGTGAGGTAAGTACCCAAGAACCTTTCTTTCTCTTTTCTTCTCCATTTTCGCGTTTTCTCCCCAAGAACCCTAAATCCCCTTTTACTCGATCTCCCTCATTTCTCACTCATTTTTAACAATTCAAGTGCCTAATCCACTCGATTTTCTCTCCTCTATCCATTTATACCATCCATTTCAACCGGTTTTAAGGTATGTGTCCCGAATCTCTCTCTTTTCGTTCCGGTCGAAGATGGCACCAAGGAAGAGACAGAATGTGCCTACTGATGAACCACCTGCAGACTGGTTCGTACGCACATCTCCTATGCCTGCTCCTTACACTGGCGAGATTGTCACAGTGCGATCTCCTTGGCCGAAAGCAGAACAGGACAAGATTCATGTGACTAGAGTATGGGCTAATGATGCTAAGACTGAGACTGAGAGTGATGCGTGTTTGGAGAGGCCAGTTTCTGAGACTTGGGATGATTATGACACGCTGTTCTACAACGCGTGGCATGACATGACTCTCAAGCCTACGCGTTTTGCAGACTACCAGACCTGTCGGATGCTTGGGATTGACAGTCAGGTGCTAGAGGTTACGAGACAGATAGGGCTAGGGACGATGCCAATGAGGAGTTATGATCTCTATCCTGACTTGGTGCGACAGCTTTTGTCCACTTGTAGCGTCTATTACACGGATCCTGTTCTCAGGAGAGCTCGAGAGGGCACATTCACGTTCATGTGCGACGGACACAGGTATCGGATTAGCATTCGTGATCTCTGCAGGATCTATGGCTTTGACGATCAGGCCACTCGTTGCTCTCTGGTCAGAGAGTGGGATAACGAGAGCTGTCAGTTCTTCTGGGACCACATCGGCTGTGAAGTGTATAACTCACGCCATACGAAGAAGATACAGTTGCGCCATCCGGTTCTGCGGTATGTGGGGCACATTTTAGGATACACTCTCCTTTGCAAGGCTGAGGTGAACAAGCAAAGGAAGCTGGAGTTGCAGTTATTGTACACTGGGGTGAGTCGTCTGTTCTAGGAGACACCTTTGCAGGATCCAGCTCCCCAGCTGAATTTGGGAGTAGTTTTTGCAGACCATTTGTGCGAGTTGAAGACCAAGCCATTTTCTGGGAAAAAGACTAAGTCCGTGGGAAATTTACTTACTCCCATCTTCCATCATTTTAGGATCTCCTATGCTGGGAGAGAGTGCGTCACCAAGAGGCTGTGGATGGATTATGGTCACTTGAAGAACACTACGTGGATGAAGGACGAGAAGCTTTGGGTTTACCACGACACAGATGCAGATGAGTGGTGTGAAGCTTCCTGCTGCTGAGATTACTAGAGTAGATTCCTTGGAGGCCTTGCGCTTTGAGCCTCCTAGGAACTTGAGACGCAGTGTTCCTACGATGGCACATCCTCTAGGTGAACCTTCTACGAGAGCTTCCTCTTCTTCTGCGCCTGCACCCGAGGTTCCTGCTCCCCCTGCTACACAGGACATTGGTCCCTATCCAGCTCCATCTATGCCTGTGCGTGAGATGTCTGAGGGTGATTGGAGAGAGCGTCAGGAAGTTATGTTTCAGACTATTTGGGAGTGGATGCGTGGCTGCACTTGCAGGAGACAGCCACAGGTTCATCAGCCCGTTCATGCCAGTCAACGTCGACAGCGCTCTTCGACTCCAGTTTCTTCGAGTGATTCTGGTCGTTATGATGGCATAGACGATGAGTAGAGGTTGAGAGTTGCATTCCATTTTCAGATTATCGGTTCTGCTGCTTTTCTTTTCTTTCCTTCTTTTGATTTCCTTTTGACTTTTCTTGTTATGTTTTTGGATGATATGCTTGCATTTGAACTATCTGTTGCTTTGATTTTGCTTGTCTTCATTGAATTTCAGCTTTCAGGTTCGAAAATTGAGATTTTCTCACGGACTAAACCTGCTTACTTGCTGACTGATCCGAAAATTGCAGTGCGTCGATCGACACACCTTGTGTCGATCGTAACAGAACGAGAAATCACACTGCAGCGATCGTTGCGGACCTGAGCAATGATCGACACACGACGAAATATCGCCTAGCAACGGTCGTTGCATTTATGTAACGATCGATGCTTGTGCGACAGACGTAAAAATCAGACAGAACTCAACACATCCATAACATTTTTGCTTTCGTTTACCAACCCTTTGCCTGACACTACTGGGGACAGTGTGTCTTAAGTGTGGGGGAGGTGCTACTGACTTTATCTTTTTGTTTTCTTAGAGTCAGTCCAGCTTTCAAAAAAAAAAATTTGTTTTATTGAGTCAAAACAGTAAGTAAGAAACGATGAATTTTTGAGAAGATTAACAGCACTTTCAGGAACTTAAGTAACCATTGGGATGAAGTTACAGACGATCTATGACTATTAGAAAACCCTGACACAGATCAACCTACTGAGGACACCCACATCACTTCAGGTATCAGAGGATCCTTTTACTGACTTCACCTTAATACTGACTTAATTTTCTCACCTAAGGGCTTGGTATACCTTGTGTCGGATTCCTTTGTTAGTTCTGACACAGCCTGTAAACCTGTCATATTTGGTTCCCTTCTCCCCTTCCATAAAATAAAAAAGAATAATAAACTGAGGATGAGTTAGTAACTCCGAAGTGATCTCTGGGAGTGGTAGCTACAACTATCATATCCTGTGCATCCATGGAATGTGTCCAAAGTACACCCCTTAACGGGAAGAGCACTGATAAAAAAAATAAAATGATACCCAATGGGGAAAAATCAGAATGCTAAGGAAGGGAAAAGAGAAGAAAGGGACTAGAGAAAGATAGTATGGTGGTCTATAGCTGGCAAGGTAAGAGTCCATGTGCCCTTTGATCGATACTCCTTAGGTGAGACCGCACTTAAATACTTGCAGAAGTCAGTAGGGTGAATTTGAATGCGTGAATGTGATTGTGGAGTTTACTTAGGACAGTTGCTAAGTGTGGGGGAAGTACATGTTGGTCTTGATGTCTTGCAGGTGATTCTTTCAGTGGATTACTAAGGGGAATCTGAGTGTTGTTACTTCAAAGATGAAAAGAGTTTCTGAAAGTTTTCAAACCTCTTCACTACATTTTAGTTCTCTGTTTTGCTTGAGGGCAAGCAAAGGCTAAGTGTGGGGGAGTTGATATACCATGGATTTTAGGGCTTTTAACTATGGTATATGTCTTATTTATCGAGTCTATTATTATGTTTTAGAGTCTTTTCAGGTGTTTATTAGGTACATGCACGTTTGGAGGATTATTGGAGATAATGGAGCATTTTGGGCAAGTTTGGAGCTAAAAGCCGAGAGAGCTAATTTCACTAAGTCTGGACGACCTCTGCAACGATCGATGCACTCTTGGTGTCGATCGTTGTAGCCCTGCGACAGCAGATTATGAAGACTTTGGAGATTTGCAGTTTTGCCCAGAAGGTTCCAGTATTTACAAAGAAGCCCCAAAACGTGATTTAGCTTTATAATTAGGTTTTACAGCCACTTGTTAGGCTACGCTTTCATAACTAAGTTTTTTTTTCAGAGAGAGTTTTAGGGGCTGGGTTTTGTTCTCGAAAGAGACTTGATTTCGAACCCATGTTCTTATTCCTTTGATTATTTTATGATATCTATTTTGACTATGTTTTCTGTATTGATTGCTATGTCTGAGTAGATCTCTTGTTAGGTTAGGGATTCTCATTAGGGATTTGAAGGAATGTTAGAATAACTAATTTATTAGATTCGTCATCTAGTTCTTCATCTAATCTGTTCTTAATGCTTAATCTGAACTGGCCATTTAGATTACTGATTTTAGGTTGATTTACGCAACGACAGTTGGTTTATTTAACTAGATCTGATTTAGGTGAGCAATTTATCTATTCGCAAAGGAATTTGGTTTAGAGAAATTGTGAATGAACGAACTTGGAATTAATGCATGTTTAGAACTCTAGGATTCGCAACGAAAGTTGGTCTGCTAGGTTGTTAGACATAGATAATTATCGCAGCGACAGCTGGTTAGTTTTACCTTCGTGATTCTAGTTCAAGAACGTTAAAGATTGAATCTAATTCTTTGTTATCTGATTTCCTGATATCCTGAGAACTCCTGAAACCTGACGCCTTCGTTTGATTGCCTACATTCACCTCACTTAATTTGTTTACTTGCTATTTCGTTCACTGCTTTACAAATCTGCTTCGCTTAGTTTAATCTGAACTACTCATAATCTATTGTGTGACCGGAGTCCTTGTGGATTCAAAGAATTTTTCCAACGTAATAATTTTCCCGATAAACCGGATTTCTTTTATTTAGAAAAAAAGATAGACGGATTTAGGTTCATTAGTAGCGGCAAAGTTCAAGATCGGTTAATCTCGGGTCAAGGCGGTTTCAGTTGGATCGGTTCGGGGAAGGATTCGGGGAAGCTTTGGCTCGGTCTCGGGGATTCGAAGTTTCCGTCAGTCCGTCCATCCGTCATATATAGCACTGTGAGTCGGCTAAACTTTGTATGATGAATTTAGACTAGGATAATATAGACCTGGAATCGGTAAACCATAGTATAGGTTTGCATACCCGTGAATTGGAAATAGATAGTACGGTTAGGTTAATTAAATAACTCGAAGAATGAATTAAATGGTTAAGAATTATTAGACGGTATGTTAGATAACTATTACTAGTAATTGATTGTTCATATTGCGATTGATTGATTGTGTCGTTAATTTATGATTGATTGATGCATTCATTTAGAACGGCATGTTAGGACGTCTACGCATATACAATATATTAAGAACGTATTAAATGAATTATATACGAGAAATCGAGAGTTATATTAAAATACGTATTATTACACACAACACACTTAGAGATAATAACAAGGTGGATTAATTAGTTAATAGTCGGGTTAACAGATTTAATAAATTAATTAAAGAATAATGTGAAGTCGGGATATTAGTAAGTTTATTAATCTCAAACTGACGGATCGAGGAGATAAGAATAAGAATTTAAGGGAATAAGAATTAATAATTAGAATCTGAATTATGTTGGAATTATGTCCTGAAATCACGTTGTACTCACTCTAGAGATAGTTGTATTGTCGAGATCGGACAATTCATATGATACTGGGTAGTCATAATGTTTTGCTAGAAACCGCTTATGACAAATGAGTTGTAACTCATTTCCAGTATCGTGTGAACCTACAGGGTCACACACCTAAGCAAGTTGGACATACTTCGTATGGGATTGATCATTGGCATATGGTCTGGTCGATGTGTATTGGATACACATCGAATATGATTTTTAATGAGGTGTGTCGATCGACACCATTGGGTGCGTCGGTCGACACAAGACGTGTGTCGATCGACACCACTAAGTGTATCGGTCGACACAAGGCCGAAACCGAGACTGATGTTTCGGTTTATGTCGAGGTCCATATATAAGTGATTTTATACATTCGACCTAATGAGACGACAAGCGCCGCCCAGACAGTGTTTTCTCAGAGAGAAAACACAGAAACCTTGTAGAACTCAGTTCCCAGGAGATCCGAGCCCCGGTACTAGCATCCCGGCGGATTCCAGCTTGTGTGCGTGTGGACTGAAGTAGAAACGCAGCATCTGAGGCGCTTCACAGATCTCGTTTATCTGACCATCTTCCGCTGCCAATCTCCAGGTAAACAGAGATCAGATCCTTGATTCAATTAACTAGACCCTAGAACCTAGGCTATTTGGAATCTGATAGCAATTCCGAATCTGGTAGAATTGGCTCGAAGTTCCAACAGCGGTATCAGAGCCTTAGGGTTTTATCATTGAATCAAACCTGTTCATTGAATTTGATGATTTAGATTCGCAAACTAGGTTGTTTGGTTATAACAGGTTAGATCGCTGTCGATCAAAATCGAGTCTGTGTTTTCGCACAGTGTCGATCGACACACTAGGTGTGTCGGTCGACACAAAGTGGCGAATTCTACAGAATCGGCGGCTAGGGTTTTTCGCGAAGAAAAACCGAAAGCCTACTGTGTCGATCGACACAGGTTGTGTATCGGTCGACACAGAGCAGATTCGGCACAGTGTCGATCGACACAGGTTGAGTGTCGGTCGACACAGACCTAGCGAATGGTTAATCGGTTCAATTAGATTGGACCGGTTATCATGCTTGGTTAAGACCGAATAAATCGGTTTAAATTGGATGAATTGGTTCAATTGGATTGAACTGATTATCTCAATTAGCATAAACCGATGGTTTGAATCAGTTTGATTGGATAATACGGTTCAATGGAATTGGACCAGTTATCGCAATTAGTTGAAACTGGTTAAAACGGTTTAAATTGGATGAATTGATTCAATTGGATTGAACCAATTATCACAATTAGAATAAACCGATTTGAATGGTTAAGATCAGTATGATCTGATAAGTCGGTTCAATTGGATTGAACCGGTTATCAAAATTGTCTTCGGTTAAGGTCTATGTCGACCGTCACACACGGGTTGTGTCGATCGACATGACCGGTTCGATGAACCGGGTTAATTGGATTAACCGGTTATTGAAGTCCGGTTAAGTTTGGTGTTGTCGATCGACATACATAGTCTGCGTCGATCGACACAGTACTCGAAATTCTGGTTATTGAACCTTGAATTTGCAGAAACCAAACCAGAATTAAACCTTGATCAAAGCTTAGCTTCAATATGGTCAACTGTCAAGACTCATTTCATTGTGTGATGGTCTAGCCAAGAGCTTGGTATCCACAATTAGGTGAGTAAGGCAGGTAATTATGTTGATGGACTTGCGGTGCTTGACATCAACAATTACATGACCTAATAGATTGATTTGCTAACCTTTCAGAGTTTAGTTTCCTCAACTAAACATCAAGTGACCTTGATGTCTTGCCCAATCTTATCTACTGTCAAGACTCGGTTCATTGTTGGATAGTCTTGGAGTCTTTGGTATCCACAGTGACATGAGCTAGGCAGGTGTTCATTGATAGACTCGCAGTGCGACTGTCAATGATCACAAGACAGAAGAGATTGTTTTACTTGACTGGGCCAACAGAAGTTCTGGGCCCAGAGACATCAGAGTAGGTGAGACATGGATTGTCTTATCTGCGACCAAGAGTTGTACTGGGTACAATTAGCAATGATTTGCTTACCTAGATAACTAAATTTTGGGTGATGACGAGTCGTCCACTCAGAATTTGGTGAAGTGTGGATCTTGGATCATTGTATTCATAGAGGAAACATTGATTGAATATAATGCGAGTTTTCTTATTAGATAAGATTTCTCATGATATACATAACTAAATCTTTGTTTTTCTTGGATTTCAGCTTATGTCTATGACTACTTTCTCGTTGCGATCCGTCCTTGAGAAGGACAAGTTAAATGGATCCAACTTCCTGGATTGGTATCGGAATTTGAGATTAATCCTCAAGAAGGAGAGCAAGGACTATGTCCTTGAGAAAGCTCTTCCAGAAAGGCTTGGGACCAATCGCTCGCGTGCAGTATATAATGCTTGGAATAAGAATTATATTGATGTGGTAGACGTGCGTGGTCTGATGTTGGCTACCATGAACTCAGACTTGAAAAGTCAATACGAGAACATGGAGTCGCCAATAGAGATGATCACCAGCCTGAAACTGAAGTTTCAGGATCTGGCACGAGTTGAGAGATTCCAGATGGTGAAGTCTCTCACTGGGTGCAGGCTACCAGAGGATGCTCCAGTAAGTCCTCATGTCATTAAAATGATGGGTTACATTGATAACATGGGGAGACTGGAATGTCCTGTCAGCTTAGAGTTGGCCACTGACATCATTCTGCAGTCACTGCCGTCAAGCTATGATAAGTTCATTAAGAACTATATCAAGAAAGGTTTGACGAAGACGTTGACTGAGCTGCATGGCATGCTCAAAACAGCAGAGCAAGACATCATAAAGGGTAAAAGATTTGAGAAATCTTGTGTTGGCAAGGGTAGAGGCAGGGCCGTCCAGATTTGGAATCAGGATAAGCCTGTGTCATCTTATAAGCCCAAGTCAGGCCCATCTGGTGTTAGAAAATGCTTCTACTGCGATGAGTCAGGGCATTGGAAGAGAGATTGCATTAAATTCTTGGAAGATTCACAAGAGATGAAGGAGATGTATGGTACTTCTTCTTCAGGTATTGTGTTATTAATTCAAGTTCTACGTAAGTATTGGATACTAGTTGTGGTACTGATATTTTTGAAATATGCAGGACCTAAGCGACAGTAGAACGTTGAAGAAAGGACAAGTGGAACTGTGTGTCTGGTATGAAGCAATGGTTGCTGCATGAGCCGTAGAGATTCTCCACTTGTAGGAGCCTTTCATACTTGGTTTTAGAAATTATGTAATTGCTACTATGTATCTGCCTTGTGCAGAAATGTCTTTCATTTTCTTGTATGAATTTGGATGTTTTTCATTTTGATAAAAGACAAGCTTTGTTCTTTAGATCTTAATGAAATATTATATGGTAGCACCCCATTTGGAATGGGTTTTATATCTTGAACCAATGTACGCTTGTACACATAGCATAAATATCAAACACTTTAAGTCTGATGACTTGAAGTCGATTTTTCCTTAGCATAGTCATTTAACCACACAAAGTGAAGCGGATTCAGAAGTTACATAGTTTTGGACTCATTTGATTATTAATCATTTGAGATATGAATTCTGCTCACTAGGCCAAATGACTAAGGCCCTTTTAGCAGAGCTAAAGGATACGGGCCAGAGGCTTATTGGGCCTTACACATACTGATGTATGCGGCCCGATGAGCATTAGTGCAAAAGGAAATCTTATGTACTTCATTTCTTTATTGATGGCATCAATAAGTATGGCTGTGTTCATTTGATGAGACACGAGCAGGAATCCCTTGAGGAGTTCCAAGATGAAGTGTAGAACCAATTTGACAGAAGTATTGAGATCCTCGATTGAATCGTGGAGGAAAATACTTAAGTCAAGAATTAGGTGATCATCTGATAGAATGAATCGGATCTTATTAGATATGCTCCGATTAATGATGAGTCACAGGAATCTTCCATAATCATTTAAGAATACGTTCTAAAATGTTTGTGTTTGCGCAGCAAAGGGTTTCAATCAGAATCAATTGAAAGACACCACATTGGATGTGGACTGGAAGTTTTTCAAGTAAGTTGTTTCTGATGATTTGGGGATGATAGCTGATAAGCTTGAACCCAAATCTGATAAGTTCTACCTCGCTGGTTGTCCTAAGGAAACCAAGGCTTGCTACTTTTGCAACCAATCCGAGGACAAAGCATTGTTGTTCGGAACTGTGTTTTTTAAAAAAGATCATATTTTCCAAAAGGAACAGTGGGAGTAAAAGTACACATCGAAGAAATTCGATAAACACAGGAGACTGCTCAACCTGTTGAGGGAGAGCAGTGGTGAGATCTACAAAGTGTTGTAGGAACTACACCTGTGGAGCCTGAAATTCGCAGATCCGAAAGGATCCGTCACTAACTCGAGAGTGATTTCTCGTAGCCGATTGTCGTGATCTATTGATCATTGAAAAGTGACGAGCATGCGAAATTCAAAGAAGCGATGGTGAGCCCCAACTCCGAAAATTGGCTGGGTATGCATGTTAGCTTCATCGATCCATTTCTGGATTGAAGCAAACATCTTGGAGTTGGAATCAGCATTCTGATAATATGGTCAAAAGTTTTGACTTGATCAGAAAGAGATGAAACCATGCGTTTACAAGAAGACTAGTGGGAGCGTAATGGCAATTCTCACACTGTATGTAGATAACATACTTAAATCTCATAAATGACGTTGCGAAGCTAAAGTCTTGTCAAGATTTGGGTCGGAAGTCAAGTTTAACGATAGACATGGGAGAAGGCCGTGAAAGTTCTTGGAATAAGGATCCATTGGAATGGATCAGAAAGGCTAATTGGATCGTGTCAAAATCCTTATGTTGATAAGGTATTGGACAGTTCATATGTGCTAGATTCCAAGAATGGCTTCATACCAAAGGTCTTATGACAATAATCTTAGCAAGATGAAGTGTTTTGGATACTAGCTGAGCTATTATTAATGAGTGTGATTGCTAATGCTGCTGCAATAGAATCCATCATGAATGCCATATTTTGCGCTCGACAAGATGCAGCTTACGCATAAAGCATGACGAAAAAATACCAATGTGTTCCGGTAATAGTCACTGAACAGTTACCAGAAATATCCCAAGTGTTTGAGGAACACTAAGGATAAGTTCGTGGTGAACTGGTAAAGTGACGAACCAGTTGAAAGTAGTTAGACGGACAAAGACGATTCCCGGTTCCCACCTGGTTATGTCTCTTTGTCTGAATTGCGGTGCTATCTGTTGGAAAGGCTCCAAGCAGTGGACCGTGGAATAGTGCTTTTATCTGAATGGCGGTGTGATTTGTTGGAATTGTTTCAAGCAATGACACCGCAATCTCTCCCACAACCTAAGCGCGAAATTTATTTTGTTGTTGTAGGTATAAGATATCTGAAGAGATGATCTTGATTCTAGTGGGAGTTATTTTAGTTATGTTGTAATCTTTACATAAACATATTATGGTAGTGTTTATGTAAGTCAAAACTGACATCGGTATTATTTAATTATTGGATAATTAAATAATGGTCCCAAAGTATTTTATGATCATCTTATAGGTCATCAAGTTGAGGACTTGATCATGAAACCCTGTAAGTAAAGATGACATAAATTATGATTGTCCCTAGTCAAGGTTGTTAAAATGGGACACTAACAACCGCGCGAGACTAGCATGTGAGGTGACTGTTGGACTAAGTTTCATGGAGTCAATGATATGATTATCACAGTAAGTCACATAGATATATGTTGGTGAACATATGATCGGACATGACCCGCTTAATGAGAACTCCACATGATAGTTATATCAGTGTCATGGGAGGTTCTCATTACGACTATAGAGTATAGTCCTTAGACCTGAGTTCACCATGCTTTCTAGCATATGAATTGGTGCGTTTTGACCTTGTCAAACGTCGTTCCGTAACTGGCTGCTATAACGGCATTGCTTAGGCGTATCATGAAGTATGTGTAGAAACAGGGATGGAACAAGATGGGATTTGTCCCTCCTAGAACGGGAGATAAGTATCTCAGGTCCCATCGAAGATTTGATACTGAGAAAATGCATGGCCGTGCTCAAACGAGGTGATTGTCAGTCGTTTGTTTTATCAGTATAGATCAGGAATTCGATGAACATGATGTTGGCTATAATAAGGATGACACAATCTCTTGCCTTATGCCATATCGAGATATAGCGACGAAGGGATTATAGGAATAGGTGATTCCAGTACAAGTGGGAGATTGTTGGAATTATGTCCTGAAATCACGTTGTACTCACTCTAGAGATAGTTGTATTGTCGAGATCGGACAATTCATATGATACTGGGTAGTCATAATGTTTTGCTAGAAACCGCTTATGACAAATGAGTTGTAACTCATTTCCAGTATCGTGTGAACCTACAGGGTCACACACCTAAGCAAGTTGGACATACTTCGTATGGGATTGATCATTGGCATATGGTCTGGTCGATGTGTATTGGATACACATCGAATATGAGTTTTAATGAGGTGTATCGATCGACACCATTGGGTGCGTCGGTCGACACAAGACGTGTGTCGATCGACACCACTAAGTGTATCGGTCGACACAAGGCCGAAACCGAGACTGATGTTTCCGTTTCTGTCGAAGTCCGTATATAAGTGATTTTATACATTCGACCTAATGAGACGACAAGCGCCGCCCAGACAGTGTTTTCTCAGAGAGAAAACACAGAAACCTTGTAGAACTCAGTTCCCAGGAGATCCGAGCCCCGGTACTAGCATCCCGGCGGATTCCAGCTTGTGTGCGTGTGGACTGAAGTAGAGGCGCAGCATCTGAGGCGCTTCACAGATCTCATTTATCTGACCATCTTCCGCTGCCAATCTCCAGGTAAACAGAGATCAGATCCTTGATTCAATTAACTAGACCCTAGATCCTAGGCTATCTGGAACCTGACAGCAATTCCGAATCTGGTAGAATTGGCTCGAAGTTCCAAAAAATTAAGCCATCTACGGGATTAGTAAGCTACTAATCCCAAGGTAGCGGATTGGATGAGTTAAAACTAAGATAAGACTAAAAGACTATTGAACCTCAATAATTGTTTGAGTGGTGTTGTGATTATTGTTGTGTCTTGTTTGTCTACGCCGGTGTTGAGCCGGGTAGCTCATTGTTTGTGTGATTGTTTGTCTACTCCGGTGTTGGTCCGGATAGAGCGTTGTTGTGTCATGTTTAGTCTATTTGGTGTTGGGAAGGATAGACCGTGTTGTTGATACTTACCGGTACGGGGCCGTTCAAGTTTGGATAGATGCTTAATCCGGTAAGAAATCGGATAAGGCGGGTGATGAGGAGGTTGGTGATAGGACTTGCGGGATAGATTGGGGATTGAGATAGTGTTTCTGTTTGACCTTGTCGGTCTTGCGTGATAGAGTCCCAGTGAGTCGGTTTGTTTACATTACTGTTATTAGGACTCTATAGGGTGCGTTAGATCCCGCAAGTCTAGAAAGGGCGTTCCGGTACTTCCTGTCCGATTGGATCCTCGGGAGTAGAGTTCCTGGTTAGTTGACGTGCATTTGGTAGTGGTTCTGACAGGAGTTAACCTATGGAGTGACGTTTGTAGGTGTATAGTCCAGAGAATATCGGGTCACGTCCTAGGGCCGGACTGCATGGAAGCTTTGGTTATCTAGGGGTAGCCCGAGTCACCGCGTATCGATGGACAAAGAACGGTGTCCTAGGTCGTAGGACTTTGTGTTTACGTCAAGAAGTCGTGGGAGGTTTTAGTTACCATAGGGGTGACTAAGTGTTCCAGTGAAAGTTACAGAGTTCGCATAGTAGGCCCAGTTAGTGTGGAGTTTTTTAGAGCCCCGATAGATAGATCGAGTCTAATCGAGAGTGTGTGCCGCATTGTTCTCGATTCCCATGGTTACCTTTTTTGTTGTGTGTTGAATGCTTGTGTGTGTCAAAGGAAAGCATTTCAGATGGGAGCAGCGGATTTGGAATTAAAGTTAGATCAGAAGCTTCAGTGCAAGCAATTTGGATTTGGAGTCAAAAAGTGTTCAAGATTAAGATTGAGCGGTTCAAGATATCAGTAAGGCGGAAAAAAATACAAGGTTATTTTAGAAGAAGATCAATTTGGGCACCGGAAATATGGAGTACAGTTTGGGGTCAAATGCAGAAGCAAAAGGCTTACAAGATTTTGCTTCTGATTCAAGGTTTGTTAGTAACGGAGAATTCTGGGGCCGGATCCCTGTAAGAGAGGAAGAATTTAATACCCGTCTTCGGAGTTAGGTTCATTAGTAGCGGTAAGTTCAAGATCGGTTAAGCTCGTGTCAAGGCGGTTTCAGTTGGATCGGTTCGGGGAAGGGTTCGGGAAGCTTTGGTTCAGTCTTGGGAATTCATAGTTTTCGTCTGACCGTCCGTCCGTCATATATAGCACTGTGAGTCGGCTAAACTTTGTATGATGAATTTAGACTGGGATCATATAGACCCGAAATCGGTAAACCATAGTATAGGTTTGCATACCCGTGAATTGGAAATTGATAGAACGGTTAGGTTAATTAAATAACTCGGAGAATAAATTAAACGGTTAAGAATTATTAGACGGCAGGTTAGATTAACTATTACTGGTAATTGATTGTTCATATTGTGATTGATTGTTTGTGTCGTTAATTTTTGATTGATTGATGCATTCATTTAGAACAGTATGCTAGGACATCTTTGCATATATACTATATTAAGAACGCATTAAATGAATCTATATACGGGAAATTGGGAGTTATATTAAAATACGTATTAAAACACCCAACGCACTTAGAAATAATAACGGGATGGGTTAATTAGTTAATATTCGGGCTTAACGGGTTTAATAAATTAATTAAAGAATAATGTAAAGTCAGGAGATTAGTAAGTTTACTAATCTCAAACTGACGGATCGAGGAGATAAGAATATGAATTTAAGGGAATAAGAATTAATAATTAGAATCTGAATTAAGCCATCTACGGGAATAGTAAGCTACCAATCCCGAGGTAGCGGATTAAATGAATTAAAACTAAGATAAGACTAAAAGACTATTGAACCTAAATAATTGTTTGAGTGGTGTTGTGATTATTGTTGTGTGTTGTTTGTCTACTCCGGTGTTGGGCCGGGTAGCCCGTTGTTTGTGTGATTGTTTGTCTACTCCGGTGTTGGGCCAGACAGATCGTTGTTTGTGTCGTGTTTAGTCTATTTTGGTATTGGGCCGGATAGACCGTGTTGTTGATACTTACCGGTACGGGCCGGGTAAGTTTCGATAGATGCTTATTCTGGTAAGAAATCGGATAAGGCGGGTAATGAGGAGGTTGGTGATAGGACTTGCGGGATAGATTGGGGATTGAGATAGTGTTTATGTTTGACCTTGTCAGTCTTGTGTGATAGAGTCTCACTAAGTCTGTTTGTTTACATTACTGTTATTAGGACTCTATAGAGTGTGTTAGATCCCGCAAGTCTAGAAAGGGCATTCCGGTACTTCCTTCCCGATTGGATCCTCGGGAGTTGAGTTCCTAGTTAGTTCACGTACCTTCGGTAGTGGTTCTAACAGGAGTTAACCTATGGAGTGACGCTTGTAGGTGTGTAGTCCGGAGAATACCGGGTCACATCTTAGGGCCGGACTGCATGGAAGCTTTGGTTATCTAGGGGTAGCCCGAGTCACCGCGTATCGATGGACAGAGAACGGTTTCCTAGGTCGTAGGACTTTGTGTTTACGTCAAGGAGTCGTGGGAGGTTTTAGTTACCATAGGGGTGACTAAGTGTTCCAGTGAAAGTTACCGAGTTCGCATAGTAGGCCCAGTTAGTGTGGAGTTTTGTTAGAGCCCCGATAGATAGATCGAGTCTAATTGAGAGTGTGTGCCGCATTGTTCTCGATTCCCGTGGTTACCTTTTGTTGTTGTGTTTTGAATGCTTGTGTGTGTCAAAGGAAAGCATTTCAGATGGGAGCAGCGGATTTGGAATTAGAGTTAGATCAGAAGCTTCAGTGCAAGCAATTTGGATTTGGAGTCAGAAAGTGTTCAAGATTAAGATTGAGCGGTTCAAGATATCAGTAAGGCGGAAAAAATACAAGGTTGTTTTAGAAGAAGATCAATTTGGGCACCAGAAATATGGAGTACAGTTTGGGGTCACCACGTATCGATGGACAAAGAAGGGTGTCTTAGGTCGTAGGACTTTGTGTTTAGGTCTAGGAGTCGTGGGAGGTTTTAGTTACCATAGGAGTGTTGGGAAATCCTACCATTTCCTAATCCGATTAGGCAACCCTAAGTCTGAATTCCGAGCCTAGGATCTCAGGGTTTGAGTAATTGAATCATGGATCTCGCGTTTACCTTGTTCTGGCAGCGGAAGATGAATCAGGTAAGACAAGATCAGGAGTGATTCAGATGTCTCGCCTCTACTGCAGTCCACACGCACATAAGCTGGAATCCACCGGGATGCTAGTGCCGGGAATCGGATCTCCTGGGATCTGAGTTTTCTTGAGGTAGCTGAGTTTTTCTCTCTGAAAAACTCTATGGGCGGCGCACATCTATGTCAAGGTCGAAATACATAAACTCATATATATACAGACCTAGACGTAAACCGAAACATCAGTTTCGGTTTTAGCCTTGTGTCGACCGACACACTCATTGGTGTCGATCGACACAGATCTTGTATCGACCGACGCACCCATTGGTGTCGATCGACACACCTCTTTAAAACTCATATTCAATGTGTATCCAAAACACATCGACCAGACCATATGCCAATGATCAATCCCATACAAAGTATATCCAACTTGCTTAGGTGTGTGACCCTGTAGGTTTACATAATACTAGCAATGAGTTACAACTCATTTGTCATAAGCGGTTTCTAGCAAAACATTATGACTACCCAGTATCACATGAATTGTCCGATCTCGACAATACAACTATCTTTAGAGTAAGTACAATGTGATTTCAGGACATAATCCCAACAATATCCCACTTGTACTGGAATCACCTATTCCTATAATCCCTTTGTCGCTATATCTCGATATGGCATAAGGCAAGAAACTGTGTCATCCTTATTATAGCCAATATCATGTTCATCGAACTCCTGATCAATACTGATAAAACAAACGACTGACAATCACCTCGTTTGAGCACGGCCATGCATTTTCTCAGTATCAAATCTTCGATGGGCCCTGAGATATTTATCTCCTGTTATAGGAGGGACAAATCCCATCTTGTTCCATCCCTGTTTCTACACATACTTCATGATACGCCTAAGCAATGTCGTTATATCCTCCAGTTACGGAACGACGTTTGACAAGGTCAAAGCGCACCAATTCATATGCTAGAATTCATGATGAACTCAGGTCTAAGGACTATACTCTATAGTCGTAATGAGAATCTCCCATGACACTGATATAACTATCATGTGGAGTTCTCATTAGCGGGTCATGTCCGATCATATGTTCACCAACATATATCTATGTGATTTACTGTGATAATCATATCATTGACTCCATGAAACTTAGTCCAACAGTCACCTCACATGCTAGTCTCGCGCGGTTGTTAGTGTCCCATTTTAACAACCTCGACTAGGGACAACCATAATTTTATGTCATCTTTTACTTATAGGGTTTCATGACCAAGTCCTCAACTTGATGACCTATAAGATGAACATAAAATACTTTGGGACTATTATTTGATTATCCAATAATTAAATAACACCGATGTCAGTTTTAACTTACACAAACATTGCCATAGCATGTTTATATAAGGATCATGACATAACTAAAATAACTCCCACTAGAATCAAGATCATCTGTTCAGATATCTTATACTTAGGTTGTGGGAGAGACTGCGGTGTTTTGCTTGAAACAATTCCAACAAACCACACCGCCATTCAGATAAAAGCACTATTCTACGGTCCACTGCTTGGAGCCCTTCCAACAGATAGCACCGTTATTCAGACAAAGAGATATGCCAGGTGGGAACCGGGAATCTTCTTTGTCTGTCTAACTACTTTCAACTGGTTCGTCACTTCCTCAGTTCACCACGAACATATCCTTAGTGTTTCTCAAACACTTGGGATATTTCTGGCAACTGTTCAGCGACTTTTACCGGAACATATTGGTATTTTCTCGTCTTGCTTTATGCGTAAGCTGCATCTAGACGAGCGCAAAATATGGCATTCATGATGGATTCTATTGCAACAGCATAAGCAATCACACTCATTAATAATAGCTCAGTACGTGTTCAAAACACTTCATCTTGCTAAGATTTATACTAGCTCAGCCAGTGTCCAAGACACTTCATCTTGCTAAGACTATTGCCATAAGACCTTTAGTGTGAAGCCATTCTTGGAATCATGCATATTGGAACTGTCCAACACCTTATCTATATAAGGATTCTGACACGATCCAATTAGCCTATCCAATCTATATCAATAGATTCTTATTCCAATAATTCACGAGGCTACTCCCATGTCTTTTGTTTAAATTTGACTTCCGACCCAAGTCTCTCAAGACTTAACCGACGGAACGTCGTTCATGAGTTTAAGTACATTATGTACATACGGTGTGAGAATTGCAATTACGCTTCCACTAGTCTTCTTGTAAACGCATGGTTTCATTTCTTTTCTGATCAAGTCAAAACTTTTGACCACATTATCAGAATGTTGATTCCAACTCCAAGATGTTTGCTTCAATCCAGAAATGGATCGGTGAAGCTAACATGCATACCCAGTCAATTTTCGGAGTTGGGGCTCACCAACGCTTCTTTAATTTCGCATGCTCGTCACTTTTCAATGATCAACAGATCACGACAATCGGCTACGAAAAATCACTCTCGAGTTAGTGACGGATCCTTTCGGATCTGCGAATTTCAGGCTCCACAGGTGTAGATCCTACAGCACTTTGTAGATCTCACCGCTGCTCTCCCTCAACAGGTTGAGCAGTCTCCTGCCTTTATCAAATTTCTTCGATGTGTACTTTTACTCCCACTGTTCCTTTTGAAAGTATGATCTTTCTCAAAAGACACAGTTCCGGACAACAAAACTTTGTTCTCGGATTGGTTATAAAAGTAGTAAGCCTCGGTTTCCTTAGGACAACCAGCGAGGTAGAACTTATCAGGTTTGGGTTCAAGCTTATCAGCTATCATCCCCAAATTATCAGAAACAACTTACTTGAAAAACTTCCAGTCCACATCCAATGTGGTGTCTTTCAATTGATTCTGATTGAAACCCTTTTCTGCGCAAACACATACCTTTTCTAGAGCGTATTTCTTAAAAGATTATGGAAGATTCCTGTGACTCATCATTAATCGGAGCATATCTAATAAGATCCGATTCGTTCTCTCAGAAACACCATTTAGGTTTTCCAGGAGAAAAGAGCTGTGATATGACTTCACACTCACCTAGATGATCACCCAATTCTTGACTCAAGTATTTTCCTCTGCGATCTAATCGAGGATCTCAATGCTTCTGTCAAATCGGTTCTATACTTCATTCACATCTATACTTACTGAAGTCATCAATAAAGGTAATGAAGTACAGAAGATTTCCTCTGGCACTAACGCTCATCGGGCCGCATACATCAGTATGTGTAAGGCCCAATAAGCCTCTGGCCCGTTTTCTTTTAGCTCTGGTAAAAAGGCCTTAGTCATTTGGCCCAGTGAGCAGAATTCATACCCCATATGATTAATAATCAAATGAGTCCAAAACTATGGAATTTCTGAATCCGCTTCACTCTATGTGGTCAAAACGACTGTGCTAAGGAAAAATCGAGTTCAAGTCATCAGACTTAAACCGTTTGGTATTTATGTTATATGTACAATCGTAAATGGGTTTAAGATATAAAACCAATTCTAAACGGGGTGCTACAAAAAAATATTTCATTAAGATCTAAAGAACAAAACTTGTCTTTTATCAAAATGAAAAACATCCAAAATCTTACAAGAAAATGAAAGACATCTCTGCACAAGGCAGATACATAGTAGCAATTACTTAATTTCTAAAACCAAGTATGAAAGGCTCCTACAAGTGGAGAATCTCTACGGCTCATGCAGCAACCATTGCTTCATACCAGACACGCAGTTCCACTTGTCCTTTCTTCAACGTTCTACTGTCGCTTAGGTCCTGCATATTTCAAAAATATCAGTACCACAACTAGTATCCAATACTCACGTAGAACTTGAAATAATAACACAATACCTGAAGAAGAAGTACCATACATCTTCTCCATCTCTTGTGAATCTTCCAAGAATTTAGTGCAATTTCTCTTCCAATGCCCAAACTCTTTACAGTAACAGCATTTATCAACATCAGATGGGCCTGACTTGGGCTTCAAAGATGACACAGGTTTATCCCGATTCCAAATCTGAACGGCCTTGCCATCACCCTTGTCTAAACAAGATTTCTCAAATCTTTTACCCTTTTTGATGTTTTGCTCTGCTGTCTTGAGCATGCCATGCAGCTCAGTCAACGTCTTCGTCAAGCCTTTGTTGATATAGTTCTTTATGAACTTATCATAACTTGACGGCAGTGTCTGCAGAATGATGTCAGTAGCCAACTCCAAGCTGACAGGACAATCCAGTTTCCCCAGGTTATCAATGTAACCCATCATTTTAATGACATGAGGATTTATTGGAGCATCCTCTGGTAGCTTGCACCCAGTGAGAGACTTCACTATCTGGAATCTCTCAACTCGTGCCAGATCCTGAAACTTCAGTTTCAGGCTGGTGATCATCTCTATTGGCGACTCCATGTTCTCGTATTGACTTTTTAAGTCTGAGTTCATGGTAGCCAACATCAGACCACACACATCTACCACATCAATATAATGCTTATTCCAAGCATCATATACTGCATTCGAGCGATTGGTCCCAAGCTTTTCTGGAAGAGCTTTCTCAAGGACATAGTCCTTGCTCTCCTGCTTGAGGATTAATCTCAAATTTCGATACCAATCCAGGAAATTTGATCCATTTAACTTGTCCTTCTCAAGGACGGATCGCAATGAGAAAGTAGTCTCAGACATAAGCTGAAATCCAAGAAAACAAATATTTAGTTATGTATTCCATGAGAAGTCTTATCTAATAAGAAAATTTGCATTATATTCAAACAATGTTTCCTCAATGAATATAATGATCCAAGACCCACACTTCACCAAAATCTGAGTGGACGACTCGTCATCACCCAAAATTTAGTTATCTAGGTAAGCAAATCATTGCTAATTGTACCCAGTACAACTCTTGGTCGCAGATAAGACAATCCATGTCTCATCTACTCTGACGTCTCTGGGCCCAGAACTTCTGATGGCCCAGTCAAGTAAACCAATCTCTTTAGTCTTGTGATCATTGACAGTCGCACTGCAAGTCTATCAATGATCACATGCCTTACTCATGTAGTAGTGGATACCAAGGACTCCAAGGCTATCCAACAAACGACACAAGTCTGACAGTAGACAAGATTTGGGCAAGACATCAAAGTTACTTGATATTTAGTTGAGGAAACTAAACTCTGAAAGGTTAGTTTATCAATCTCTTAGGTCATGTAATTGTTGATTTCAAGCACTGCAAGTCCATCAACATAATTACCTGCCTTACTCACGTAATTGTAGACACCAAGCTCTTGGCTAGACCATCACACAGTCAAATGAGTCTTGACAGTTGACCATATTGAAGCTAAGCTTAAGTCTAGTTTGGTTTCTGCAAATTTAAGGTTCAATAACCAGAATTGCGAGCACTGTGTCGATCGACGCAGACCATGTCTGTCGATCGACACCACCAAATGAAACCAGACTTCAATAACCGGTTAATCCAATTAACCCGGTTCATTGAACCGGTCATGTTGATCGACACAACCCATGTGTGACGGTCGACATAGACCTCAAACGAAGACAGTTTTGATGACCGGTCCAATCCAATTGAACCGACTTATCAGATCAAACTGATCTTAACCAATCGGTTTATATTAATTATGATAATTAGTTCAATTCAATTGAACCAATTCATGTAATTTAAACCGTTTTAACCAGTTTCAACTAATTGCGATAACCGGTCCAATTCAATTGAACCGACTTATCCAATCAAACTGATTTTAACCAATCGGTTTATGCTAATTGAGATAATCAGTTCAATCCAATTGAACCAATTCATCCAATTTAAACCGATCTTTTCGGACTTAACCAAGCATGATAACCGGTCCAATCCAATTGAACCGATTAACCATTCGCGAGGTCTGTGTCGATCGACACTCAACCTGTGTCGATCGACACAGTAGGCGTTCAGGTTTTCTTCGTGAAAACCCTAGCCGCCGAATTTGTTCTGTGTCGACCGATACTCAAACTGTGTCGATCGACACAATAGGCTTTCTGGATTTCTACGCGAAAAACCCTAGCCGCCGATTCTGACGAATTCATTCAACTGTGTCGACCGACACATCCATGGTGTCGATCGACACCATGCGAAAACTCAGAATCGATTTTGATCTGAATTGATCTAACCTGTTCTAACTCAAACATCCTCGTTTGCGAATTTAAATCATCAAATTCAATTAACAGGTTTGATTCAATGTAAAAACCCTAAGGCTCTGATACCACTGTTGGGAAATTCTACCATTTCCTAATCCGATTAGGCAACCCTAAGTCTGAATTCCGAGTCTGGGATCTCAGGGTTTGAGTAATTGAATCATGGATCTCGCGTTTACCTTGTTCTGGCAGCGGAAGATGAATCAGGTAAGACAAGATCAGGAGCGATTCAGATGCCTCGCCTCTACTGCAGTCCACACGCACACAAGCTCGAATCCGCCGGGATGCTAGTGCCGGGAATCGGATCTCCTGGGATCTGAGTTTTCTTGAGGTAGCTGAGTTTTTCTCTCTGAAAAACTCTATGGGCGGCGCACATCTATGTCAAGGTCGAAATACATAAACTCATATATATACAGACCTCGACGTAAACCGAAACATCAGTTTCGGTTTTAGCCTTGTGTCGACCAACACACTCATTGGTGTCGATCGACACAGATCTTGTATCGACCGACGCACTCATTGGTGTCGATCGACACACCTCTTTAAAACTCATATTCAATGTGTATCCAATACACATCGACCAGACCATATGCCAATGATCAATCCCATACAAAGTATATCCAACTTGCTTAGGTGTGTGACCCTGTAGGTTCACATAATACTAGCAATGAGTTACAACTCATTTGTCATAAGCGGTTTCTAGCAAAACATTATGACTATCCAGTATCACATGAATTGTCCGATCTCGACAATACAACTATCTTTAGAGTAAGTACAATGTGATTTCAGGACATAATCCCAACAAGGGGTGACTAAGTGTTCCCGTGGAAGTTACTGAGTTCGCATAGTGGTGTGGAGTTGTGTTAGAGCCGCAATAGATAGATCGAGTCTAGTCGAAAGCGTGTGCCTTAGTGTTCTCGATTCCCGTGGTTACCTTTTGTTATTGTGTGTTGAATGCTTGTGTGTTGTGGAGCTCATCAAGTCTTGGTAGCACGTAATCAGCTATTTTATTCTTATATGTTTGTTATTTTGGGTTTGGACGGGATTATTAGATTGTTTAGCAGCATGTTTAGTTTGAAGTCGACTCTCTGGGTAATCTTAGATTACTCATTATACTCTTTTGTGTTTTTCAGGTTTGGCATAGCTCGGCGGACGCGTAGGATATTCGGGGAGTCTTGGGTTGGCATTTGGGATCGGTTTGTTTAGGAATTTTGACTTTATTTTCGGTTTCAGATTTTTGTGGGGACTTTGCTAAATGATTTGTATAAAACCGTAAATTATTATGAATAAGATTTATAACTTTTTAAGTAATAAAAACGGAATAATTCCCTGATATACGGTTTAGTCCGAACCGAACACAACTCGTGGAAGCGGTACAGGTTGAAAAGTGTTGTATCGTGAAAACGAGGTAAACGGAGTGAAAGATGGTTTGGTTCAACCATTGACTCAAACCGAACTGCCTCTGGCTTCGTATTGTGACAAACTTTTCTCGTATGGCTGCTCGGGTTCGATCGGTTATGTTTTTGTTTGATTGTTGGCCGGTCAGCGCGTCGGTCAGTGGAAAATAGGTTTTGTTATAAAAACATATTATTAGACAATATGAAAAAAATAAGATTTATTATATAAATTATGCTTGGGAACTCATTTTAAGGTTTATCGACGATGAAATCTGCGACATCCAGATGAGTGTCTTCATTTATGCCGCTAAATAAAGGGCCGGCTTCATCATTGATGAAGTTGGTTTCAACACTATTGACCTTGGCCTTTTGTGATACTTGATACAAATCGACGAAGTGCTTTGGTGTACGGTATATATGTTCCTAATGACCTTCCATGATGCATCTGTAACAAGCATTATTGGTCGACTTCTTTATTGCACAACCACCTTCATTTATCTGAATATTAATATTTTTCTATTGTTGAAACTTCTTCTTTGTCCAAGTCATGATATCGTCCACGACCTCGACCGCGGCCTCTGACGTGTCCATGTCTGCGCTCACGATAGTTATCATTATTTTTGGATGCTCGACATTCGCTTCAGGGAATGGAGCTGATCCAGCTGGACGAGACTGATGGTTTAACAATACGAGTTCATTATTTTGTTTTGCTACAAGGAGAACTTGCGTCAACTCCGAGTATTGGGTGTATTTGCATGGTACTATTGCTATAAGATTACATTTCCAGAATACAATGTGGAGAGTGTTTTCTCAATCATATCATAATCACTTATTTGTTCTCCACATAATATCATCTTGGCAGTATTTTGAACAATGCGGAATTATATTATTCAACATTTTTGTAATCCATGAATCGGAGGTGCAACCAATCGTATATGGATTTTGGTAAGATCACATATTTTTGATGATCGAACCTATCTTTGAGTGATTGCTAGAGATACGATGGATCCTCCTTCGTGATATATTCATTTTTCAAATTATCATAGAGGTGGTGGCGTAAAAACATCATTGCCTTAGCCTTAGCCTCATCAGACATCGTTTCTGATGGATCAATGGTTTCTAGATGACCATTTGATCTCAGAAGCCATTTTGAATATGATGTCCATGTCATATAATTTTTGCCAGCAATATTAAAGGTAATGATCTCAAGCTTTGCCAAGTTCGACATTATCTCTATATGATTATATTTTTTATTAAATTTTAATTTTATTTTAAAGAAATATGGTAAATTTAAATGCAGTTATGTAAAAGCATAAATATAAATGCAGAATTTAAATACATAATTAAAAATCAAAACTAAAATAATTGAGGAGGGAGAGTCTACCATAAATTTAAGTAGGAGGCATAACTTCTCACTTCATGAAATTTATTAAGGAGGAGGTTCAACCTACCACTCTAAAATTTTGATTAAGGAGGAGGCTTAACCTACTACTTCATAAATATGATTTAAGGAGACATAGTTTATCATGTGTTCATGATCGTGGAGGCATAGCCTACCATAACAATAATTTTGATTAAGGGGGAGGCTTAACTTATCACTCCATAAATATGATAGAGGAGACATAGTCAAACATGTGATAATGATCGTGTAGGCATTATCTACCATAACAATCGGTTCGGAGAAGATAGTGTCTATCTTCTTGAAAATAAAAATAAATATAAAAGATATGACATTTTTTCATAAAATAAATTTGTCATATTTAAACCTTACCTTTTAAGTATTTGATCGGATCGAGAGACGATTATGCTTGTGAATTTATTATTATGATATATGATATATATATATATATATCATATATATTATTACTTTAGTAAAGAAAGAGACGAGAGAGAAGTATCTTGAAGTTATATTTTTGTTAACTTCTTAGATCGAGTGTATATTCTAATACAAGAGAACTATGCTTATATATAGGAAAACAAACTGACATTAGTAAGTCGGTTTAGTCAAGATATTTATAACAATAATATCAAATTATTATTAAATGGTTAATCACTATTATTTAAAAAAAAAAAATTTGTAAAAAACTGTAAAATCAAATAAAATAAAAATGATAAAGACATTATCGGTGGTACATACAAGAAGTATGTAGGAGTCTAGGAGACAAATGCCGTGCAGCTTGTCCTTTGTTTTAGATAGTGAATGGCCAAACTGTCGTTGCGGAAGCTGAAGCGGGATTACAAAAATCATTTTGAATTTACTATTCACAAAATATTGAGTTTTTTGAAAAAAATATCAAAAAAAATCAAAACCGCTTGTGTATTTCAAAAATGTTAAAATAGGCTAAGACATAACAAACCGCATTTGAAATTCATAGAACGTTTAGGGTACGATGATGACATCGTATTTGGTTGTGCATGAAAAATGGTTTTTAAGTGTGGTGCGGTCCAACTGTGTTACATGCGGATTGCAGGACAAATGCAGTTTATAAAAAATAAGCGATGCCGAATAAATTTTGATTGGTAAAAAATGATTTGCGGTACATGATAAAAATGTTTGAATGATGAATTTATTTAATCTATGTTTTCAAATAATATTTTAAATTTAATTTATTTAATTAAATTAATATATTTTGAATTAATTTATTGTCGTTAATTGAAATTTTTTCATACTTATGAATTATAAATAGCTAATTTATTTAAAGTAAAAATTTAATGGTGATAGAGTATAAAATTGATTTTAGCATACAATATGGTTCAAGTGCGAAGGGATGCAAGTTCAAATAGTTCGGGTCTGTTTTGTTTGATTAGTCGATTAATCATATAATTCAGTTATTATATATTTTACTGAAAGTAACTGGATAAATATCGGGTTTTTTGTTATCACTTAATTCGATTATTAATATTGATTTCCAAAATTAACTGACTTTTTAAATTTGGTTAAATCGAATAAATTTTAATATATTTTTTAATACAGTTATTTCGACTAATTCGGTTAGATTAGAAATGTTAATAAAATTTAGTTAAATTCGGAATAATTAGGTTTAGGAAAATAACAAAAAATCGATTAATCGATCAGTTTAATCGAATTGAACCAAACCGAATCCATAACCGAAAATAATATTTCAGTTTTACCAAAATAATCAAACAAAATAATCAAACCAGAGCTAAAAACCGAAAACTTGGTTCACTTCGGATTGATTGTAAAATTCCACCACTTACTGCACACTCAAATACTTTTTTCTTATTTATTAGCCATATTCAATTATTGCGCACAGAACAAACACACATCATATTTTAAATTAAAATAATAGTAGATAAATACATAAGGAAAAAACGCATTTGAAAGTCTAAAACCACATCATAATGGATGTGGAATGAAGAAAATGTGTTATTTATGTAGTTGAGAACAAGCAAAAAACTTTTTTGAACTTTTTTTTGATAAAAGTGTTATTCAATAAAAATGGTGTGCTTAGATCATCTTCAATGGGACTCCATTTTCCACTCCAAAATAGAGTTTGGAGTAAATCTTCTCCAATGGAACTGCATTTTCCACTCTAAAATGGAGTAAAAAATGGGATTACTCCAAATATGGAGTAATCTCATTTTTGTTTGTTCATGACTCCATTTTTTACTCCAAAATGGAATATGGTTGGAGTAAAACTCAACTCCACACTCCATGTTGGAGTAAAAAATGGAGTAGCTCATTGGAGATGCCCTTACTAATTTATTTGCTGACTAGTGACATATGACAAATTCCACATTTACTTCTCCAATCCCGTCCCGGCAAAACTGACACCATTCACTACTTTATTAACTAGTGGTACAATGAATACTGCACCTGATAATAATAATAATAATAATAATAATGTTATACTATTTTCTAAATAATAGTTATATAGTATAATATGTACACTGCATACTGTATTTATTTTTATTATCAATCAACATTTTCACTTAATTGTGTAATATATAAATATAAATTTATACATGAAATATAGGAAGGCTGGATCCACATGCATCTGTAGTATGTTGTACCTGAGATGACACATAGTCGACAATTTTCGGTTGTAAGGTATAACATGTCGGATTTTAAAATTTCACAAAAAAAAAAAAAAAAAATATCGACCTATTTTTATTTAGGTTAATGATATATCATGGTTTTTACCCATTTTATACCATGATATAGATGTGTTTTTAGTGTCTTTTGTGTTCGTTTAGAGTCTTTTACAGGTTTAATCAGGTTTGGAGCTAATTGGAGATATTTGGAGCATTTTGGGACTTTTGGGACGTTTTGGCCGAGAGCTTAACTCACTGTCCGATTTATTGATCAAGCATCGACCGACACACCTTGTGCATCGGTCGACACACTAGCAAGATGGGCCGTACACGTCGGTTTAACAAGTTATGAAGATTTGCAAAGAAGCCCAGAATAGTTCCAGTATTTACACAGAAGCCCCAGTCGAGATTAGGCCTATATATAGAGGATTTTGGTGTTTAATTTACTTACGCTTTCATACTTAGAGCTAAGAGATTTTTAGAGCTTTTGGGGCTGATCTATTTCCTGTATTCACTTATTTTGGAGAAGATTTCGAACCCCTTTGATATTTTATTCTCTTATATGCAATCTATTATTTCTATGATTATGTTTTCATCAATCATGTCTGAGTAGATCCATAGTTAAGTTTAGGGTTTCTCATTAGGGTTTGATGACTTTCTAGACTTGTTTAATTCAGTTAAGGATTCATATGATTAGAATGTTCTTCAAACTAAATTGTGCTTAATGCTAGTTCTAACCTGATCAATTAGAATCTAGATCTTAGGTTGCTAAATTCGACACGAGAGTGTGTTTTAGAATCTGAACTATTTAGGTTGAACAATTAAATTATTCGCAAAGAGATTTGGTTTAGTTTAATTGTGAACATATCGAACTTGAACTTAATGCTAGTTTAATCTGTTAGTAATTGCAAAGAGATTTGGGTTACTGCACTTAGACTTAGAGAGTTTTCGCAAAGAGATTTGGTTAATTCTATTTCCGTGATTTGAGTTCTAGAACTGAGTTTAATTTGATCCTGACTGATTAACTTGTCTGCTTGTCTGATTTCCTGAGAATACCCTAGGCTTGACGCTTTTAGTTTATTGCTTTCACAACCAACTTGCTACCGTTTACTTTCTTGCTTCGCAATTTATTTACTTCACCATCTGCTTATTTCTAGTATTAATCTCTACGTTCCTGATTCTATTGAGACCAAGTGTCCCTGTGGATTCGATAACCCTATATACTACTTTGACGATACTGTGCACTTGCAGTTTAGAATAGGGTAAAACTTAGAACCTATCAAGTTTTTGGCGCCGTTGCCGGGGACTCTTAGAGTCTTCGATAGGACCGAACTTAAGGTTTTTACTAGAAATTTTTCTTTTTCTTTTTGTTTTTTTCGTTTTATTTTCATAATTTGCTAACTTTTTCTCTGTTTCTTTCTGTCGCAGGTACGACTTTCGCCTTGCGTCGATCGTTTCATCCCTTGCGTCGATCGTCACTCGGTGATTTGAGATTGAATCGATCGTTGCACTGATAGCATCGATCGTTGCTGGACGATTACAGACAGTTTATGCCAACGCAGAAAACTCGAAGTAATCCGAACTCGAGCTTAGTTAATCTCGGACTAGAGGAACTTGGACGTCTAGAAAGAACTATCATAAGAGAAAAGAGAGAGAGAATGGTACGAGAACGTCTGATCTTGATACCAGATGCTGAAGGTACCCTGAGGGACCAAGATAACAACCCGTACAATGCTGATGGGCATCGGGTTGATGCTGAAGGGAACGTGATCCCTGACCCACCTGAGCCACAACCACATGCGCAAGGTCAAGCTCAAGGTAGACAGATGATTGTCCATGAAAGGACTTTGGCTGATTACAACAGACCAGATGAGTTTCATAGAAACCGAACAGCCTTAGTACTTCCTGGTTTCGAGAGGGAGGATTTTGAGATCAAGACCATCTACTATTCGATGATGAAACAGAATGCTTTCCATGGACATCCAACAGAGCAGCCTATGGACCACATTGATTCGTTTGAGGACATAATCAATGGCATGAAGTATGATGGAGTTTGCCAAGATTATCTGTTCCTTAAGCTCTTTCCTTACAGTCTCGCTGGAGACGCTAGTGCATGGCTGAAGCAACTGGCACCTGGTCAGTTTACCACTTGGGCAGCACTGAAAAGTGAGTTCCTGAGACATTTCTACGATGATGCGCGTTCAGACCAGTCAAGACAGGACATTCTCACATTTTCCCAAGGAGCTGTGGAGCCTTTAAAAGCTGCTTGGATGAGATTTAGGAAGTATCAGCGTGACTGCCCACACCATGGATTCAGTGAAGTCACATTGCTAGGCATTTTCTTCAGAGGCATAGATCTGCCATATCAGTCTGCGCTGGACAATTCCAGTAATGCTAACTTCAACACCAGAACTCCTACACAAGCTAAACAGTTGATTGAGAATCTAATAAGCAACAACAGTTGCAAGACTATGGATGAGAGGAGGAAGAAATCTGGTGGAAGTGTTGATAACTCAGAGATGGCTGAATTGAGATCCAGGATGGACAAAATCTGCAATCTTCTAGGTGAGAAGAAAGCTGTCCACTTTGCTCAAGAAGTAGAAGTAATTCAGACTGAGGAGGACACTCAGGAAGAAGATGTGAATTACATCGGAGGATCTGGTTTCCAAGGAAACAGATTTGGATATCAATCTGGGAACAGATTTTCCGGTGGAGGACAAAGGAATACCTTCACAGGAAATCAAGTAACCTATGGATCTTCATCTTATCAGCCTCCTCCTGCAGCCACTGCTCATAAGAGTAAGATAGAGATAATGCTGGAACAGGTGCTGGAGAATCAGGTTAAGAGTGCTGCAGACTTCGACAAAAAGGTAGATAATGTCTATGAGAAGCTGAATGGGAAGTTTGAATTCCTGAGCACCCACGTGAAAGAGCTTGATGCTAAGGTTGCAAGAATTGCTGGACATGCTCAGAGGGAAGATGGATATCTCCCAGGACGAACTGACGCTAATCCCAAGTACCAATGCAATGCAGTGACTTTGAGAAGTGGTAAGGAACTATTACCTAAACAAAACAGGCAGCTGAGCGTTGAGGAACTCGTGGAGATTGAAGAATTGGAAGATGAAATTTGTGACATTCGCGATGCATCGGTCGATGCACCCAAGCAACGGTCGACGCAAAGCGATAACGTAGAAACTGTCGTCGCGAAGTCGCCCAGCAACGATCGACACAATTCCAGTGACGGTCGATGCAAGGCGACTGCTGAGGATTCAAAACCAAAGAAATCGAAACAGTCGACCGAAAGAGTTTACAAGCCTAAAATACCCTATCCCAAGAATCCCAGGAAGGCTAGGAACGAGAGGCAGTATGCCAAATGCAAAGAGTTCATAAAAAAGGTGAAAGTTGAAGTACCTTTGCTTGACTCCATGGATACCTCGCCTATGATGAGGAGATGCCTTAAAGATATGATTGCTGGAAAATGGACTGATGAAGAGAGTGTGATGATGATCAGTGAGGTATGCAGTGCAGTAATTCAGGGCAGAACTCCTGATAAGTTAAAGGATCCTGGGAGCTTTGTACTAGATTGTACTATTTACAGAGAGAGGTTCGAAAGATCCCTGTGTGATCTTGGTTCTAGTGTGAATCTCATGCCACTCTCAGTTGCCAAGAGGCTCGGTATGACTGATTTCAGACCCACTAGGATATCACTGGTTCTAGCAGACAGAACGATCAGGATTCCCGAAGGAGTATTGGAGGATGTGCCTATAATGATTGGCCAATGTGCGATTCCTACTGATTTTGTGGTTCTACAGTATGGACAGGAACCAAAGGATCCACTAATTTTGGGCAGATCTTTCTTAGCTACAGCTGGTGCGATGATTGACTGTCAGAGAGGTAAAATAGTTCTGAATGTGGGAGATCTGAAGATGAGTTTTGACATGAACAAGCTGGTGAAGAGACCAACCATCGACGTACAGACTTTCTATGTGGACACACTTGGTGAATTAGCTGCAGAGTACTTTCACCAGTCCCATGCTAAAGATCCACTAGAAAGAGCCTTACTGAGCTCTATAATGGAGTTGGAGTACCTACAGGACGAGCCAGCAATGTGCTATACAAGACTGATGGATTCTGTTGAAGTTGCAATGCAGGTGGAAGTATCTGACGCGACGATGCAACGATCGACACTCACCAAGCATCGGTCGTTGCAAGGCGACGCAGACTGGGCAGAGGAAAAGGCTCCGAAAATAGAGTTGAAACAACTTCCATCCGGGCTAAGGTACGCGTTTCTTGGACCGAATTCAACTTATCCAGTGATAGTAAACGCTAGTTTAAACAACGCAGAGCTCACTTTACTGCTAAGCAAGCTGCGCAAGCATCGCAAAGCTCTTGGCTATTCTCTTGATGACAATTCAGGTATCTCACCAGAGCTGTGCATGCATCGGATACACCTTGAGGATGAGTCTAAAACATCTGTTGAGCACCAGAGAAGGCTTAATCCTAATCTGCAGGAAGTGGTTAAGAAGGAGATTATGAAACTCGTGGATGCTGGAATCATCTATCCTATTTCAGACAGTGATTGGGTAAGTCCAGTCCATGTAGTGCCTAAGAAGGGCGGAGTTACAGTTGTGAAGAATGAGAAGAACGAGCTGATACCTACTAGGACTGTAACGGGACACAGGATGTGCATAGATTACAGGAAGCTGAATGCTGCAACCAGAAAGGATCACTTTCCCTTGCCTTTCATCGATCAGATGCTGGAGAGGTTAGCCAATCACCCTTACTACTGCTTCCTCGATGGATACTCAGGTTTCTTTCAGATTCCTATCCACCCAGAAGATCAGGGAAAGACTACTTTCACTTGCCTATATGGCACATTCGCTTACCGTAGGATGCCTTTTGGACTCTGTAATGCTCCTGCCACTTTTCAGAGATGCATGATGTCCATATTCACTGATATGATTGAGGACTTTATGGAGGTGTTCATGGATGATTTCTCAGTCTATGGATCATCTTACAATGAATGTCTAGATAATCTGTGCAAGGTGCTGACTAGGTGCGAAGAAAAACACTTGGTCCTTAACTGGGAAAAATGCCACTTTATGGTCAAAGATGGCATTGTTCTTGGACATAAGGTATCTGAAGCAGGAATCGAAGTGGACCGCGCTAAGATTGAGGTAATGACAAATCTTCAGGCGCCTAATTCTGTTAAAGCTATTAGAAGCTTTCTTGGACATGCTGGTTTCTATAGGCGTTTCATCAAAGACTTCAGTAAGATTGCTAGGCCACTAACTGCTTTGCTGTGTAAGGATACCAAATTTGAGTTCAATGCAGACTGTCAGACTGCATTTGAACAGATCAAGCAGGCATTAGTGAGTGCTCCAATAGTTCAGCCACCAGATTGGGATCTACCTTTTGAGGTTATGTGTGATGCAAGTGATTTTGCTGTAGGAGCTGTTCTAGGACAGAAGAAGGATAAAAAGCTTCATGCTATCTATTATGCTAGTAGGACACTAGATGATGCGCAGAGAAACTATGCAACCACAGAAAAGGAACTGTTAGATGTTGTCTTTGCTTTCGAGAAATTCCGCCCCTATCTTGTTGGCTCTAAGGTGATTGTTCATACTGATCATTCAGCCTTGAAGTATCTGATGCAGAAGAAGGATGCTAAGCCGAGATTGTTGAGATGGATTCTGTTGCTTCAGGAGTTTGATATTGAAGTGAGGGACAAGAAGGGAGTTGAGAATGGAGTCGCTGATCATCTTTCAAGGATGCTAGTTGAGGAAGACGTGCCCATAAATGATTATTTGCCCGAGGAAAACGTCAACATGATTGGTGCAGTTTTTCAGATGGATTTGGGAGGAGAGTTGCAGAACTGTCGGGAAATTCGCACTGTGTCGATCGATGCCACACTGGCAACGGTCGACACAAGTATCGGGGAAGCAACGATCGACACATGCACGCGCAACGATCGATGCATACCTGATACGAGCCGAGAGTCCTTCAAGATCAGAATTGGGAATTATGACTTCGAAATCTCTGCTGTAGCAACCTCTCATCGACTATGGTATACTGATATAGCCAACTACCTTGCTGCTGAGACTGAACCAGATGATCTGAAGGGTTATGAAAAGAAAAGGTTCTTTAGAGAGCTTAGAAGGTACTACTGGTATGAGCCTTATCTCTACAAGCACTGCTCAGATGGCCTGTACAGGAGATGCGTTGCTGAATCAGAAGTTCCAGACATCCTCTTCCACTGTCATGGATCAGATTATGCTGGACATTTTGCTACATTTAAGACTGTGTCTAAAGTTCTGCAAGCAGGTTTCTGGTGGCCGACAATGTTTAGAGACACTCATTCTTTCATCTCTCAGTGTGATGTTTGTCAGAGGAGAGGGAAAATCAGCAAGAAGCATGAGATGCCTCAGAATTTCATTCTGGAAGTTGAGGTTTTCGATTGCTGGGGCATAGATTTCATGGGTCCTTTTCCCTCATCCTATGGGAATAAATTCATCTTGGTTGCTGTGGACTATGTGTCTAAATGGGTTGAAGCAATAGCTAGTCCAACCAATGATTCTTCGGTGGTCATTAAGCTGTTTAAGACCATCATATTCCCCAGATTTGGAGTGCCTCGTATAGTGATTAGTGATGGAGGATCTCATTTTATCAATAAGGTCTTCGAAAAGCTGCTGAAGAAGCATGGAGTTCATCACCGAGTCGCCACTCCTTATCACCCTCAAACCAGTGGACAAGTTGAGGTTTCTAACAGGCAGATCAAAGAGATCCTTGAGAAGACAGTTGGAAAGACAAGGAAGGATTGGGTAGCAAAGCTAGATGATGCATTATGGGCTTACAGGACAGCATTCAAGACGCCACTTGGGACCACTCTATTCCATCTGCTATATGGAAAAGCATGTCATCTTCCAGTGGAGCTTGAACACAAAGCAGCATGGGCTGTGAAACAGATGAATTATGATCTTAAGTCTGCTGCGGAAAGGAGATTTATACAGCTTAATGAGTTAGATGAGATTAGACATTTTGCTTATGAGAACTCAAAGCTGTACAAGGAGAGGACTAAGGCATATCATGACAAGAAGATTGTCTCCAGACAATTTGAGCCTAATGATCAGGTACTTTTATATAACTCTCGTCTGCATTTGTTTCCAGGAAAGCTGAAATCAAGGTGGTCTGGTCCTTTCACAATCAAAGAAGTGCGTCCGTACGGAGCTGTCGTTCTAACTGGTAAGGATGGTATTGAATTCACTGTGAATGGACAGAGGGTGAAACATTATTGGGCTAAGGCCGAAATTCCAGAAGGTCAGATTCTGCCTCTGGATGATGCACCCTCTACCTAAATCAGCTGAAGCGTCAAGCTAATGACCTTAAACAAGCGCTGAGTGGGAGGCAACCCACTGTTTTCGTTTTTGCATTTTGATTTTAGTATTTTCATAGGATTTTACGCTTGTTTCTGGTTTTGGTGAGTTTTGTTTGCAGGTCTCGGATTAAAACGCAGTGCGTCGATCGACACACCATTGTGTCGATCGTCACAATACGAAAGAATCACATTGCAGCGATCGTTGCGGTCCTGAGCAACGATCGATCCCCAACGAAAATCGCACAGCAAAGGTCGGTGCACCTAGTACAACGATCGATGCCTGACTGCGACAGAGGTAAAAACCCGAGAGAACTGACCATTCCATTAACAAATGTTTATTTTCTTTCTTTTAACCAATCCCTTGCTTGACACTACTGGGGACAGTGTGTCTTAAGTGTGGGGGAGGTTCTACTAATTACTTTCTTTTGTTTTCTTAGAGTCAGTTAAATTTTAAAAATTTGTTTTTTGAGTCAAAAATTTGTTTAAGTAGGAAACAATGATTTTTTTAGAAGATTAGCAGCATTTGCAGGAACTTAAGTAACCATTGGGATGAAGCTGCAGATTATCTATGACTATTAGAAAACCCAGACACAGATCAGCCTACTGAGAACACCCACATCGCTTCAGGTATCAGAGGATCTTTTACTGACTTCAATTTAATCCTGACTTTAGATTTCTCACCTAAGGGCTTGGTATACTTTATGTCGGACTCCCTTGTTGGTTCTGACACAGCCTGTAAACCTGTCCTATTTGGTTCCCTTCTCCCCTTCCATAAAGTAAAAAAAAATAATAATAAACTGCGGATGAGTTAGTAACTCCGAAGTGGTCATGGGAATGGTGGCAAACACTATTTTCTCTCATGTGATCCATGGAATGTGTCCAAAGTACACCCCAAAACGGGAAGAACACTGATAAAAAAAAATAAAATGATACCCAGTGGGGAAAATCAGTTGTTAAGGAAGGGAAAGAGAAGAAAGAGACTAAAGAAAGACAGTTTGGTGGTCTAGAGCTGGCAAGGTAAGAATCCATGTGCCTTTAGATCGATACCCCTTAGGTGAGACCGCACTTAAATACTTGCAGAAGTCAGTAGGGAGAATTTGAATGCGTGAATGTGATTGTGGCGTTTACTTAGGACAGTTGCTAAGTGTGGGGGAAGTATATGTTGGTCTTGATGTCTGTGGATTGATTCTTTCATGTGGATTACTAAGGGGAATCTGAATGTTGTTGCTTCTACGACAAAATGAGTTTCTGAAGAGTTTTCAAACCTCTTCACTGCATTTTAGTTCTCTGTTTTGCTTAAGGGCAAGCAAAGGCTAAGTGTGGGGGAGTTGATATATCATGGTTTTTACCCATTTTATACCATGATATAGATGTGTTTTTAGTGTCTTTTGTGTTCGTTTAGAGTCTTTTACAGGTTTAATCAGGTTTGGAGCTAATTGGAGATATTTGGAGCATTTTGGGACTTTTGGGACGTTTTGGCCGAGAGCTTAACTCACTGTCCGATTTATTGATCAAGCATCGACCGACACACCTTGTGCATCGGTCGACACACTAGCAAGATGGGCCGTACACGTCGGTTTAACAAGTTATGAAGATTTGCAAAGAAGCCCAGAATAGTTCCAGTATTTACACAGAAGCCCCAGCCGAGATTAGACCTATATATAGAGGATTTTGGTGTTTAATTTACTTACGCTTTCAAACTTAGAGCTAAGAGATTTTTAGAGCTTTTGGGGCTGATCTATTTCCTGTATTCACTTATTTTGGAGAAGATTTCGAACCCCTTTGATATTTTATTCTCTTATATGCAATCTATTATTTCTATGATTATGTTTTCATCAATCATGTCTGAGTAGATCCATAGTTAAGTTTAGGGTTTCTCATTAGGGTTTGATGACTTGCTAGACTTGTTTAATTCAGTTAAGGATTCATATGATTAGAATGTTCTTCAAACTAAATTGTGCTTAATGCTAGTTCTAACCTGATCAATTAGAATCTAGATCTTAGGTTGCTAAATTCGAAACGAGAGTGTGTTTTAGAATCTGAACTATTTAGGTTGAGCAATTAAATTATTCGCAAAGAGATTTGGTTTAGTTTAATTGTGAACATATCGAACTTGAACTTAATGCTAGTTTAATCTGTTAGTAATTGCAAAGAGATTTGGGTTACTGCACTTAGACTTAGAGAGTTTTCGCAAAGAGATTTGGTTAATTCTATTTCCGTGATTTGAGTTCTAGAACTGAGTTTAATTTGATCATGACTGATTAACTTGTATGCTTGTCTGATTTCCTGAGAATACCCTAGGCTTGACGCTTTTAGTTTATTGCTTTCACAACCAACTTGCTACCGTTTACTTTCTTGCTTCGCAATTTATTTACTTAACCATCTGCTTATTTCTAGTATTAATCTCTACGTTTCTGATTCTATTGTGACCAAGTGTCCCTGTGGATTCGATAACTCTATATACTACTTTGACGATACTGTGCACTTGCAGTTTAGAATAGGGTAAAACTTAGAACCTATCAGTTAATAAGCATAGATGACTGATACAATCAGGTTTTAATACCTAGATCTACACTGCAAGTGCACAGACGTGAACCAGTAGTATATAGGGTATCGAATCCACAGAGACTCAAGATCTTGCGATAGATTGTAGAATTTCAAGTTAAGCTAGGTAAAGCAGTAGAAAGCAGTAAATCAGAGCAGAAGAGTAAATAAAGAGGTTTTGTAAACAGTCAAACGAAGCGTCAGGTCAATGGAGTTCTCAGGATATCAGGAACACATGCTAATCAATCAATCGGAATCTAATTAAGAACTGTTCTAGAACTAGAATTACAGAAGCATAAGAAACCAAATTTCGTTGCGGATATTATATATGTCTAACAATCCTAGTAAACCAACTTTCGTTGCGAGTTCTAGAGATCCTAAACATGCATTAATCTCAAGTTCTTTCGTTCACAATTCTCCTAAGCCAAATTTCTTTGCGAATAGTCAAATTGCTCATCTAGGTTCTTTCTAGTTAATTAATCAACTTTCGTTGCAGAAATCAACCTAACATCAATAATCTGGGTAGCTAATTCAGATCAAGCATTAAGAACAACCCTAGATGAAGAACTAACAGATATGAATCCCTACAGATTGATCAACTTATAATTCCATTAAATCCCATGTGAGAATCCCTAAACCTAACAGGTAAACTACTCACACATGGCAATCATAACAAAAGACATGATGAATAGAATACTGAATATCATAAAACAGAACAAGAAACAGGGGTTCGAAATCTTCTCTCTGTCGAGTATCTGATCAGCCCCTAAAACTATCTGAATGTAAAATAAATCGTAAGTAAAGTGTAGCCTAAACAACGACTTAAAAACCCTAATATAATGATCTAATCACGGTTGGGGCTTCTTTGTAATTATGAGAAACTTCTGGGCCAAAGTGCAATTTCCAAATTCTTCTTTAAACGCGTCGAGAATGGCTGTGTCGACCTTGTGTCGATCGATGCAGATTGTGTGTCGATCGACACAGGTGTTAAATATGGGCAATGAACTCTTCCTCTCGGGTAAATGCTCCAGAATGCGCCATAATGTCCAATTCCGCTCCAAACGTCCCTAGACCTGTAAACACACCTAAAAGACTCTAAAACATAATAAAAGACTCGATAAATAAGACATATACCATGGTTAAAATCCCTAAAATCCATGGTATATCAACTCCTCCACACTTAGCTTTTGCTTGCCCTCAAGCAAACAGAAAACCAAGATCATGAAAAGAAGTTTGAAAACTTCAGAAACTCGTTTCATCGTAGGACACTCAGATTCCCCTTAGTAAGCCACATGAAAATGAACCTGCAAACATCAAGACCAACATATACTTCCCCCAACACTTATCAACTATCCTGAGTAAACTCCACAATCACATTCAGAGCATCCAAATCCACCATACTGACTTCTATAATCTATTAAGTGCGGTCTCACCTATGGGGTATCGATCAAAGAACACATGGATTCTTACTATGTTTGCATTTGACCACTCAACTGTTGCTTTTGGTCCATTTCTTCTCTTTTCCCTTCCTTAGCACTGATTTTTCCCCACTGAGTATCATTTTATTTTTTCTATCAGTGCTCTTCCCTTACTGGGGCATACTTTGGACATGTTTCCATGGATGCACAGGAGGTAATAGGGGTCTCTACCACTCCCGTGACCACTTTGAAGCTACTACCTGATTGTCTCTGGCTTTCGTATTGTGACAATCTCTTCTCGTATGACTGCTCGAGTTCGATCGGTCATGTTCTTGTTTGATTGTTGGCCGGTCAGCTCGTCGGTCAGCGGAAAACGGGAAGGAGGTGTTACAAAAGGTGGTATCAGAGCATGGTTCGTCATGGGTTTGAATATTCTGGTTTTTCAAAGTTTTCAATGTTTTATCGAGTCAAAATGTGTCACCAATGCAACCATTAGGAATCCGAGTCGCGTCTGTCTCCGGGGAAATGGGTGTGTTAGAAAATTTATTAGGATTATGCTAACCATTTAGTGTTTTGTTGTAGTCACACAGAAGAGTTGTCCTGGGAGGATTGGTGTGTGTGTGTGGTTGCGACGACAAGATGAGCGGCATCAGCATGGATAACCTTGGATCCATTGGATCTACAGCAGTTAGTTCATGTCCATACTTCTAGCTTGCGGAGCGTGCCCATATATTGCAGCCTATACCGGAGTATGTGATTACCGGTGCCAAGTCCGTCACCACTCCACCCATTCCATATCCGCCTTATGATACAATTACATCCGGAGTACCACTGTCCGTAGTGCGCACCATCGATATTCATCCCCGATGACATGGCAATCAAGTACATTCTCGGGATATGGGAGCTACCGCGCACCGATGACATGGCAATAAAGTACATTCTCAGGATATGGGAGCTACCACCACCTCCTATTCGACCACCAGTCCGACGCATTGGACCCTTTGTTCCTTGTCTGCGGTGCCACGTGTCTTTCATTTTTATTCGGTGTCGGTTGTTTTCCCGAGCATATCCGCCACCGCAGCATTGACGCAGATTCCGACTTGTCACATTTGCGACCGAGATGAACATTGTGCTCCTTTCCTGTCATGATCGAGACCGCGTCGCTCCGCCACCACCACCACACTCATTCCATCCACCTGGCATACCTGTCGGTTAGGATCCACATGAGTTGTACCGCTCATGTTGGAAATTAGGAAATAGATTAGGCCCAGGTAAGTAAGGGCTCTAACTAATTTTTTGATGTGTGTAGAACGGGTTGCGATCGTCTCTGACGATTCGGTTGCGTGTAATGGTGTTTCTTTTGGGACAGAATGGTAACCGCTATTATGTAGACTTCGGCGAACCTACGTATCTAAAACTCTATGTGGAAAATATATGTTTTATTTACGTAGTGAATGTGGAGTATTTCGGTTGTCGTTTTGAGTAGCAGAGTGGTTATATTGCATATTCATGATGGTTGTGAATGCAATATAGTTACGATGTGAAAATAGATGATGGTCCGAGCAGACGGTTTCCATCAGAACCCTGAGAGACAACTGCAATCGCCGATTTTCTTGATTGATTGTGTGTGATTGATTGCCTTGCTTGGTTGGTAGGTGGTAAATTGAGATTTGTTGCGTTAATCACCTTGTTAGATTGTTATTTGAATAATGAACATTTCCACGCTGTTTGATTTGCTAGGTTGCTAGAAAGTGATTCTTGATTTTAATTAGCGAATTTGTTTGATTTGCTCGGTTATTCAATAAAAACGGTGTGCTTAGATCATCTCCAATGGGACTCCATTTTCCACTCCAAAATAGAGTTTGAAGTAAATCTTCTCCAATGGGACTGCATTTTCCACTCCAAAATGGAGTAAAAAATGGGATTACTCCAAATATGGAGTAATCTCATTTTTGTTTGTTCATGACTCCATTTTTTACTCCAAAATGGAGTATGGTTGGAGTAAAACTCAACTCCACACTCCATTTTGGAGTAAAAAATGGAGTAGCTCATTGGAGATGCCCTTACTAATTTATTTGTTGACTAGTGACATATGACAAATTCCACATTTACTTCTCCAATCCCGTCCCGCAAAACTGACACCATTCACTACTTTATTAACTAGTGGTACAATGAATACTGCACCTAATAATAATAATAATAATAATAATAATGTTATACTATTTTCTAAATAATAGTTATATAGTATAATATGTACACTGCATACTGTATTTATTTTTATTATCAATCAACATTTTCACTTAATTGTGTAATATATAAATATAAATTTATACATGAAATATAGGAAGGCTGGATCCACATGCATCTGTAGTATGTTGTACCTGAGATGACACATAGTCGACAATTTTCGGTTGTAAGGTATAACATGTCGGATTTTAAAATTTCACAACAAAAAAAAACAAAATATCGACCTATTTTTATTTAGGTTAATAAGCATAGATGACTGATACAATCAGGTTTTAATACCTAGATCTACATTGCAAGTGCACAGACATGAACCAGTAGTATATAGGGTATCGAATCCACAGAGACTCAAGATCTTGCGATAGATTGTAGAATTTCAGGTAAAGCTAGGTAAAGCAGTAGAAAGCAGTAAATCAGAGCAGAAAAGTAAATAAAGAGGTTTTGTAAACAATCAAACGAAGCGTCAGGTCAATGGAGTTCTCAGGATATCAGGAACACATGCTAATCAATCAATCGGAATCTAATTAAGAACTGTTCTAGAACTAGAATTACAAAAGCATAAGAAACCAACTTTCGTTGCGGATATTATCTACGTCTAACAATCCTAGTAAACCAACTTTTGTTGCGAGTTCTAGAGATCCTACACATGCATTAATCTCAAGTTCTTTCGTTCACAATTCTCCTAAGCCAAATTTCTTTGCGAATAGTCAAATTGCTCATCTAGGTTCTTTCTAGTTAATTAATCAACTTTCGTTGCAGAAATCAACCTAACATCAATAATCTGGGTAGCTAATTCAGATCAAGCATTAAGAACAACCCTAGATGAAGAACTAACAGATATAAATCCCTACAGATTGATCTACTTATAATTCCATGAAATCCCATGTGAGAATCCCTAAACCTAACAGGTAAACTACTCACACATGGCAATCATAACAAAAGACATGATGAATAGAATACTGAATATCATAAAACAGAACAAGAAACATGGGTTCGAAATCTTCTCTCTGTCGAGTATCTGATCAGCCCCTAAAACTATCTGAATGTAAAATAAATCGTAAGTAAAGTGTAGCCTAAACAACGACTTAAAAACCCTAATATAATGATCTAATCACGGTTGGGGCTTCTTTGTAATTATGAGAAACTTCTGGGCCAAAGTGCAATTTCCAAATTCTTCTTTAAACGCGTCGAGAATGGCTGTGTCGACCTTGTGTCGATCGATGCAGATTTTGTGTCGATCGACACAGGTGTTAAATATGGGCAATGAACTCTTCCTCTCGGGTAAATGCTCCAGAATGCGCCATAATGTCCAATTCCGCTCCAAACGTCCCTAGACCTGTAAACACACCTAAAAGACTCTAAAACATAATAAAAGACTCGATAAATAAGACATATACCATGGTTAAAATCCCTAAAATCCATGGTATATCAACTCTCCCACACTTAGCTTTTGCTTGCCCTCAAGCAAACAGAAAACCAAGATCATGAAAAGAAGTTTGAAAACTTCAGAAACTCGTTTCATCGTAGGACACTCAGATTCCCCTTAGTAAGCCACATGAAAATGAACCTGCAAACATCAAGACCAACATATACTTCCTCCAACACTTATCAACTATCCTGAGTAAACTCCACAATCACATTCAGAGCATCCAAATCCACCATACTGACTTCTATAATCTATTAAGTGCGGTCTCACCTATGGGGTATCGATCAAAGAACACATGGATTCTTACTTTGTTTGCATTTGACCACTCAATTGTTGCTTTTGGTCCATTTCTTCTCTTTTCCCTTCCTTAGCACTGATTTTTCCCCACTGAGTATCATTTTATTTTTTCTATCAGTGCTCTTCCCTTACTGGAGCATACTTTGGACATGTTTCCATGGATGCACAGGAGGTAATAGGGGTCTCTACCACTCCCGTGACCACTTTGAAGCTACTAGCTTATCCTCAGTTTATCACTCTTTTTATTTTTTTTTAACTTTCAAGGATGGGGAGAAGGGAACCATAATCAGACAGGTTTACAAGTTGTGCCAGAACCAACAGAGGAATCCGACTCGAAGTATACCAAGCCCATAGGAGAGAAAATTAAGTCAAGTTAAAGGTGAAGTCAAGTAATGGATTCTCTGAATACCTGAAGTGATATGGGTGTCCTCAGTAGGCTGGTCTGTGTTGGGTTTTCTAATAGTCATAGATCATCTGCAACTCATCCAATGGTCACTTAAGTTCCTGCAAGTGTGGTAATCTCCTCAAAAAGTCCTTGTTTCTTACTCAATTTGACTCAATAAAACAAATTTGGACTGACACTAAGAAAACAAAAGCGTGCGTCAGTAGCTACCTCCCCCACACTTGAAACACACTGTCCACAGTGGTGTCAAGCGCAGGATTGGCGAGAAAAATCGAAAATAAGAGAATCCAAAAAGAGTCAGAACACTTACCTGTCGTCGGCCTGCGTCGATCGATGCCACTAGGGTGTCGATCGATGCAAGGCGATTATGCCCACGGTTATGTAAATAACCGGTGTCTGAACCGAAATTGAATCGGCAAACCTTAAATCGCAACTGTGTCGGCCGATGAACTATGTGTGTCGATCGATGCAGTGCGATTCTGCCTGTTTCTCACGCCTTTGAACACACAAAAGTAGAAAATCAAAAACACCAAATCAAAACGAAAATGAAAAGAAATACGAACCTACTAGTGGGTTGCCTCCCACTCACCGCTTGTTTAAAGTCAATAGCTTGACTATGGAAAGGAGATCAGACTTATGGGGGATTCAACAGAGACTTGGAGTGTCTCTGTGAATGTCTCTTCATCCAAGGTGGCGTATAAGCATTCGGATCATGAGATCTCCCAAGAAAAGAGCGAAGAGAATCAGGGTGGGAGCGAAGCGAGGGTGGGATACTGCGTTTTCCTGCATTCACAGTTGATGGATTAGGAGGTTTGAGTTTAGAAGAGTCATACATGTGCTTTGGTGGATGGAAAAGATCTGGAGCTTTCTGCTTAAGAGCAGTTGCAGGATCAGAACATGTTAGAGCAAGTTCAGAATGAACTGCCATCTTCTCTTCTCCAATCTCAGTCTCTAGTTCTATCTCAACACTGAAGCTCTGTCCATCAATGGTGGCTCTCTGCTTCCTGTCCATCTTAAACTCCAAAGGTTTATCTCCCAGGTGGAGAGCAATCAAACTCTGTCTCACATCAATTACAGCTCCATCAGTAGCTAAGAATGATCTTCCAAGAAAAATAGGATCATTTGGCTCAATCTCATACTTGAACACCACAAAGTCTGTTGGAATAAATTAATTTCCAACTCTGAGAGGGATGTTCTCAAGAACTCCTTCTGGATATCTCTTTCATCGATCGGCTAGGACAAGAGCGATCCTAGTGGGCTGGAAATCCATCAGTCACAATCTCGCAGCCACAGAGTATGGCATGAGATTCACACTTGAGCCAAGATCACACAAAGACCTATTGAATCTGTCTTTGAAGATAGAACAGTCTAACATAAAACCCCCTGGATCCTTTAATTTCTAAGGAATCCTACCATGAATAACAGCATCGCACACTTCAGAGACCATCATGACACCTTCTTCTTCAGTCATGTTACTAGAAATTATGTATGTAACACATCTCCTTACCATAGGAATGTTCTTAACAGCATCAATCAATTGGGCTTCAGTTAGCTTATCTCTCATCATCTTCATGCACTTTCTAACTGAATCTCTTGCTTGGACTTCCTAGGGAAAGGAATCTTCGGTTTGTAGACTCTTTCTTCAGCTACAATCGGCTTTTTTGGAGAGACTGGCTGCTCACGCCCATGGTGTCGATCGACACTAAAGTGATGTCGATCGATACTGACACTCGAAAGTTGTGTCGATCGATGAAGTATCTTCATCTCGAGAATGTCTCGGATTTTTCAGCTCCAAAGCCTTAGTATCTTGATTCTACTCAGCTCCATCTTCTGTCGAAGCTGCCTGAACATGTTATGTCTGTATACTAGCTTCCACTTGTGTTATCCTAGCATCCAGATTATCAACTCTGCTTGTCAAAGTCTCCAATTTTCAACTCATATCCTGATACATGAAGTCCAGCTTTCCATTCAGATCTTGTGTTATCTTATTATGTCCAAGAAGTAGCTGCTCAAGCATGGACTCAATCTTTGTCTGTTCATTGGATGGGGAGGCTTGGTGAGATGAATAGCCATAATCATTCGATCTCGGAGCTTGTCTCTGTTGATTTTTATATGTCTGTCCATGATAATCAGCTCCATCTATATAATTCACCTCTGCAAATTATTCAGCTACTGCATCAGATCGGATTTGCCTCTTCCTAACTAGGATGTTGTGGACAGAATCCACCTTGTCCCTTATATCAGCTATCTGCAAGCTATCATCTCTGCCACTAGATCTCTGCCTCTCCTTGTCAGCATTCTTGACACTATTGCTAGTTATCAAGTTCTCAATAAGCTCTTTAGCTTCCTCTGGAGTCTTGGTATAGAAGTTCCCATCACTTGCTGCGTCCATAGCTTTCTGAAACCAAAAGTCCAAACCTCTGAAAAAAGCACATAAAAGTTGCACCTCAGAGAAACCATGGTGTGGACAATCTCTTTGGTACCTTTTGAATCTCATCCAAGCTGCCTTAAAAGACTCTGTAGGTTCTTGCTCGAATGTCAAGAGGTCATGTCTAAGCTGTTCGGATCTAGCATCGTCATAAAAGTGTTTAAGGAACTCCTTCTTGACTGTATCCCAAGTGGTCAAAGATCCTGGTGGTAGCTGTTTCAGCCAGTAAGTTGCTTCCCCTTTTAGAGAGAATGGGAAGAGCTTACAGAAAAGATAATCTGAAGGGACTCCCTCAGCCCTGACACTGCTAGCCAATTCCTCAAATGTGTCTATATGATCCATAGGATGCTCGGTAGAAAGACCATGGAACTGATGCTGTCCAACTAATGCGTAGTACTCTGGTTTTAGCCTGAATTCAGCTCTGGAAAACGGAGGTGGTCGAATCGCAGACCGATTAGCATAGAATATATCCGGTCTATTATAGTCAGCAAATGTCTTCTTCTGACCAGCCTCTTGTTGTGTAGGTTCCGCGCCCACGGCAACCTCTGGTATGATGGGGTTTCCTTCCTCATCCAGTTTCTGACCCTTCGCATTGCGTATATGACCCTCTTGGTCTCGTAAAATACTGTCTTCACCGCGAATCAGAATCACAGGTTGCATAGAGAGAAACCCGCTAAACGTTCAAGTGCTCGGTATCTCGGGTTTCGCTTTGTGTCGATCGATGCAGGAACAGCGTCGATCGTTGCAATGCGAAAACGATGTCGATCGACACACAGGACCGTGTCGATCAATGCAGTGCGATTACAGGCGTACCTGAAACGCAAGAAAAAGAAAAATTAGTCACCAAAAACAAAAACAAAAAACATAGTTTAAACCCTAAGTTCAAATCTATTGAAGACTCAAAAGAGTCCCCGGAAACGGCGCCAAAAACTTGATACGATCAGGTTTTAATCCCTAGATCTACACTGCAAGTGCAAAGACGTGAACCAGTAGTATATAGAGTATCGAATCCACAGAGACTCATGATCTTGCGATAGATTGTAGAATTTCAGGTTAAGCTAGGTAAAGCAGTAGAAAGCAGTAAATCAGAGTAGAAGAGTAAATAAAGAGGTTTTGTAAGCAATCAAACGAAGCGTCAGGTCAAGGGAGTTCTCAGGAAATCATGAATGCATGCTAATCAATCGAGATCTAATTAAGAACTGTTCTAGAACTAGAATCACAGAAGCATAAGAAACCAACTTTCCTTGCATATATTATCTACGTCTAACAATCCTAGTAAACCAACTTTCGTTGCGAGTTCTAGAGATCCTAAACATGCATTAATCTCAAGTTATTTTGTTCACAATTCTCCTACGCCAAATTTCTTTGCGAATAGTCAAATTGCTCATCTAGGTTCTTTCTAGTTAATTAATCAACTTTCGTTGCAGAAATCAACCTAACATCAATAATCTGGGTAGCTAATTCAGATCAAGCATTAAGAACAACCCTAGATGAAGAACTAACAGATATGAATCCCTACAGATTGATCAACTTATAATTCCATGAAATCCCATGTGAGAATCCCTAAACCTAACAGGTAAACTACTCAAACATGGCAATCATAACAAAAGACATGATGAATAGAATACTGAATATCATAAAACAGAACAAGAAACAGGGGTTCGAAATCTTCTCTCTGTCGAGTATCTGATCAGCCCCTAAAACTCTCTGAATGTAAAATAAAGCGTAAGTAAAGCGTAGCCTAAACAATGGCTTAAAACCCTAATATAATGATCTAATCACGGTTGGGGCTTCTTTGTAATTATGAGAAACTTCTGGGCCAAAGTGCAATTTCCAAATTCTTCTTTAAACGCGTCGAGAATGGCTGTCTCGACCTTGTGTCGATCGATGCAGATTGTGTGTCGATCGACACAGGTGTTAAATATGGGCAATGAACTCTTCCTCTCGGGTAAATGCTCCCAAATGCTGCAGAATGCGCCATAATGTCCAATTCCGCTCCAAACGTCCCTAGACTTGTAAACACACCTAAAAGACTCTAAAACATAATAAAAGACTCGATAAATAAGATGTATACCATGGTTAAAAGCCCTAAAATCCATGGTATATCAACTCCCTACACTTAGCTTTTGCTTGCCCTCAAGCAAACAGAAAACCAAGATCAGGAAAAGAAGTTTGAAAACTTCGGAAACTCGTTTCATCGTAGGAGCACCACACTCATATTCCCCTTAGTAAGCCACATGAAAATGAACCTGCAAACATCAAGACCAACATATACTTCCCCCACACTTATCAACTATCCTGAGTAAACTCCACAATCACATTCAGAGCATCCAAATCCACCATACTGACTTCTATAAGCTATTAAGTGCGGTCTCACCTATGGGGTATCAATCCAAGAACTCATGGATTCTTGCTCTGTTAGCATCTGACAACTCAACTGTTGCTTCTTGTCCCTTTCTTCTCTTTTCCCTTCCTTAGCACTGATTTTTCCCCACTGGGTATCATTTTATTTTTTCTATCAGTGCTCTTCCCTTACTGGGGCATACTTTGGACATGTTTCCATGGATGCACAGGAGGTAATAGGGGTCTCTACCACTCCCGTGACCACTTCGAAGCTACTACCTGATTGTCTCTGGCTTTCGTATTGTGACAATCTCTTCTCGTATGACTGCTCGAGTTCGATCGGTCATGTTCTTGTTTGATTTTTGGCCGGTCAGCTCGTCGGTCAGCGGAAAACGGGAAGGAGGTGTTACAAAAGGTGGTATCAGAGCATGGTTCGTCATGGGTTTGAATATTCCGGTTTTTCAAAGTTTTCAATGTTTTATCGAGTCAAAATATGTCACCAATGCAACCATTAGGAATCCGAGTCGCGTCTGTCTCCGGGGAAATGGGTGTGTTAGAAAATTTATTAGGATTATGCTAACCATTTAGTGTTTTGTTGTAGTCACACAGCAGAGTTGTCCTGGGAGGATTGGTGTGTGTGTGTGGTTGCGACGACAAGATGAGCGGCATCAGCATGGATAACCTTGGATCCATTGGATCTACAGCAGTTAGTTCATGTCCATACTTCTAGCTTGCGGAGCGTGCCCATATATTGCAGCCTATACCGGAGTATGTGATTACCGGTGCCAAGTCCGTCACCACTCCACCCATTCCATATCCGCCTTATGATACAATTACATCCGGAGTACCACTGTCCGTAGTGCGCACCGTCGATATTCATCCCCGATGACATGGCAATCAAGTACATTCTCGGGATATGGGAGCTACCGCGCACCGATGACATGGCAATCAAGTCATTCTCAGGATATGGGAGCTACCACCACCTCCTATTCGACCACCAGTCCGACGCATTGGACCCTTTGTTCCTTGTCTGCGGTGCCACGTGTCTTTCATTTCTATTCGGTGTCGGTTGTTTTCCCGAGCATATCCGCCACCGCAGCATTGACGCAGATTCTGACTTATCACATTTGCGACCGAGATGAACATTGTGCTCCTTTCTTGTCATGATCGAGACCGCGTCGCTCCGCCACCACCACCACACTCATTCCATCCTCCTGGCATACATGTCGGTTAGGATCCACATGAGTTGTACCGCTCATGTTGGAAATTAGGAAATAGATTAGGCCCAGGTAAGTAAGGGCTCTAACTCGTTTTTTGATGTGTGTAGAACGGGTTGCGATCGTCTCTGACGATTCGGTTGCGTGTAGTGGTGTTTCTTTTGGGACAGAATGGTAACCGCTATTATGTAGACTTCGGCGAACCTACGTATCTAAAACTCTATGTGGAAAATATATGTTTTATTTACGTAGTGAATGTGGAGTATTTCGGTTGTCGTTTTGAGTAGCAGAGTGGTTATATTGCATACTCATGATGGTTGTGAATGCAATATAGTTACGATGTGAAAATAGATGATGGTCCGAGCAGACGGTTTCCATCAGAACCCTGAGAGACAACTGCAATCGCCGATTTTCTTGATTGATTGTCTGTGATTGATTGCCTTGCTAGGTTGGTAGGTGGTTAATTGAGATTTGTTGCGTTAATCACCTTGTTAGATTGTTATTTGAATAATGAACATTTCCACGCTGTTTGATTCGCTAGGTTGCTAGAAAGTGATTCTTGATTTTAATTAGCGAAATTGTTTGATTTGCTCGGTTAGAACTATTTTTGGTAAGAAAATATAAAGAACCTCGTAGATAGACCTAAGCTCGTGATTGAAAATGCGGTTTTTATAGGAAGCTTATTTGAGATTGAGCGGAATTGAAGGATATTGTTAGTTAGCCATGTCTGACCGATGGGTACATGACTAAGTAACCATATTTCTATAAGGATGTGATATCGGAAGTAAGTTAGAAAGAGGTCTAACCGTTCCAGTGTTGTTAAGGTTGTTGATGTAGGAGATGATGGACGATTTGACGAGGACACGAGACCGAACCCAAACCGGAGAGAAGAGATGTGATTTCAGGAAGCAGTTTGACCCGAGCCTGCAAGAAAGTCAGTGTGGATCTAGAAAAGAGTTTGGGTATCATTGGCCGAAGAAATCAAGACGGATGAGTTTAATGAGTTCCTAAAGGGGATTCAGAAGCATCAAAGTCAATGGAGGAGTCCGTTCGAGGACATCAGTGGGAAGAACAGTTTTGGAGTCAGTAAAACGTGGAGTTCGGTAATCAAGGAAGTTCGAGGCGTGTATGAGTATAGTGGAATAGATGGAAGGAAGAAAATCAATATGAGCATAATATCAGTCGGGAGCGGTAGTCATTGGGAACAAGTTAAGCAACAGGAATGGATGACGAGTTATTATTGCGTGATCAGGGAAGTCAAGACAAAGTGGGGAAGCCTGGAGTATTGGTCGGAGCAGATGAGTTCATGAAGCAGAGTATAGCAAACTGATAGGCTCTAAGTTTTAATCCTATTCTACTGCAAGTGCACAGTTATGCTATTGTAGTATTTAGGGTATCGAATCCACAAGGACTCACGGTCACACGATAGATTATGAGTAATCGAATTAAGCTAAGCGAAGCAGATTATAAAGCAGTAAACAAAATAGCAAGTAAACAGATCAAGTGAGGTAGATGTAAGAAATCAAACGAAGGTGTTAGGTCAAGGGAGTTCTCAGGATATCAGGAAATCAGATTATAAACAATCAAGATTCAATCTATAGCGTTCTTGAACTAGAATCACAAAAGTATAACTAACCAACTTTCGCTGCGATAATTATCTATGTCTAACAACCTACCAGACCAACTTTCGTTGCGAATCCTAGAGTTCTAGACATGCATTAATTCCAAGTTCGTTTGTTCACAACTTCTCTAAACCAAATTTCTTTGCGAATAGATAAGTTGCTCACCTAAATCCTTTCTAGCTAATTAACCAAATGTCGTTGTGTAAATCAACCTAATATCAATAATCTAAGTGGCCAGTTCAGATTAAGCGTTAAGAACGATTTATATGAAGAACTAGATGATGAATCTTAATCAATTAGTTAATCTAACATTTCTTCAAATTCCTAATGAGAATCCCTAACCTAACAAGAAATCTGCTCAGACATAGCAATCATGACAGATAACATGGTCAAAATAGATATCGTAGAATAATCAAAGGAATAAGAACAGGGGTTCGAAATCTTCTCTCTGTCGAGTATCTGATCAGCCCCTCAAACTCTCTAAATCTCTCTGAATGTAAATTAAAGCGTAGCCTAAACAATGGCTTAAAACCTAATATATAAGTCTAAACACGTTTTGGGCCTTTTTGCAAGTCTGGGAAGTTTCTGGGCAAAAACTGTAATTTCTCCAAAATGCAGATTTTTGAACGCTGAACCCTGGAATCATCTTGCGTCGACCACTGCACAGACTGCATCGATCGTTGCAAGGTGATTTCGCAGCCAGTGAACTCTGTGAGATCTCTAAATAGTGCAGAATTGACCCAAATGCTTCCAGAACGTCCAATTAGGCTCCAAATGTCCTTAAACTTGTAAAACACCTGAAAAGACTCCAAAAAATACTAAAAGACTCGATAATAAAGACATATATCATGGTCGAAAGTCCTAAAAACCTTGATATATCAACTCCCCCACACTTAGCTTTTGCTTGCCCTCAAGAAAATAGAAGACCAAGATCAGGAGAAGAAGTTTGAAGACTTCAGAAACTCGTTTCATCGTAGGAGCACCACACTCAGATTCGCCTTAGTAAGTTACATGAAAATGAACCTACAAACATCAAGACCAACATATACTTCTCCCACACTTAGCAACTATCCTGAGTAAACTCCACAATCACATTCAGAGCATCCAAATTCACCATACTGACTTCTATAAGTTAATAAGTGCGGTCTCACATATGGGGTATCGATCAAAAAACACATGGATTCTTACTCTGTTAACATCTGACCACTCAATTGTTGCTTGAGGTCCCTTTCTTCTCTTTTCCCTTCCTTAGCACTGATTTTTCTCCACTGGGTATCATTTTATTTTTTTTATCAGTGCTCTTCCCTTACTGGGGCATACTTTGGATATGTTTCCATGGATGCACATGACAAAACAGAGGAATCCGACTCAAAGTATACCAAGCCCATAGGTAAGAAAAATTAAGTCGAGCTAAATGCGAAGTCAGTAATGGATCCTCTGATTACCTGGAGTGATATGGGTGTCCTCAGTAGGCTGATCTGTGTTGGGTTTTCTAATAGTCATAGATTCATCTGCAAGCTCATTCCAATGGTCACTTACGTTCCTGCAAGTGTGATAATCTCCTCAAAAAGTCATTGTTTCCTACTCAATTTGACTCAGTAAAACAAATTTGGACTGACTCTAAGAAAACAGAAAGTGTGCGTCAGTAGCTACCCCCCCCCCACTTGAAACACACTGTCCCCAGTGGTGTCAAGCCTAGGATTGGTGAGAAAAGAAATCTGAATGAAACAGACCGAGAAGTGTCAGAACACTTACCTGTCGTCGGCCTGCGTCGATCGATGCCACATGGGTGTCGATCGATGCAAGGCGATTATGCCCACGATTATGTAAATAACCGGTGTCTGAACAGCAATGGAATTGGCAAAGCGTAAATCGCATATGTGTCGACCGATGCACTATGTGTTCAGGAGATTTGAGTTTAGAAGATCCATACCTTTTCTTTGGTGGAAGAGAGAGATCATGAGCTTTCTGCTTAAGAGCAGTTGCAGGATCAGAAGATGTTAGAGCAAGTTCAGAATGAACTGCCATCTTCTCTTCTCAAACAGGATCTCTGGTTCCACTTCCACACTTAAGCTCTGTCCATCAATGGTGAATTTCTGCAGCTTATCCATCTTGAACCGCAATGTATCATCTCCCAGGTGGAGATCAATCAGTCTATGTCTCACATCAATCACAGCTCCAGCAGTAGCTAAGAATGATCTTCCAAGCAGAATAAGATCATCTGGCTCAATCTCATACTTCAGCACCACAAAGTCTGTTGGAATAAAGTAATTTCCAACTCTGAGAGGGATGTTCTCAAGAACTCCTTATGTATATCTCTTTGATCGATCGGCTAGGACAAGAGCGATCCTAGTGGGCTGGAAATCCATCAGTCCCAATCTCACAGCCACAGAGTATGGCATGAGATTCACACTTGAGCCAAGATCACATAATGACCTCTTAAATCTGTCCTTGTATATAGAACAGTCTATCATGAAACCCCCTGGATCCTTTAGTTTCTCAGCAATCCTACCATGAATAACCGCATCACACACTTCAGAGACCATCAAGACACCTTCTTCTTCAGTCATGTTACTAGAAATTATGTCTGTAACACATCTCCTTACCATAGGAATGTTCTTAACAGCATCAATCAATTGGGCTTCAGTTAGCTTATCTCTCATCATCTTCATGCACTTTTCTAGCTGAATATCTTGCTTGGACTTCCTAGGGAAAGGGATCTTCGGTTTGTAAACTCTTTCTTCAGTTACAATTTGTTTGTAGACTTTTTCTTCAGCTACAATCGGATTTTCGTGTTGTGTCGATCGTTGCAGATCTGTGTCGATCGATGCAAGATCATCTCGAGAATGTCTCGGATTTTTCAGCTCCAAAACCTTAGTATCTTGATTCTGCTCAGCTCCATCTTCTGCCAAAGCTGCCTTAACATGTTCTGTCTGTATACTGGCTTCCACTTGCGTTATCCTAGCATCCAGATTATCAACTCTGCTTGTCAAAGTCTCCAATTTTCCACTCAGGTCCTGATACATGAAATCCATCTTTTCATTCAGATCTTGTGTCATCTTATTCTGTCCGAGAAGTAGCTGCTCAAGCATAGACTCAATCTTTGTCTGCTCATTAGTGGGAGGAACTTGGTGAGATAAATAGCCATTATCGTTCGATCTCGGAGCTTGTCTCTGTTGACTTCTATATGTATGTCCATGATAATCAGCTCCATCTATATAATTTACCTCTGCAAACTATTCAGCTATTGCATCAAATCGAAATTGCCTCTTCCTAACTACGATGTTGTGGACAGAATCCACCTTGTCCCTTAAATCAGCTATCTGCAAGCTATCATCTCTTCCACCAGATCTCTGCCTCTCCTTGTCATCATTCTTGACACCATTGCTAGTTGTCAAGTTCTCAATAAGCTCTTTAGCTTCCTCTGGAGTCTTGGTATAGAAGTTCCCATCACTTGCTACGTCCATAGCTCTCTGATACCAAAAGTCCAAACCTCTGAAAAAGGCATATAAAAGCTGCACCTCAGAGAAACCATGGTGTGGACAATCTCTTTGATACCTTTTGAATCTGATCCAAGCTGTCTTAAAAGACTCTGTAGGTTCCTGCTCAAATGTCAAGAGGTCATGTCTAAGTTGTTCGGACCTAGCATCGTCATAAAAATGTCTAAGGAACTCCTTTTTGACTGCATCCCAAGTGGTCAAAGATCCTGGCGGTAGCTGTTTCAACCAGTAAGCTGCTTCTCCATTGAGAGAGAATGGGAAAAGCTTATAGAAAAGATAATCAGTAGCCAATTCCTCAAATGTGTCTATATGATCCATAGGATGCTCACTAGAAAGACCATGGAACTGATGCTGTCCAACCAATGTGTAGTACTCTGGTTTCAGCCTAAACTCAGCTCTGGCGAACGGAGGTGGTCGAATCGCAGACCGATTAGCATAGAATATATCCGGTCTATTATAATCAGCAAGCGTCTTCTTCTGACCAGCCTCTTGTGGATGTTCCGCGCCCACGGCAACATCTGGTATGATGGGGTTTCCTTCCCCATCCAGTTTCTGACCCTTCGCGTTGCGTATGTGACCCTCCAGGTCTCGTAAAATGCCGTCCTCACCGCGAATCAGAATCACAGGTTTCATAGATAGAATCCTGCTAAATGCTCACGCTCTCGGTATCTCGGGTTTCGCTTTGTGTCGATCGATGCAGAATCAGCGTCGATCGATGCAATGCGATTTTTGCAACACCAAAGAAACAGGAACGTAAGTAAACTAGAAAAATAAGAAAAATGCTTTGTCTAAATCCTAATACTGAATCTATCGGCGAACTCAAAGAGTCCCCGGCAACGGCGCCAAAAACTTGATAGGCTCTAAGTTTTAATCATATTCTACTGCAAGTGCACACTTATGCTATTGTAGTATTTAGGGTATCGAATCCACAAGGACCCATGGTCACACGATAGATTATGAGTAATCGAATTAAGCTAAGCGAAGCATATTGTAAAGCAGTAAACAAAATAGCAAGTAAACAGGTCAAGTGAGGTGGATGTAAGCAATCAAACGAAGGCGTTAGGTCAAGGGAGTTCTCAGGATATCAGGAAATCAGATTAACAACAATCAAGATTCAATCTATAGCGTTCTTGAACTAGAATCACAAAAGTATAACTAACCAACTTCGCTGCGATAATTATCTATGTCTAACAACCTACCAGACCAACTTTCGTTGCGAATCCTAGAGTTCTAGACATGCATTAATTCCAAGTTCGTTTGTTCACAACTTTTCTAAACCAGATTTCTTTGCGAATAGATAAGTTGCTCACCGAAATCCTTTCTAGCTAATTAACCAACTGTCATTGTGTAAATCAACCTAATATCAATAATCTAAGGGGCCAGTTCAGATTAAGCGTTAAGAACGATTTAGATGAAGAACTAGATGATGAATCTTAATCAATTAGTTAATCTAATATTCCTTCAAATCCCTAATGAGAATCCCTAACCTAACAAGAAATCTGCTCAGACATAGCAATCATGACAGATAACATGGTCAAAATAGATATCATAGAATAATCAAAGGAATAAGAACAGAGGTTCGAAATCTTCTCTCTGTAGAGTATCTGATCAGCCCCTCAAACTCTCTAAATCTTTCTGAATGTAAATTAAAGAGTAGCCTAAACAATGGCTTAAAACCCTAATATATAAGTCTAAACACGTTTTTGGGCCTTTTTGCAAGTCTGGGAAGTTTCTGGGCAAAAACTGTAATTTCTCCAAAATGCAGATTTTTGGGCGCTGAACCCTGGAATCACCTTGCGTAGACCACTGCACAGACTGCATCGATCGTTGCAAGGCGATTTCGCAGCCAGTGAACTCTGTGAGATCTCTAAATAGTGCAGAATTGACCCAAATGCTTCCAGAACGTCCAATTAGGCTCCAAATTTCCTTAAACTTGTAAAACACCTGAAAAGACTCCAAAACATACTAAAAGACTCGATAATAAAAACATATATTATTGTCAAAAGTCCTAAAAACCATGATATATCACAAACCAATCAGAATCGGTGGATTTGGGAATCAGAGATAGAATCGATGAAGCAATCAAATGGAGAAGTCGGGATTGGTCGAGATTCAAGCCATATCGCGGGGGAATTTAAGATGTCAATGTGATGAGAGTTGGAGCAAAAACATGTTTCAAGAATCATTTGAGCATCGGGAGTGTAGTTACTATTGATTCAGAGTTCAAGCAGTATCATGTGGCGCAGATGGAAACAAGACTCAGGATGGAGTCGTGCAGTCAAGAGAAATGAATATGCAATCAGAGAGCAGATCGGTGTAGAGAAGTTTTGTGCAAACCAGTGGTTCGGAAGTCAGTATCGTAAGAGCGGGTTCACCTTGAGATCAGAGCGTAAGCAGCAAAGCAGAGTTGGATTGGAATCAAAAAAACCGAGTGAAGCAGTTCAGTCAAGATCATTGGTATTGAGAATCAAGATCGGAGTTTGTAAAGCAATAAGATGAGAAACCAGAAATGATCGTGAGTCAAGTTTTCAGTATGGGAAGTTCAAGACTTCGGTATTTTGGGTTTTTGTGCAAGACGGTGTTCCAGAAGTCAGTAAGCATGGAGAGTATAGTCCAGTTGATTCAGCGTTCGGGTGTCGGAGCAGTCAGATCAGTTTCAGGAGTAGCAACTTACATGGTTCAATTCCGATTCGAAGTTTGTTAGTAACAGAGAATTTGGGGACCGAATTCCTATAAGTGGGGAAGAATGTAATACCCTGTATCGAGAATTGGTCAACGGGCAATCAGAAAGTCAACAAGGGCATTTCTGTAATTTCCAAGAGTTAAGGGGCATTTTGGTAATTTTACCAAAATGTGAGCCAGAAGCTAAGACGTGCCAAATTCTATTATTTTTAAATAAAGAAAACATTTATAAGACCAAAAGTGGTGGAAAATGGACCGTAGATGAGTTTTTTCGGATTATCGGGAAGGAAACCGATAAAACCGACAAAACTTGTAAAATTCATAACGGGAGCTACGGGTGTCCGTTTGAGGTGATTCAAATTTCTAAATTCATCTAAGATCATATAGAATCTGAAAATGAGGCTTGGTGGATTTATAAAAGCAGCTAAAGAGTTTTTAAAATATTAAACACAAAAATGGATAAACTGAAGCATCGGAAGGAATTGGGAATAAGAGCTTCTACGGAGTGATTGGAGCAATCTAATTGGTCATAAAACATTTATCAGTGACATGTGGTATTTCCATGATGGCGCCACCTATCTCTTCTAGAAGTTTCATGAACTTGTGACTTGGAGAAGAAGTAACAAAGAGAAGAATTGGGCTTGGACGTACAACAAAAACATCAAAGAATCAACAAATAGGTTTTGGCCCAAATTGAATGAAAATAACTTTATCTAGAAGCCCATTCACGTGGCTACTAAGGGGGGGATAAGAAGAGTTCATGGGTTTTAATCTTGATGGGTTTTTAGACCATTAAGTAAAGAAAAAGAAAAGAAAAAAAGAGAGAAGAAGAGACTTGCTCACCAAGTCTTGGCTGAATGGTGTGGCAGCAGTAGGAGAAGGGAGAGACAAGTGGCAGGGCGTGGCATCAGCTAGAAGAAGGAAGAGACATGTGTCCAAACATGTGTCAAGAAGGCATGAATCTCATTTTGCTATAAAAGGGGGTTTCACCATCTCATTCTCACCACACCAACAAAAACACAACAAAGAAGATAGAAAGAAGAGAAGGAGAGGAAGGCGTGGAAGAAGAAGAAGAAGAATCCGGAGGAGAAAGAAGAAGAGAGAGAAGAAGAAGAAGAAGAAGAAGAAGAAGAAGAAGAAGAAGAAGAAGAAGAAGCCGGAGGAAGAGAAGAAAGAGAGAGAGAGGCGTGAAGAAGAAGAGAGAGAGAGAGTATAGCCGGAAGAGAAAGAGAGAGAACCGGAGGAAAGAGAGAGAGAACCGGAGGAGAGATAAGATTGTCCGGAGGCTCGATTAGAACCATTCGGTCAACGGTACGGTCAAGTGCGGGTCAAGGTCGGGTCAAAGCAACGGAGTCGGGTTCGTGCCGGGTCTTGTTAGTCCGTCAATCCATCCGTCCATCGTCATAATAGAAATGTGAGACACCTAATTGTGTGTTGCATTTAGTTAAGATCATGTATATCCGTAACTGATAAACCGTAGTTTAGGTTGCATACCCGATTGATTGAATTGGTTAGAACGGCTAGGTTGATTTAATAACTCGGTTAATCAATGAGATGGTTAGGGTAAGGGATGCATGCTAGTTCGCTTATATCCATAATCGTTGATAGTTCGTTGTTGCTTGATTGGGTGTTGCATTAATTGATTGATAGTTCGTTGATTGCTTGATTGGGTGATGCATACATATAGAACGACATGCTATAACATATATGCATATATAAGTATTTAAGAACGTATCTAAAGGAATCTATATACGGAAAATTATAAGTTGATTAAAATAAAGTTAAGAGACATAACACACTTAGAATATAATAACGGGTGGATTAATAAGTCAGGTTAAAGGTAATGAATGAAAGTTAATGAATAATGAGATGTCGGGGAGTTAGTAATCTTACTAACTCTAAACCGACAGATCGAGGACGTATTAAAAGCTACTTATGAGGTGATAAGTAAAGAAGTGGTGTGATTGATGGGCCGTCTACGGGATTAGTAATCCACTAATCCCAAGGTAGCGGATTGAATGAGTAAAGGTTAAGGATTGAATGAGTGAAGGTTAAGAAAAGGTTAAAAGACTAATAAACATAAATCATTGTTTGTGTGGTGTTGTGAGTATTGCTTGTGTGATTGTTTATCTACTTCGGTGTTGGACCGAGTAGACTTTTGTTTGTGTGATTGTTTATATACTTCGGTGTTGGACCGAGTAGACCGTTGTTTGCTTGTTTGTGTATCTACTTCAGTTTTGGGCCGAGTAGACTGATGTTTACTTGTTTGTGTATCTACTTCGGTGTTAGACCGAGTAGACTGTACTGGTAGACACTTACTCTGGTGTGGGACCGAGTAAGTGTAAGGTCGGGTGATGTGGAGATTGATGATAGGACTTGCGGAACGGGATTGATTAGGGATTGTGATAGTAGTTCTAATTGAACTTGTTGGTGTTGCGTGATAGAGTCCCAGTGAGTCTGCTTGTTTACATTGCTGTTATAGGACTCTATAGGGTGTGTTAGATCACGTAAGTCTAAATATGGCGTTCTGGTACTTCCTGCCCGATTGGATCCTCGGGAGTTGAGAACCTGGTCAGTTCACGTACCTTTGGTAGCGGTTCTGTCAGGTGTTAACCTATGGAGTGACGTCTGAAGGTGTGTGGTCCGGAGAATACGGGGTTGCGTCCTAGGGCCAGACTGCATGGAAACTCGGGTTGTCGGGGGTAACTTGAGTCACCGCGTATCGATGGACGGAGAACGGTGTCCTAGCCGTTAGACTTCGTGTTATCATCTAGGAGTCGTGGGAGGTTTTAGCTACCGTGGCGGTAGCTAAGTGTTCCCGTGGAAGTCACCGAGTTCGCAAAGTGGGCCCAGATGGTGTGGAGTTGTGTAGTGACGCGATATATAGATCGAGTCTAATCAAGAACATGTGCCGCAGTGTTCTCGATTCCCTTCGTTGATGATTGTGTTGTTATTTGAATGCTTGTGTGTTGTGGAGCTCATCACGTCTTGGTAGCACGTGATCGGCTATTATACTTGATTGTTATTTTGGGTGTGGGCGGGATTAATAGATTTTAGCAGCCTTTAGTTGGGAGCCGTCTCACTGGGTAATCTTAGATTACTTATTAGACTCTTTTGTGTTTTCAGGTTTGGCGTAGCTCGGCGGACGCATAGGACACTCAGTCTCGGGTTGGCATTGAGTATCGGTTATTACGCATTTTGACTCTACTTTCGGTTTCGGATTTTGTTGGAATGTTCCGATAAATGTTTTGTATTAGACCGTATATTGTTATGAATAAGATTTATATTTTTCAAGTAATAAAAACGGAATAATTCCATGATATATGGTTTCGTCCGAACCGAACACAACTCGTGGAAGCGGTACAGGTTGCAAAGCCTCGTATCGTGGAAACAAGGTAAACGGAGTCAAAGATAGTTTGGTTTGAGCCTTTGTCTCAAACCAGATTGTCTCTGGCTTTCGTGTTGTGACAAATTCTTCTCGTATGACTGCTCGGGTTCGATCGGTCATGTTCTTGTTTGATTGTTGGCCGGTCAGCTCGTCGGTCAGCGGAAAACGGGAAGGGGGCGTTACAGTCCATCTTCAGCTTTCCATGTCCAATGACATGTCCCAAGAACTGGGCTTCCTCGGTAGCAAAGGTGGACTTATCCCGCTTCATGAACAGCTCGTTATCACAAAGAACTCGGAAGATAGTCCGCAAATGTTCAACATGTTCCTCCATCGAGTTACTATAGACGACAATTTCATCTAAGTAGGCCACCACGAATCGATCCAGATACGGCTGAAAGATCTGGTTCATTAGGGTGGAAAACGTGGATGGGGCGTTCGTGAGGCCAAAGGGCATCACAAGCCACTCGAACGACCCATACCGAGTTATGCATGCAGTCTTTGGCTCACCTCCTTTAGCAATCCGGATTTGATAGTAACCTTTTTGTAAGTCCATCTTGGTATACACCTTGGCTCATCCAAGTATGTCAAATAAGTCCGCGATCAAAGGAATCGGGTAGCGGTTCTTGATCGTTACTTTATTAAGTGCCATCTCAAAGATCCATCTGACTTCTTATGGAACAACACCGGTGCACCATAAAGAGCTTTGGACGGTCGCAGCTTCCCTGTTGCCAACAATTCGTCGAGTTTCTTCCTCAACTCTTCAAGTTCTGATGGAGCCATCCGGTAAGGCGCTATTGCTGGTGGTTTGGCCCCCGTCTCCAACTCAATTTTGTGTTCCACCTCCCTCCTAGGTGGCAACTTCTCTGGCAGTTTTGATGGCATCACGTCCATGTTCTCCTCGAGAACAGCTTCAATAGCAGGCGGTATTGGCGTAGTATTCTCACATTCACCTTCCACCTTCATCACCGACAAAAATGTGGACTCACCCTTTTTTACGCCTTTAGAGAGTTGCATCGCCGACAAGTTCTTCGTTCCATCATTCTTCTCTCCCACGGTATGAACCATGCATGGTGAACCCTTCTCAAAGATGCAAACCGAGCTGAGTGCGGGCATCGGTATTGCCATGACTTGCCTCATGAAGTCTAATCCAAGGAAAACTTTAAAGTCATCCATAGGCACCACGGAGAAGTTGACCGGACCGATCCAATCTCCCAGCTTCATCTCCACTCTAGCGGTACCATTAACCGGTTCGGCTTTGGGGTTCACCGATCTCGAGCCTTCTAGCTTCGTCATCAGCCATGAAGTTGTGAGTGGCTCCCATATCCACCATCACTCGAGTTTGCTTCCCATTAATTCGAGCCTCTACGTACATGCGCCCCTTGCTCATTGGTTTTGTAACCGGACTTTCCTTAAGAGCGTTAAGGAGTTGTAACGACCCCATCTTGCTTGATTCTCCTTCTTGAGTCTCCGCATCACGATTCTCCAAAATCGCGGATAGTGACCCCATCTTTGGACTGTCCTTCATCTGATGTGGCCCTTTGCACACGAAACATCCACCCCTTGATACGAACGATTTCTTCTTGGCTACAAAATCTTCCCGTCGAGAACCTCTCTCATAGTTCCTTGATGGTCGGGCATTTTCTCGGCCATAGTCTCGCCTCTCTCCCACACCTTTAGTCACAACCTTCTCCCTCTTCTTGAATGAATCGGAGGGAACTTGAGTGTGGAAGTCAATTAACGACTCGGCGACCGCAATAGCCTCATCAACCGACTGAACTCCCCTTTGGTGCAACTCTTGTTTATCCCAATTTTGAAGCCCTTTGGTGAAGTAGAACACGAGTTCCTCATCCGACATGTTAGGAATTTGTAGCATGAGGGTCAGGAATTACTTCACATAGTCACAAATCCCTTCACATAGTCACGAATCGTACCTTTTTGTCGCAGTTTCCTCAACTTCTTTCAGGCTTCATACACAGCATTTTCTGGGTAGAATTGACGCTTCAGTTCCTTCTTGAACTCCTCCCACGTCTCGATCCGGCATATTCCCTGTTCTATCTCCGTGTGTTTTCTCCGCCACCATAACATGGCCGTGTCTGTCAAGTACGAAGTCGCGGCCTTCACCTTCGCCATCTCTTTCCCAAGATTGAGATTGTCGAAGTATTGTTCCATCTGCCAAAGGAAATTCTCAACTTTCTTAGCATCTCTTACCCCGTTAAATCGCGATGGTTTCGGAAAGTCCACTCGTCCTGCTCCATTGGCGATAACGGCTCCTCCATTTGCGCTTGCCTTCTTGCATAGAACCACGTCTTTCTCCACAATTACGAGCCTTGCTTTCATCCCCTCGATGTCTTCTCGCAAGGCTTGGATACATCATGTCATTAGTTCCTTCAACCCCTCAAAGCGGGAGTTTAGGTCAGAGGCGCTTTGTCTAAATTCCTCCAACCCATTGAACACATGAGTCTCCAACCCGGTCACGGTGTACTCGACCCTCTCGAGCTTCTCTGACATCTCTCCAACAACCGCCCCCAAAGCCTCCTGGGAAACACCCTTATCCCGCTTGTTTGCTCCTTGGACAGTCGTGGCCTGGGACGTTGTACTGGTAGCATCTTTGCTTCCCTTCACCATTCTCTCGGAAAAACTTCTCTCTAGCCTCGGTCGAACTCGTCTCTAATACCGCTTGTCACGGACTAATTCTTTAGAATTGGTACATGCGGCCTTAGCACGTTTCACCCCTGGTGATTGCTAAGTCAGCCTCACTCAAGCTCGAATATTTAGAACTTAGAAAGATAAATAGATAAACTCTTTAGAGAGAGAAAAATTAGAGAGATGTTTATAAGAGAAATTGTTGGATGCTTACAAATGAAAATTTCACCCCTATTTATACAAATTCTCAACCCAAATGAACGGTCGAGATTAAAACGATCTAACGATGGAGATTAGATCTAACCTACTCTATTACCTCCACTATCTCCACTATCATCATTACACTCAACTACCATCATTACACTCCACCACTATCATTACACTCTCCCACCATCCTTACACTCCACTACTCCAACATAATCATTACACTCACACCACAACCCACTATCTCATCTACTTTTAGATAATTACATTGGGAAAATGTCAAATAAAGAACGAACTTTTCCAAAAACGCTAAAAAAACTTGTCAAATGTCGTGGTATAAAAAAAGCTCGAACTTTTGTTGACTTTTCCATAAACTCGAAAGTTTGCGTTGACAAAGCCGAAATAAGTCTGACATTAATTTCACTAACGAAATAGATTAACAGAGTTAAACACTGTTTATTTTCCGTTAACTTAAAAGCAAAATAAGCGAGAGAGTGGATCGAACCCAATATCTCTCTGTCATTTAGGAAAGGTTCAGCCACTGTGCCACCTCTACTCATCAATCTTGTAGCGAAACCAAATTTATATAACCTGAAAAGTTAACGAATATATATAAAATACGAAATAGAGACTCGAACCCAGATCTCTCGGTCATAAAAAACTTGTTCCGCCATGTGCCACCCTAACTCAGCAATGATTTGGCGAAGCCAATTTTATATAACCCAAACATTTTAACATTTTAACCCAAAGTTATAACACTCGTCATGTTTCGTCTGTTCTCATCAAGAGAAGAGAGAATAAGATGATAGAGATTATAACTTTGGGTCTGCCGGTCTGATGAGAACAGACGAAACATGACGAGCGTTTATAACTTTGGGTTAAAACGTTAAAATGTTAGGGTAATATATAATTGGATTCGCCAAATAGTTAATGAGTTAATTTTATACAGTGGCGGAATGAGTCCTTTACGACCGAGAGATCTCTTGTTCGAGTCTCCATTTCGTATTTTATATATATTCGTTAAACTTTTCGGGTTATATAAATTTGGTTTCGCTATATGACCAATGATTGAAGGTGGCACAGTGGCTGAACCATTCCTAATTGATAGAGTGATCCAGATCCCGGGTTCGATTCTCTCTTTTGCTTTTTTCTCTTTTAAAGTTAAGGGAAAGTAAACGGTGTTTAACTCTTTTAATCTATTTTGTTAGTGAAGTTAACGGTGGGCTTATTTTGGCTTTGTCAACGCAAACTTTCGAGTTTATGGAAAAGTCAACAAAAGTTCGAGCTTTTTTTATACCACAACATTTGAAAAAGTTTTTTTTGGCGTTTTTTAGAAAAGTTCGTTCTTTATTTGACATTTTTCCTAATTACATTTACATAAGTAAAAATACTTAGTAAATACTTGGTGGATTTACTCTCCCGGTTAGACCCATTCCATAAATTCATTCGTTATACGTGTTGGGCTGAAAATGAACCGTGACACTATTGTATAAAAAAATATAGATATTATCTTAAGGCCATCTCTTTGGGTAGATACCCTTATTTGGGTTTCTAAATATTAAGATACTATATTTGTATATTTGATTATATAATTTTATTTTATAATTAAATTTTTGATACAAAAAAGAAAGAAATAAATTAGTAGAAGACACATATCATGTGGATATTTTAATAAGATGCAAGAGTTTCTCAAACAAGAATATCTAATTTCTTTCTTTTCTACTTTTTCTAATTTTTTAAATTAATTTAATCATTAGAAATCCACTTAAAAATTATCATTGGGTATGCTCTTAGACTCTTATTGACTTTCCTGAAAGTTTTGTAAATGTCTTTGTGAAAATGAATTGAAATATTTTCACTGTTAAAAGTTAAAACCATCAAAAACAATCTTCATTAATATATAATAAAAAAAAAAAGCATAAATGCAATGTTGCTACTTTTATTTTGCAACCGTGCCAGAAGCTATAGAAAGTCAAATACACAGATGAGACTTGCTAGGAAGTATTGGGCCGACTTCATACTGGCCCATATCAACAATCACACCGTGACACTGGTGTTTTTTTCTCTTTGTCAAACATACATTTGTTATTGTTCTTAATATAAAAGGAAAATTAACAAAGGAAAATTACTTCATTTTCTTATTGATAAAAAGAATATTAAATTCAAACATATAGAAAACATTTCTTCTCTAATCCTTAAACTTTCATAAAAATTTCCCACCCAAAGAAAAAGAATGAAAGAATAAAATCAATTTTCTTTAAAAAAAAAACATTTCCCATTTCTGTAAAGTCTAAACCTGTATAAAATTTATTAAGTTAACCTTTTTTTTAATTAAAACGAAGAACTCCCTCCGATAGACCAAGCCGAGATCGTGTAAAGCGGCTGCTCCGACCACCGCAACGTGACTCCATTGCCGCCATCGCCGTCTTCATCGCTCCTGTCGACATTGAAGAATCCCTCATTGCCAGATCCGTACATCCTAAGCAGCATCTTGCTCTGCAAAACCTCTCTCTCCGAGACTCCAAGACTCCGAAACCCTAATTGCTCCAGTATCCTCCTCCAATGGCGAAAACCCATATGCCTCTCTTGCCGATGACTCCCTTCGCACGCCACAATGTTCCTTATCTCTCTCCCGAACAACATTTCTTCGATTTTGACTCTGATTAAGCTATCCGTAGCAAGATTGGTGTGAATCGCGTCGAAAATCGCGGAATAGTACTTGAGCGAGTTACAGACTCGCGTCTCGAGTTGCATCGAGTTGTGTTCTGCTTCCTGTTCTGCGAGAACGAGAGCGACTGGGTTCGTGCTTCTGATCAAACCCACGAAATCCCTAATCGCAGCTCCGGTTCCATCGTAAAGCGTTTTGTGCATCTGCATAACGCAGTTTACAGCGACTGATTCGCCTTCCTTGACGTGAAGCATCCATAGCCTAACGTCTTCGAGTCTATCAACAACAGGATGAAACTCGAACTGAAGATTCATTGCCTCTGCAAATCCGTGGAGACGGTCTCCTGTCTCGTTGAGCTCGAGTTTGGATTCTCCGATTCCAGTGATCCGTACGTGATGCGGTGGATTTGACCTTGAAGCTAAGCTCTGGAAGAAGCTAGGCCATTGTAAGCCTTGCTTAATGTCGAAATCGATTATGTGAACTCTCTCTTTCCCTTCAAATGCTCTGAGTAACATCTCGTTTGCTGTGAAATGAATGAACTTTGGAATTGGTGTCACTTGATTCAAGAACCTCAATGCGTTTCCTGATTCGTCTTCGACTGTTCTCTCGAATTCACGAGGCGGAGCGATGTGGAAGATGTGAGGCCACATACGCGCAACTCTTAGAGCCAAAGCTTCAATGTAGTAAGCTATGAGTCGAGTCATTGGTGTTCTTCCTCTAGGAGAAGCAAGATCACCCGTTCTCGCAATGAAATGGTTAATGGCCGCTATGTTCCTTGTTCTGATCGCTTCTAAACATCCAGTAAGCAAATTGACAAGCTCGAAATCCCTCTGCAAATCGTTCCTGTTATTGTTGTTGTTGTTGATGTTTTCAATGGCCCTTTCCTCTGTGCCGCCTCGATGTGAATACGGATTCCTCGAACCATTTGTAGATTCTGGTACTCTGTGTCTGAAGCTATGAGTCTCTGATGATGCGCTTGTGGATGATCCAGAAGCTTCCTTAACTGCTACAGGACGGCTACTCTCAGTGTCCTTATCGCCTGAACCAGCTAACTCAGTTATCACGGAGTTAACCCAATATGGATTACTCGGTAAAGGCTGAGAAATCACTTCGCTCGGCGCAAAACAAACCTTTTCATCATCATCATCACCTGAACAAGTCAAAGAAAAGGGTAATGCTGGAGATGAGTTCTGCGCAGTGAAATGCTCAAACCATAAACTATTGTGATCATCTCCTCTTTGCCTCTTCACTCTGCTCAGACAATACTCGCCCTCCTTGTCCTCCTCGGCCAATCTCTTCAAACTCTTCTTCCCTCTGTTGTTGTTGCTGTTGTCGTTGTTCCAAGAAAACCCTTCTCCATTTCCTCTTGTTGTTGCCAAAGGTGGAAGCTTTATGCTCTGCTTAAGCGAACATCCACCGCTCTTGCGCTCAATCGGTTTGTTGTTGTTGTTGTTGTCGAGTGAGATGCTTTTTCCAAGTGGTCGGTTCGAAGGTGTTTCCTTGCGTGAGAAGCTACTACTGCAGGGTAAGTCCAATCTCTGTGTGTTCATGGGAAAATGTACTGATACGGTTGCTGCTACTGCTTCACTCCTTAATCTTCGGGTCGGGGACAGCAGTGAAGGGCTTGAACAACCTGCCAACATCGTCTACAAAATCTACCCACCCAAATATCTAATTTCTTGCTTCTTAAAGACTGTGAGAGATGATCTAAGTGTGTGTGTGTGTGTTTGCACAAACAACAATTGATGGGAAAAATGGAATCCGATGAATAAATAATCAAAATCAAAAAGAGTGTTTTTTTTTTGTTTATGAAATCAAAATGATATGAAGATAAATAAAGAATTTGAGTTTTTTTAGTGAAATCAAAGTGCCTATATGAAGAAAATAAAAAAAGAACTGATTTTTTGTGACTTAAATATGGAAATTTGAGAGAGAAATAGAAAAATGAAATGAATACCCCTCCCCAATCTATATTCAAATAAAGAATGAAAGAATCGAACTAATCTAAAAAAACTTTTTCAAATCAATCTACCATAAAACAGTCATCGGATTCCTTCAAGTTTTTTTTCACAAACAAAATCTACTTTAGATGATAATGACGACCAACGAATTCACATCATCATGAACAGAGGATGCTCTTGAAGAAGAAGATCTCCAAGTTGCTGGGTTCTGTTGATGAACAGACTCGAGAGTTGTTGTAAACCCGGTTCTCCATTCCGATTCTCCATCCCGGTTTGCCAAACTCCCTTAGATCAAGAAACTTCCTCAAAACATCCACAAACCCCAGATCAATCCCAAAATCAGGATAAAAAAACTCTCAAAGATCGTTCCTTTTTTTTCCTTCTCGTCTCTCTCTCTCTCGCAGTCTCTCTCCCACTCACTTTTATTTCCCTCTCTAACACTCTACAGATTGTGGTACTATACAGGCTTGTTCTACTAATACCATACTTCACCTACTTTTTTAGTTTGTTTTATTCTTGGGGCTTCGAGAATTGAAGTCGTCACTTTTCCTTTTACAGTAAATTTGTTTTGTTTTTAGCGTTGGGCAGAGTGAGTTGTACACGAGGCAATCTGGATGTTTCTGAGCCGTTGGATCTGAAGAATCGAACGGTGTAAAATGGTTGAGCGTTTAGTGACCGTTTGTATAATGTCGGAGAAATATGACCGTTGGGGAGGAAGGAGAGTGTTGGGTGTGTACGGACACTTCTCCTTGGGAAAGCAAAAAAAACGACTATTTATATACACACCAAAAAGTCATTATCATTAGTAGATTTTTACCTTTTTTTGTCAACACCGCATTAATTTAATTTTATAATATGACACATTCCTGGTTAAAAATTCATTTTTGCAGACCCAATAACTATTTAGGGTATTAAATTTCGACCTATCATGGATAAATGCTGCATTACTTCTGTGAAATATATTTACTATTCCTTCTTTTATGGTAACAATTTTTTTCAACATTTTTTTTCCGACAAATCAATATATATATATTGATTTTAGAAAAAATTTACAAGATACATACACCATTTAGTTACAACCGTTGAAACAAAAAAGTGAAATTGAAACAACTTTGGTGAAAAAAGTGGAGAGTAACCATGTTTTCTTAACGAAAGGCTTAGAGGCTAACAGATACAATATGTTATGTCCTTTTTTCACATATTCGGGATTGGCTAACAGCATATAGCTGAGACTCCAAAATGCTCTTGGCATTACTTTAATGAGGAAAAATGGTTTAGATGGTGTTATGAAGGTTTTAGTATCTTGTATAGCGAGAAGACGAAATCATCTTCATCTTTGTCTTCCCGCTTGAAGAGATGCCTTTCTTATTAATTGTAGAGAAAGCCCATGTTTGTTGATGTAGTAAATACCATCTTTGGACTCTCATCATAAAGGTCTCCCAATTCTCTTGAATGTGTTGATTCCATGGCGGTTTTCGTGGCGGACATTGTTTACGTATCAAATCCAAGAGGATTTGGAAACATCCGGACGCACAAAGTTTATCAACTTGACACCCGTTAACAATTGCATAACTAACAAAGGATATTAGTATGACCAGACATTCGGCAACAGATACCGTACTATACTCCTCAAAATCATTGGAAAAATTTTTCACCATAGAACGGATTTGTATCCGAGTGTGAACGAAATCAGAGACATCGAGGACAAAGAACCAATGATGAGATTGGACGAAACACAAATTTTCTTTCTCTGCTTCTGGCAATGGTGATTTTTTGAAATTAGACATCATCACAGACGGGATTGATGGTACTACGGGCAAAATCATGGAAAGGACATGATTCAATAACCCCAAAATCACCATTGCAGGAAGTTCAAAGGCTATATTTGTAAGGAGAGTAATTTAAAAAACTAAAACTTGTAGATATAGAAGAACAAATAGAAGGAGTATTGAAAATGGCAGTGGCCGATGCCGGAGAAGCCAACGCCGGCCAAGTACGGTGATGTTGACGGAAGTTTCTGTGTGATGGTTCAGAGAGGCACGAGAGAGAAAACAGTTTTTTAAGCCATGTTATACATGTGGGAGTGGAAAAATAAATAAAAATGAAGACTTTTAAAATAAATAAAAAAATGACGACCTTAAATGTGGTATTTTAGATTCTCACAAGGATCATCCTTGGGAATTTAGGGACAGCCGATCATGTTCCCGAAGAGACAAAATTGGGACCATGGTATCGGTGCACAAGCTTTTTCAACATAAAAAGCTTTTAAAAGTACATAAAAATCTCTTTAAAAAAAGTACATAAAAATCTTTCAATAAACACTTCTCATAAGTCATAACTATGAACAATTACTAATTCAAATTTACAATTTTTTTTTTTCAAATAAAACTCTACATTTTGTGATCGTTTGAACTTATATGTTATCGATAGAGTGCACAAGTGCATATATAATGGATACAAGAAAATCTTTTAGGAAGATCATATCGCAACTTATAGATACGTTTGTTGCAGAAGATAAGTATATGGAATATATTGAGGATATACACTAATACGCCCCCTCAAGATGGATCACGAGTAAGCTTGCGTGGAGAGAGTCCAATCTTGATGAACAGATCAAGAAATCTTGTCCGAGGAAGGGGCTTCGTCAGTGCATCATCTAGCTGGTATGTTGTGCTGATGTGAGACACTCGAAGTCGATGTGCTTGAACTAGCTCTCTCTCACGAAATGATAGCAAATTCTAGATGCTTCATTCGAGAGTGAAACACCGGATTTGCAGAGAGAGAGATAGGTGGCACCAATGTTGTCACAATATAAGGTAGGAGTCGAAGGAAGTGATATGTGAAGCTCCGAGAGTAGCGAGACAATCCACATGACTTCAGCAGCAGTGGCAGTGAGGCTTCGGTACTCGGATTCACTTGACGAACGAGCCACTCCTTTCATATTCTTCGAGCTCCAGGAGATTGGTTGGTTGCCAAGGAAGATAATGTACGCCCCTGTGGATGTATAATCATCTGGATCACCAGCCCAGTCAGCATCCGAATAAGCATGGAGATTCGAAGACGAAGCTGAGAAGAAAATGCCACGATTTGCAGAACCAGCCAAGTAGCGAAGAACACGTTTGGCGGCTTCAAGGTGTGTAGTTGTAGGGCGATGCATGAACTGTGATAAACGGTTCACAGCGAAGGCAATATCTGGTCTTGTCAAGCTCAAATATTGCAGACTACCAACATTATGTCTGGAATCAGCTGGATCATCAAGGACTACAACAGAAGTAGCATCGAGACGACTAGTGGAACACATAGGCGTGACCACAACACTCGCTTTCGTCATGCTAGTTTTGGCCATGATATCAAAAATGTATTTTGTTTGAGTGAGATACAAACCAGACTGAGTACGATGAGCTTTCATCCCAAGAAAATACGAGAGTTGACCAAGATCTTTCAGTAAAACCGATCCGCAAAAGTTCGAATGAAAGTAGTAATTGCGGATTTGCTGTTGCCGGTGACGATAATGTCATCTACGTATATCAAAATATAGATGATGACACAACCAGAGTGAAAGACAAATAGAGAAGCATCACCAAGAGAGTTGCGGAAGCCGACACCAACAAGAAAGTCCCGAAGAGCATTGTACCAGGCCCGAGGAGCTTGTTTAAGTCCATAGATTGCTTTGCGAAGACGACACACATGATTTGGCTTGTCTTGATCAATAAATCACTGAGGTTGCGTCATATAGACTTCTTCATTGAGGTCTCCTTGTAAGAAGGCATTGTTGACATCGATTTGTTGTAATGGCCATTTGAGAGAGACTGCCACTCCTAGTACCAAGCGAATCGATGCATGTTTGATGACCGGACTGTACGTTTCATGGAAGTCAACTCCAGGATGTTGATGAAAACCCTTTGCCACCAATCGTGCTTTAAACCTGTCAACAGAACCATTGGGTAAGTACTTGATTCGATAAACCCATCGACAGCCAACAATGTTCTTTGCCAGCGATCTATCCACAAGATCAAAGGTATGATTTCTGAGCATAGCATTGTACTCCTCGCTTATAGCTAAGCGCCATCATTTGTCTTTGAGAGCAAGACCCAGAATCGGTGGCTCCATTTCTGCAAGAACAGCTGCAAGACAATATTGCTTGTTAGGCTTAACAATATTATGCTTTGCCCGAGTAGCAATTGTATGAGTGTTGTTGGGGTTAACAACAGCTCGTGGAGCCATATGATTGATATACTTGTATTTCATGGCATATTAGGATGTTTATTAGATTTTGTTTTGGTTCTTTTAAGCTTCATTTAGCTTCTTTTCCCTTTGTTTATTGGTTTGTTTAGAGTTTAGTATCATTCTAGGTTAGGTTGTTGCATTTGGAGTGTTTCCTTGGTGTTTTGCAGGTGATTTGAAGTGCATGGAGCTAAGAGGAGTATTGGAAGAGAAGTCTAGAGCTCAAGGAACCAAGGAGAAGCATGCCTGCTCAATATCGGCTTCCATATCGGCCTGCTTGGCCGATACAGAAATGCAAAATTTAATCCGAGAGTCTGTATCGGCTTCAATATCGGGCAACCAGGCCGATACGAGATCTCGATTGAAGCATATCGGTCTGCATTCCGGGCAGTCAAGCCGATACAGAATCCCAGAAGAACCAATATCGGCCTGCATTCCGGGCAACCAGGCCGATACAGTTTCCTGTGAAGACCATTTCCAGACAGCTTTATTTACGAAAATGCCACTGCGTGGCTCCCAACTATAAATACTCATTTTGTGGGATTAAAAACCCTAAGCTACCTAAGCCTAGTTTTCTCTCTTCTTATGTTTATGATTTAGGATTTGTAAACCTTTGATTTTGAGTTTTAATTAAGTCTTTTGTTATCTTTTGTTAATCTCTTCTTCCTATCTCTATCAATTCAAGTTTTGTGAAGAACATGGTGATTAGAGAGTAGGACTTTTGGGTCTTGTGGATGAGGTTAATTTAGGTGGTTTATGTGATGATTAGTGATGTTTAGGACTTACTTATGAATGATCCTTCTCTAATTAGTTGATCTCTATGCTAGGTTGCAAGGAATTGTTAAATCTAGATGCTAGGCTTTTCATGCCCGAAAGGTGTTCGATGAAATGCTTGAATGAACTTTTTAGAGGATTTTCATATCTTAGCCTAAGAGATTAGTTGTCTAAGGTGATTATTGGTAATGAGAACTTGAAATTAATGCTTGCTTGATTCTTAATCACAAATGATAATTTGATCTTGATTAGGGATTAGTCAAAGGGATTAGTGCCAAGAGATTGGATTAGTCTAATGATTAATGTTCTTAGCCTAAGGATTAGCTTTTCTAAAAGGTGATTGATGGATATTAATGCATGCTTGACTTGTAATTTGCAAATGAGAATTGAATGATTGCTTGATTAGCATAGGAGTTATGAACATGAGAATGTGATTAGCTTAATTATGATTATTAGCCTTGTTTAGCAATGTTTGATTGATTGAAGCATCATTGATTGTCTCTAAACCATCTAGTCTCCATAGCCTCATCCTAGGACCCTTCTTTTATCTTGTTTAGTGCTTTATTTGCTTTATTTCTTTCTTGTTTGATTAGGATTGTTAGTTAAACCTTCTTTTATCTATTTGGCTTAGCTTAAGTAGTATTTTGCATTCCTAATGTGTTGTTCTTCTTGCCTCCCTGGATTGATACCTTAAGTACTACAATGATAGGAGTAGACTTGAGGAATTGATCTAGAATCTACAAAAAGTCTATCATCAATTTGGCGCCGTTGCCGGGGAGGTGTAGCAATAGCCATTAGGATTTAGATTCTACTTTAGACTAAGCTTTTATTTTGTTTTTGTTTGTGTGGTTACTAACTCTCTTTCAAGTGTTTGTTCTTTTTGCAAGGTACAATCACAAAGAAGAGAGCATGGCTTCAGAGATAGCTTCAATGTTGAGGGCTATGCTAGAAGTTCAAGAAAGAGAGATGGCTTGGGACCCTACAAGTCATCATGGTTTTAAAAGCACATCCACTTATCAAGGTGATCTTCCAAATGAGTACTCTTCTCATGAGTACCAATATGGATATGGTGATGGATACCAATCTTGGAACATGGAGCATGAGCATGAATCAACTCACTTTTCTCAAATATCTTATGATGAAGAACTTCTCAACATGACAAAGTTGGCATTGGAAGGACAAGAGAGGTATAATGAGAGCATAAGGAATATCAACACTGTTTTTTCTCAATTGCCTCAAGATGCAAACATTGTTGAGCCAACACATGAGGAGAATGCTCAAGTCCAAGATGAATTCTTGAAAGAAGATTACTCTTTCCAATCATGTGATCAAGAGCTTCTCAACTTGGCAAGGATGGCATTAGAAGGACAAGAGAGGTATAATGAGAGCTTAAGGATGATCAACATTGATTGTGCTCATTTGCCTCAAGATGCAAGTATTGTTGAGCCAACACATGAGGAGAATGCTCAAGTCCAAGATGAGTTCTTGAAAGAAGCTGAAGAGACTATCAAGGAATTTGAAATGCTTCTTGGTTGCACTCTTGGTGATGACCTTGTGATAAGGTATGAAGATGAGGATGATGAAGAGACATTCATGGGTCATTCAACCAATAGCAACAATGAAAGAGTAAGAGATGTTGTGAGAGATGAGGAAGGGCCTTATGAAGATGGATTGGTTGTTGAGTGCAAGGAGATAAAGGAAGAGAGCACACAAGATGAGCTCTCAATCATGGAAGAGCAACCAAAGCAACCAAATCCCAATCAAGAGCTAATTGGAGGAAATCTTATGGAGAAACAAGATGGTCCCAATGAAGAACCCTTCAAGGAGGATGAAGAATATGGATCTCCAATGGCTCAACCCAATCACAACTACCTTGATATAATCTCCACCATATCACCAAGCTTTCATGATCCAAGGAAGATCCATTTTGAGGAGATAAGGATGAAGGAGTTCAAGGGATGGTTCTACGATGAGTATGATCCCGGTGATACAAACTCATGCCACATCCCTAACCAAAAAGAGTGAAGGGATAGTCAAGCTTAGTGACTCAAAACAAGCTCACTTGGGAGGAATTCCCATGTCTATCCTTTTTGGGGAGCTTTGGGGTACATGCAAAGAAGAAGGGAAAGAGTTTTGGGTGCAAAGGGACTTCAATGCTAAATCAAAGGATTATGAAGCCTATGCAATGGTCTAAGTTTGGGAGAGTCTTGTGCCACATTCGAAGATGCCTCCACCTCCCATTCCTCCTCTCCATTCCACTCCCCAAGTAACACTCCAACTTTTGTCTTTTTGATTTTGCATTTTTTTATTTAGTCTTTGGTCTCTTTCTCTTGCTTCTATCACACAAGGGACTGTGTGGTTTAAGTTTGGGGGAGGAGACAAGTTGCTAATAATGTGTTTTGTGATCTTATTTTCTCTTTTGCATCCCTTGAGTCTCATGCATCCTTAAGGCATTGAAAAATCCAAAAAATTGAAAATTTTCAAAAAACCTTTTCAAAAAGTAAGCATTTAGTTGCATTGGCATGCTTAAGATTGAGTCTAGAAGTCATTTAGGATTGTATCCATTAAATTTTGAGAGTTAAAGCTTATGTTCTTTATAAAAAAATTGTTTGAGCTTGTGGTTATTGGATGCATCTTGTGAACTTGAAATTAAGGAAGAACCCTTCTTGGATCTCATGCATTATTGTTCACTTCTTGGTTGAAACATGTTGTGATTTGAATCATTCCCTATCTATTAGAACTCTTAATATTGACTTGAATTATCATGTTGTGCAATGAAAGGTGAACTCATGGATACTTGATACATACTTGGACTATCTTCTCCCTTTCTACCACTCTCTTGTTAGTCCAAGTAGATTTCTCCACCTTGAACCAAGCTTTCCTTCAAGCCTAAACACTCTAGTGAGAGATGAGAGGCCTTTTTCTTGAATCAACTAGGCAAAAAGTGTTGAGTTTGGAACGACAAGGATAGGTCTTCATTGTAGAGCTAGCCTTACATCATTGGGCTATGCATAGGATAGTAAAGAAGTTTGGGGGAGTTGGGAAGAAAAGGAAAAAGGGAATGAGAAAAAGATTGAGAAAAGAAAGAGGGGATTGGAAAAGAAAAAAAGAAAAGTTTATAGCTCTATGTGTTTGTGAAAGATAAGTCTCAAGTTTTAAAGAAAGAAAAGAAGCCAAAGTTGGCTCAAGAATTAAAAGAGAAGAAAAATAAAAGAGACTAGTGAAAAGAAAAGAGAGAGCTAAGCAAAGAAAAGAAATCCCCTAAGTGTTTAAAGAAGAAAGAAGTGATCAAAGTTGGGATAAGAAGGCAAAAATGCCTTAAGAAAAGGGTAGCTTAGGAAGGGAATCTTGGGTTTAGAAGAAGAGTTAAGATCATCATAGGGATTTGGGTAGAATGAGAATCTATCCTTGTATGCATAAGTTGTTTCTTACTCTTAGCATTTTGCTATAGTTCATTCCTTTCTTGAGAGATCCTTTGTTTTTGAAACCCACACTTCATTTGAGATCACTTTTATCTCAAGACCTTAAACCCTTAGCCAAATGTGTTCATTTGATTTGCACAATCATGATCCACCATTGCTTAATGAATGTTAAAGGGAATGAGGATAGGAATACATGCGTAGGTTGGGACTTGAACTTGATGCTTGTGTTGATGGGAATGGCTAACTCTTTTGAAGTAGAGTAAACTTGATTGTAGCTCTTAATTGCTTGTATTGACTTTGTTTCCACTTATGCTTAAAAATTGATTTTGAAAGCTTTGAACTCTCTCTTTCAAACCTTTCTCCCAAATGGATTGATTGTCTTATGCTTGCTTGTGGACAAGCAAGGTTTAAGTTTGGGGGAATTGATATACTTGTATTTCATGGCATATTAGGATGTTTATTAGATTTTGTTTTGGTTCTTTTAAGCTTCATTTAGATTCTTTTCCCTTTGTTTATTGGTTTGTTTAGAGTTTAGTATCATTCTAGGTTAGGTTGTTGCATTTGGAGTGTTTCCTTGGTGTTTTGCAGGTGATTTGAAGTGCATGAAGCTAAGAGGAGTATTGGAAGAGAAGTCTAGAGCTCAAGGAACCAAGGAGAAGCATGCCTGCTCAATATCGGCTTCCATATCGGCCTGCTTGGCCGATACAGAAATGCAAAATTTAATCCGAGAGTCTGTATCGGCTTCAATATCGGGCAACCAGGCCGATACGAGATCTCGACTGAAGCATATCGGTCTGCATTCCGGGCAGTCAAGCCGATACAGAATCCCAGAAGAACCAATATCGGCCTGCATTCCGGGCAACCAGGCCGATACAGTTTCCTGTGAAGACCATTTCCAGACAGCTTTATTTACGAAAATGCCACTGCGTGGCTCCCAACTATAAATACTCATTTTGTGGGATTAAAAACCCTAAGCTACCTAAGCCTAGTTTTCTCTCTTCTTATGTTTATGATTTAGGATTTGTAAACCTTTGATTTTGAGTTTTAATTAAGTCTTTTGTTATCTTTTGTTAATCTCTTCTTCCTATCTCTATCAATTCAAGTTTTGTGAAGAACATGGTGATTAGAGAGTAGGACTTTTGGGTCTTGTGGATGAGGTTAATTTAGGTGGTTTATGTGATGATTAGTGATGTTTAGGACTTACTTATGAATGATCCTTCTCTAATTAGTTGATCTCTATGCTAGGTTGCAAGGAATTGTTAAATCTAGATGCTAGGCTTTTCATGCCCGAAAGGTGTTCGATGAAATGCTTGAATGAACTTTTTAGAGGATTTTCATATCTTAGCCTAAGAGATTAGTTGTCTAAGGTGATTATTGGTAATGAGAACTTGAAATTAATGCTTGCTTGATTCTTAATCACAAATGATAATTTGATCTTGATTAGGGATTAGTCAAAGGGATTAGTGCCAAGAGATTGGATTAGTCTAATGATTAATGTTCTTAGCCTAAGGATTAGCTTTGCTAAAAGGTGATTGATGGATATTAATGCATGCTTGACTTGTAATTTGCAAATGAGAATTGAATGATTGCTTGATTAGCATAGGAGTTATGAACATGAGAATGTGATTAGCTTAATTATGATCATTAGCCTTGTTTAGCAATGTTTGATTGATTGAAGCATCATTGATTGTCTCTAAACCATCTAGTCTCCATAGCCTCATCCTAGGACCCTTCTTTTATCTTGTTTAGTGCTTTATTTGCTTTATTTCTTTCTTGTTTGATTAGGATTGTTAGTTAAACCTTCTTTTATCTATTTGGCTTAGCTTAAGTAGTATTTTGCATTCCTAATGTGTTGTTCTTCTTGCCTCCCTGGATTGATACCTTAAGTACTACAATGATAGGAGTAGACTTGAGGAATTGATCTAGAATCTACAAAAAGTCTATCATCAATGATCAGGGACTGTGGCAGCAGGTGTGGATGATGACTCGACCACAGTCGGAGTTGGTGAAGAGTCTGGCGCTGAGACTTCTTCTGGACCGCAGGTGAAGGAGCTTCAAGCAAGGGAGCCGAGACTTGATGAGATGGCAGACTGAATATAGTAGCCAAAGAAGTTGAGGAGGAAAGAGAAAGACTAGCTGAATCAAAAGAAGGTGAAGTAAGAAAGAGTTGAAAAAGGGAATACCGATTCTTGGAAGAGTACATGAGGAGAGATGTAAAGGCGAGAAGTTTGGACATCTAAACAGAGGAATGCACTTTGCGTGAGAAAGTACCCCAATAACACACAGGGCGTAGAGCAAGGACTGAATTTTGTGGAACCATATAGTCGAATCCAAGGGTAGCAAAGTCATCTGAAGGTTCTTAGTTTGGTATAGTTTGGTGGCGTCTGAAACATCAACTGGAATGGTGATGAGTTGGTTAGTGATGGAGACGTCAGTCTGTTGATAAGATAAGTGGCTGCTGCAAAAGCATAGCTCCAGTAAGTCTGAGGAATTCCAGCATGATGAAGAAGTGTGAGTCCCGTTTCAACAACATGACAATGTTTTCGTTCTGCAATTCTGTTGTGTTCAGGAGTGTGTAGAGGAGTTGTATGATGAGCAATGCCATTTTCCGAGAGATATGGTAGAACACTGATGTACTTGCCCCATTATCCGAGTAGAAGGTGACAATCTTAAGTTTGAATCTTTTTTCCACCAGTTTATGAAACGCTGGAAAGATCTTAGCCACCTCCGATTTTGCTTACATTGGAAACAACCAAGTATATCTTGTAAAATGGTCAATAAAGACAACATAATATTTGTATCCATCAATTGAGTGAATAGGCGATGTCCAAACATCAGAGAAAATAATCTCAAGAGTTTGAGCACAAAACAGAGTATTATTTGAGAATGGAAGTTTATGTGTTTTATTACTGAAACAAGAATTGTAAGGGGAAAACGACATTGAAGAAGTAGGCAAATTAAAACGAGAGATGATGTGATGAAGAGTTTGATGGTGAGGATGGCCTAAACGAGAGTGCCAAACTGAGCTATGCGATTTGATAGAGGTAAAGGCGGAAGCATTTTATGAGAAGGATGGAAAGCATTCAGTCGGCCATTCATAGAGTCCATTATTGGCTTTGCCATTGAGCAGCATTTTCCCTCGTCCGAAGATCCCTCACCTGAAAATCAGAAGGACACAATTGCACCATAACATTGTTAGTTTAGCAAAAATTGTTCACCGAGATCAAATTTTTCCTCATGTCAGGAACACAAAGAACATTAGTAAGTGATAGTGATCGTGAAGGAGAGGGAAGATTTGCAAAACCAGTGTGAGTGATTGGGAGTCCAGTGCTGTTTCCAATCATAATATCATCTCCACCTTGGTATGGTGAATTGCTCAGGTCGGTTGCTATGTGATGGGATGCACCACTGTCGAGAAGCCAGGAAGACATTAACATGTCATAGGAGTTGGAGATTGTGTGATGTGTCTGAGGATTCCATTGAGTGCGGCATTGGAGGCAATGGATGTTGCCATGGAGAAGGCTGAGGCAATGGAGTCGACGAGTGGTACTGAGAGACTCCACCAGTGTACTGCGGACAACGTCGTGCACTGTGCCTTGTACTCCACAGATTTGACACTTTCTTTGATAACCATGGCCACGCCCATGAAATCTACCTCGTGATTGTGACTGACCACGATAGGTTGGTCGTTGTTGTTGAGATTGAGTTTGACGATTTTGCACTATATTCGCCGTGATGGGAGTTGGCGACTTCGAAGTTTCATCAACAAGAACAAGAGCATTCTCTCTGTTGAGAAGCTTTCCGTGCAACTCATCAATGGAGATGGGAACATCTCGACCATTAACCATCTCCACAATTGCCCTGAAATCATCACTTAAACCGTCACTGATAATGTCAAGAAGATCCTCATGATCAAGAGGTGCACCAAGGAGAGCCAATTGATCAGATTTGTTAAGGATTCCACGCATGTAATCAACAACGGATTGTGTGCCTTTGCTGCTTCTTTTGAGATGTTGTCTCAGTTGAATGATAATGCCTCGGTGGATTTTCCATAGATGTTATGAAGAACACGCTAGATGTCACATGTTGTTTGAGCTCGAGCAACAACCGGTTGGATGTAGAGAGTGAGAGCACCAATTAGGGCGCTGTATAGCATCCTGTCTTGGCCTTTCCAGATGATAGATTATGGATTTGGTGTGGTTGAGCCATCAGCGTTTGTGATTGTCTCCGATGGCGATTGATCCTCGTCGGATACGAACAATTGAAGTTCATGAGCAAGGCTTGAACTTGGAGCCTCCAGGTGATAAAGTTTGTAGTGGTGAGTTTTGTGATTCCGTTCATATTGAGAGAGATCAACGAGGCTTTGTTATCAGAAGGATTGAAAACGAGAGCTGCTGAAGCAGTAAAGGAAGAGTTTTCAGTTAACATTGTCAACGATTGAGATTTTGCATAAGGAAAAATAGGGATTTTTATTGGATCAGATCTGCTCTGATACCATGTGGTCATTTGAACTTATGTGTTATTGATAGAGTGTACAAGTGTATATATAATGGATACAAGAAAATCTTTTAGGAAGATCATATCGCAACTTATAGATATGTTTGTTGCAGAAGATAAGTATATGGAATATACTAAGGATATACACTAATACATTTTGTTAATGTTAATTAGCATAAAATACATAAAAAGCTAAACAAAGAACTTACAAAGTAAAATGAAAATAAGATCAATCTTCAATGATATTTTCTTGAGAAAAGACAAGATTTTACAATAAAATCCAAAAGTGAAACGAGAATGGTATTTTTAGGCATGTTATTTGATCATCTCCAAGAACAAAAACTCTTGTTTGTTTACGAGGCCAAGTTCCTCCAATGTCGAACGACTTAGCACTAAAAATATGTCTTTGGCAGCATAGGAGTTGCTCTTAAATTAACAACCTGTAACTCCATTAAGTATTAGCCTTAACCAATCTACAAATGTCAACAAGTGGAAAATGTGTTTTACTTAAGACAATGTTAAGAAGAATTATAGAAGAAAACGCCCTTGACGAAACAATGACCTCACACTATTAAATCTAACTATTAAAATAGAGCTAGAATAAATAACTAATCTTGATTTGGTTCAGTCTTATGTGACAGCAAGTCACCCATTATAGTTGGAAAGTTTTGATGATGAAAGAGCTCATGCCTCTGATTAATTCCCTTGTTTTGTGTAGCTCACTGTTATTGTTAGTGTTGAGCTATGTTGTTTCTTATGTTGGTGTTTGGTAGTTAAAGCCCCCTATGTTGAGGATGGTGATTTGTTAGTATAATGGTGTATTATTTGTACTTTTTGGCTCTTTGATCCTTTAATACAACACGTGATGGAAAAAAACAGAAGTATAAATATAGAACTAATTTTGTTTTAATAAAAAATATTACAAAAATGTCATTAACGTTTGTTGAAAATCTTATAATATTATTAACTATATTTTAGTAGTTTCAAATTAGATTAATATGTGGTTTTGCTAATATTTTCTAATTATTAATTTAATCAAAGTATAATTATAAAATCTCGTCCCAGGAATATTACATAGGGCCTATTCGGTCGAGGAGAAGAATGAACGGCTTGGTTCAGATCATAGGGAATGATCGTGAATAAGTTATCGAAAATGTTTATTCAAGGTCGGAAAACAGACCAAATGACTTAGCCGAATGAAAAGAGAGCTTGTAGAGGAGTTGGAGGAGCTGAAGTAGCTAAGCTACAAGTTGAACCAGATGGATTACTTGATGACTCCGCTGGATGAGCTGTTAGGCAGCTTAACATAACTTGACAAAATATACGGTAGCTGGATCAACTAGGTGACTAGGTGAACTAATAGACCTAGTTGATCAGTTGAGTGATCAACTGAGTGTTCAGCTGAGTATGGGAAAGAGCTACCAATGAAAAGTTGAGTCCATTTGCAGGGATACCAATGCAAAAGTTGCAATGGTTCGTTGGCCAAGGCCAAACTTATAAATAGGAGGTCTTGTGTTTATTTTCAACAACACCAAAAACGAAAAAATCTCAAAGAGAAGAAAAACGTCCATGACACAATAGTCCACGTCGGACAGGTCACGGGTCGGGCCGACCGATCGTGATATTCCATTGGCGATGCGGTTGATCAATAATACGATGACCGATCACGATGGGGTGCGACTGTTCGCCAAGAGATGTGACTATTCGCCAAGAGATGCGACTTTTAGCCAAGAAATGAGTTTGTTCGAGAGGAGATGCAACCGTTAGCCAAGAGGTGCGGCTGCTCGCTAATAGACGCGATTGTTCGTGAAGAGATGTGATGATTTGCTAGGAGACTTGACTTCACCAAGAGGTGCGATCATTCACGAAAAAGGGCGACCGTTCCTGAAGTGGTGCTACCGTTCGTGAAAGGGTGTTATCGGTCACGAAAGGGTGAAATCATGCATGAAGGGTGTGATCGGTTCCGAAGGGGTGCGATCCATTCCTAATGGGTGCCACTGGTTTCAAAGGGGTGAGATCGGTTCCGAAGGGGTGCAATCAGTTCCAAAGGGGTGCGATCGGTTCCGAAGGGGTGCGATCGGTTACGAAGGGGTGCGATGGGAACTATCAACAAACTCTTTCATCAAGTCCAAGTCAAGTGTGGTGGTTGCTTAAGTGACTTGGTATCGATTGGATAATTGGATCATGGAGACTCAGTGGTCTAGTCGAGGGAGTATGAGGGACGCGGAAATGGTGCTTGAGCCAGGAAGGGCCATACACGCATTGTCATACCGGTACCAAGGATTTCTAGAACATATACTTGGCCTTGTGGGGATGGTTGATTGAATGGCTGAGTACCAAAGATAAGCGGGTTAATTGCAGGAGTTGACGCAAGGACTTAAGAGGATTCGTTCGTCAACCAAGCGTGATCAAAGAGACACGCGACATAACTAGATGGTTCTGGAAATGGCTAAGGTACGAACTAGCTGTTACAAGGAACTAGCCTAGTCCTAGATATAATGGTTTAAGGGCATGGAACCTTAAGAGTGTAGGAACACATGACGAATACGGTCTAAGATCGATCGGTAAGCCGAGCTGAAGTCAAGTGGACTGACCGAAGGTAAAGGTGATCAGGCCATGATAGTTCTTTATTGGAATGAAATCAATGTTAGAAATATTTATGTTGTGTAATGCTAAAGATAATGGATCTAAGCTAGCAAAGGACTCTGAAAGTCATTAGAAAGATCAGAAGAAATACCTGTCCTAGAGGGCAAATTAGAGTTAGAAATGAATATTAGGGAAGTTTAGGCCATGAAACGGCCAGAGACAGAAACATGTCGACCGTGGCCTAGAAAGGCCGGGTCAGGGTTTTTCAATAATCATAATATATTTAATATCATTTTATTTAAATACAATATATGTTTTCTATTATAATAAAATAAAATATCTTTAGAAAATATATAATTAAATTTGTAACTAATACTAAAATTTATTATAAATTTATTTATTTTTATTTCAATATATAAAAAACTATTTTGGTATATATATATATATATATATATATCTTATATGCATAATTACATTCTTAAAACAAATAATAAATATAACGAAATGACTCAATACACCAGTTATTTTATAAATTATAAAATTAAATTTAAGCAAGTAAACATATAAAGAAACACAAAATCATGTAACAAGTTTCAAAATTTTAAAGCTAAATATTATAGAATAAATAAATAAATATTATTGATCTTAAATTTTATTTGAAAAAATATTTAAATAATTTAATATTTATATTATTCAAATATATTATGAGTTAGATTATAGTTGTTGTTTTTGTGATTGCAATTTTTGGTGAGTTGTTCCACCAAATTTGTAAACTATTTGGAACACTTCAAGATAAGTTAAAAATAGATTAACCAATTTTGATTATAAATATTTAAAATATATTTCCAGTTATAAAATCATTGAAATAAAATTAAACCAATGCAAAAACGTTAATTGACCAATTATCATGTTTCAGCTTTTATAAGTATGTAATTTATGTTTACTAATTATAAATTAATTATTAAAATATTTTAAATAATAAATTTTATTACTTTATTTTATTTTATTAAAACAAATATTATAAAATTATTTACAAAATTATTATTAAAATATTTATTAAAACTTAGAGAATCTCCAACCATATTCAAAATTTGGTGCCAAATTTCAGTTTTGAATAAAATCTTCTCTAATCCTATCTCATTTTCAGTGACAAAATTGTATAATTCTATTTTTGGTTTCAAATATAGAACTATCTTCTTTTTAACTACATTTTGCAGTTGATTTTTTATTTATAAAGTAGTTTCTCAAATTTAAAATATAAATATTGTTTTGATGATGTATTCTTTTAATAATAAATATTAAATACTTTAGTTTCTAAATAAAAATGCAAATAACATATATTTAATAGAAAATTATAGAAAATATAATAACAAAAACCATATAAATTTAGAAATATATTTGAAATACTGAAATTAAAAATAACATAAAGTAAATTTAGTACAATACCAATTAGGCATTTAATGAGTGTTACATGACATTATGACTACAAATATAATTTTACACAAAATAATAATTGAAGATCGCGATCTCAATGAACTAATTGAAGTTTATAGAGAAGTTTTATTTTCAAAATTTGATATAGCCGAGGACGATAATATTCGGTTGCAAACTTTCTTACTCGATTAAGAAAAATCAAAGATTAAGACGCTAGTTTCTTACATCAAAATGCACTAACTGATCATTTATAAAAAAATATTAAAATAAGGATGATTAAGTTAAAATTTACTTTGTTTTGTTATTTTTATGTAGTATAACGTGTTTTCTTTATATTATAAGAGTTAAAATTAATGAATTTAATAACTGTTGAAATTTTTTTAAAAAAATTAAATGAATGGATCAATTTGTAAATTTTTAAGAAAATTTATATAATTTGAAATATATAATAAAATAAAAATATACTTAAATATTCCATCTGACATGAAATAATACATTGTAGAAACATCTAATTGCATTTCACAATTATTCTATTTTGAAATAAAAATGAAATAATAGGTTGGAGATGTTCTTAAAATGTGAAATTATAATTTTCATCTCTTTATTTCAAGTTGTAGTTTATCTCAAATAATACATTTTTTAAAATTAAATTATTAACTCCTGGTTTATATCGTGTGAATTACATAATTATAAACAAAACTATGTTTTTTAAACCTAATTTATTAACAAACAAAAAAACATTTTATTTTATTAATATTTTAAAATTAATTAGCATGTTGAAAAAATATTTACTCTACATCGTTCTGTGTAAGTTTGGGCGTTTGTAATTAAACATGAAACCCAAACCGAGCATGATATGAAAAACCCGATCCGATCTGATTCTAGAAAAATATCCGAACTGGGACTTAAGTTTAGGTATTTTAGGTATCAAATATAGTTAAACCCAAACCAAATCCCGAATGAGTACATGAAGCATACTCTTATTTTGAATAATTCATATACTTTTGAGTGTTTTTAGTTAGTTTGGGTAGGCTTTTTTTTTTTTTGGTAGTATGTATATTTTCGAGTACATTAATATACTCTTAGGTAATTTAGGTAGATTTGTTTATGTTATTTTTAGATAAATCAAATACTTTTGAATAGTTTTAAGATTCTTTTGAGTAATGTTTTGAGTTTTTTAAAATAATTTTTAGTAGTTTCGGGTATCCAAATTTGTAAAAAAATGAATCGAATTCGATCCGAAAATTATAAATATCTGAGTGAATTTTGTAGTTGTAAATTTGAAAGTTTGAAAGAACTGAATAAGTTGGTAAAGAAAGGGCTTTAGTAATCGAGAAAAAGCTCTCAGACACTCTTTCCGAGGCATTAGTGTGTCTGGTAAAAGAAGCAAACAACCTCCTTTTATCCGTTGAATAATAAGAGGGAACTTTTCAAATATCAGCCTATTTGGGGAAAACTTCTTTTAACCCGGCGGTCTCCGCCGCTGCTTTCGGCCGGCAGGAACCTTAACGTGGCAAAGGTACTGTCTCAACGCCGAACCCTATCACCTCAAGCATCTGCAACAAGCAACATTCCAAACCAAGAAGATACAATCAATCAAGCAAGCACAAATACCATTCTCAAAACCTGAAAGACAAGCATCTAAAGTAATCAGGGTTTGAAGAAAAATCTTAAAGAAGGACTTTGAAGACAGATTGCTCGCTACTTAATCTTGAAGCAAGGTGGTGGTTTTCTGACTTTGAACAAACCACAAGATGGCACGAAGATTCTCTTATGCAGAGAAGGGAAAGAGTATTACGAGTGAGGAGGTTGGACCAAGAAGGATAAGGATAAGAGCACCTGAACTTGACACATCTGCTCAGATCTGGGAAAACAGACTCACACTCATAGGGAGACTTACAAACCCTGAAGCTCAAAGCGTTTGGGAGATGATACCCCAACTCTCGAGAAGGTGGAACCTGAAGGGAAAAGCTACGGGATCTGACTTGGGTAAAGGATGCTTCCAGTTCAGATTCGAATTTGAGGAAGATATGAAACAAGTGCTGGACAACCGTCCTTACCAGTTTGCAAGATGGATGGTGATTATCGAAAAGTGGGAACCAACAATAGCACCGTCTTTTCCCTCTCTCATTCCCTTTTGGATCCGGATAAGGGGACTACCTCTCCACTACTGGCAAGAGGAACTGGTTAAAAAACTGGGCAGAGAAGTGGGAAAGCTCGAGGACTTTGAGATAACTTCTGCAGTAGCACGAGTGAGAGTCACTGTGGATGGTCTCCAACCTTTAATAATGGAGTCAATCATAGAGTATGCAAGTGGAGGAGAATCTGTAATCTCTCTGGAATATGAAAGACTGGGCAAATACTGTAAGCGATGCCTCAAGCTAACACATGAAGAAAAAGACTGTCCTGCTGCAAAAAATGAAGGAAAAACTCCAAGAGACCTGGAGGAGGAGTCTCGAGACAGGGAACAATATCAACGGAGAGAGCTTAGGCACCCACCAACCAATAGAAGGGAAGAAGAAAGGTACCAGGCGAGAAAAGCTAGCCATGAAACTAACTATGGGGAAAGGTACACAAACAAACATAACAGGGAATGGGAAAACAATAAGAACAGAAGGATGAGCCTGAATGAAGACAAGGGACATGAAAAGGGGCTCAGAGAGTGGAGACCCACGGGAAACACAATTGAAAGATCTAGCTACTCAAAGCTGGATAGCCCTGAAGTCAACAGAAGGGAAAGACGTGTAGAAGAAAACCGTAATGAGGTAACCCCTGCTGCTGGTGACAGGTCAACTCGCACAGGCCAATACCAAGTTGGAAGATCACCTCTTTATAACAGAGAAGCCTCTCTTTCGCAACTGAACCAGAGAAACCAACCCTTGATAAGGAACCTGGAGGAGGCAGATTATGCTAACATGACAGTGCCCCCATTGGTACCCACTTTGGAGATTGTAATGGAGGAGCTAAATGAGACCACCCTAAATTACATAAATGTAAAGGACCCAGCGGAGCGAGCCGCTAGAACACTGAGAGTTCAAGTAGGGGAGGAAAGAGAGATGATGAAAGAGACAGCTCTACATATTATTGAAGCAGCAAAGGCTAAAGCTCAAGGCTTCCACCAAACTTACCAACTCCTAGATGAGGAGGATGAAGCAGTTGCTAGAGAAACTGAAAGAGAACCAATCATTGAGGAAGATAGGTCTTCACCTAGATCTTTGATACAAAGAAGCAAAGCAAGGTCAACACAGAGGAAATTGGTTACACCTACCTCCCTGAATGTTAGAGCTCTAAACATGAAAAAACAGAGGCTTATGGGAAACCACAGCCAAATGGCAAGAAGAACGACCCCTATGAGACCCAATAGAAGAGCAGGAACAAGACATGAGAGAACAAATGATGGAATATATGGAGAAGGTGATCATACAACACCATCAAGTAGCAGAAGGGAGAGAAGGGAATCAAACCAGGAAAGACCTGAACCAAGTAATGCTAGAAGAAACAACCAGGATTTTCACGCCCAGGAGGAATCTCTTCCTTAGACATTTTAGCATGGAACTGCTGCGGATTGGGCAACCCAGTAACGTTCCAAAGGCTAAAAGACATCCAAAAAAGAAGCAAACCAAACATCATCTTTCTCAGTGAAACAAAGAACCAAGATGGAGTAGTTATTGAGAAGTTAAAGGAACTACAATTTGATAACTTTTTCCTAGTAAGCCCTCAGGAAAATGCGAGAGGAGGCTTAGCTCTAGCATGGACAGGGGATGTGGAAATAGAAATCCTGGAGCAAAATGTGAACTTCATTGACACTCAAGTGAAATACAAGAAGGAGAAGTTCTACTCGACCTTTGTTTATGGAGCCCCTGAACGAGAAAGGAGAAAACCGGTGTGGGAAAAAGTCCAAGAAATTGGTGAGACAAGGTCTGGAGCTTGGTACTTAACGGGTGATTTTAATGACATAATTAATGAAGCTGAGAAACAAGGAGGCACGCAGAGACCGGAAGGCTCATACCAAGACCTTAGAACGCTAATGTCAGCAAATGATCTATTTGATTTAAAACACTGTGGGAACTTCTTATCTTGGAGGGGAAAACGAGGTGATCACAGAGTCTACTGCCGCCTGGACAGAGCCATGGCAAACAGTGAATGGTCTGACCATTTCCCAAAGGCGAGGAGTGAATATTTGAAATTTACTGGCTCAGACCACAGGCCACTTCTAACTAGCCTAGCACCACGGAAGAAAAGGAAAGCTTGTCTGTTCAGGTATGACAGGAACCTCAGAAATAATAAGGAAGTTGTCAACTTAATCAAGAGAGCTTGGACTGGAGATGGGGAGGGGTCAGTGACTGAAAGAACGCATAGGTGCAGGATGGCTATAGTTGAATGGAATAAAGAGAAACATAGAAACTGCACAAAAGAAATTGAAAGACTCAAAGAGAAGCTTGATGAAGCAATGTCTAATCCTAGTGCTGCGGAGGAACAAATAGCTGAGATCAACTCTAAACTAAAGGCAGCTTACAAGGATGAAGAAGTCTACTGGAGACAAAGAAGCAGACAGAATTGGCTGGCCCTAGGGGACAAGAATACAAGCTATTTCTTTGCGGCAACAAGGGGAAGAAGAGCTACAAACCGAATTTCAGTCCTGGAAGATGAATCTGGCACCCCAGTGTTTGAAGATGATCAGATAGGAAGAGTCATCACGACATATTTTAACGAGCTATTCAAGTCAGAGACAAATGATCCAGTGGAAGTAGTTAAAAGAGCTGTTAATAAAAAGATTTATGCAGAGGCCAACCTGAAACTGATAAGTCTACCGACAGAAGAAGAGATCAGAAGAGCCCTTTTCTCCATCCATAAAGACAAAGCTCCTGGGGCCGATGGCTTCTCAGCCTGTTTCTTCCAGTCCAACTGGAAGCACCTGAAAGAAGAGGTAGTAAAGGAAATTCAGGCGTTTTTCAGATCAGGCACTCTACCAAGCTCAATAAATCACACACACATCAGATTAATACCTAAAGTCCATGGACCAAAGAACATCAAAGAGTACAGACCTTTAGCACTTTGTAATGTGTATTACAAGATCTTCTCGAAGATATTAACAAGAAGATTACAGCCACTGCTAGATGGACTAATATCTGAGAATCAATCAGCGTTTGTGCCAAGGAGAAGCATATCGGATAATGTTCTAATAACACACGAGGTGCTGCACTAATTAAAGAACTCAAAGGCGACAAAGAGGAGTACAATGGCAGTGAAGACAGACATGGCAAAAGCCTATGACCGCCTAGAGTGGAAGTTTATTGAAACAGTCCTAAAACAAATGGGTTTTCATGAGAGGTTTTCAAACTGGATAATGCAATGTGTGTCAACAGTGTCCTATTCCTTTCTTATAAATGGAGAAGCAAGAGGAAGAGTGTACCCTAGTAGAGGAATCAGACAAGGGGACCCCCTATCCCCCTATCTGTTCATACTTTGCAGTGAAGTGCTAAGTGGGTTGTGCATAAAGGCAGAAAGAGAGGGAGCTCTGGTTGGAATTAAAGTAGCAAGAAGAAGCCCGAGGATTAACCATTTGCTTTTTGCTGATGACACTATGATGTTCACAAAGACGGATGAAAGAAGCTGCAACACACTAATGATGATCCTAAGCGACTATGGAAAAGCTTCAGGCCAACTGATTAACAAAGAAAAGTCATCTATAACATTCTCTTCCAAAACAGACGAAGAAACAAGAACAAGAGTCAAAAACCAACTGGGTATAACCAAAGAGGGGGGAAAAGGCAAGTATCTAGGCTTACCAGAATTATTTGGGAGGAAAAAGAAAGATCTGTTCTCGGCTATAGTTGATAGGATCAAACAGAAGGCAGTGAGTTGGACATCCTCAAGACTATCAAGCGCAGGGAGATTAGTGATGTTGAAGTCTGTTCTAACAGCTATACCATCCTACACTATGACAAACTTTTTACTTCCTGTAGGCTTATGCAAGCGTATCCAAGCTGCACTAACACGGTTCTGGTGGGATGGTAACTCTGAAAAGAGGAAAATGTGCTGGATAGCATGGTCAGAACTAGCAAAGCCGAAGTCAAAAGGAGGAATAGGGCTCAGGGAAATTCAGGGTTTTAATGAAGCACTGGTAGCTAAGAATAGCTGGAGAATTCTCAAAAAACCGGAAAGCTTGCTAGCTAGAATGCTAAAGGGTAAATATTTTCATGATCACCACTTCCTGAGTGCAACATTGACAAACAATGCCTCACATGGCTGGAGAGGAGTTATGGCAGGGAAGGAATTGATCCTAAAAAGGGTAGGCTACCTGATTGGAGATGGATCCAAAACAAGCTTATGGAGGGACCCTTGGCTAATAGAGAATAAAGAAAATCTTCTAATGGGGCCAGCAACAGAAAAAACATCACAATGGACGGTGAAAGACCTGATGGAAGAAGGTAGCTGCAGATGGAATAGAGCAATCATCAAGGAACTATTCCCATTAATCTGGGAGAGAATCTTATGCAAAAAGCTGAGTGTAACGGGAGCAGAGGATGAGTTGTTCTGGATTGACACTGCTAATGGAGAATATTCAACAAAGACAGGATACCAGACCGCTACCAAAAACGCAAAAGCACAGGAAGGGAGTAGAACAAGTCAAGAGGACTACAACTGGGTACAAGAGATCTGGAAAATGAAAACTGCCCCTAAGATTAGACTGTTCTTATGGAAATCTGCAAGAGGAGCCTTACCAATTGGTGAAAACCTGGTTAAGAGAAAGATAACAACAACAGGAAGTTGCTGCAGATGTGTAGAAACAGAATCTCTCCAACACCTACTTTTCAACTGTGATTTTGCCAAGAAGGTATGGGAATTGGCCCCAGTCAACTCAGAGTTTCTAGTGAGAGAGGAGGAGGATTTCAAGTCTATCTTAACTAGAGCAAGAACGCTAACTAGCCTACCTCCCACGGGACTCAATCAGGGACCGCTATTCCCCTGGATTTGCTGGGAATTATGGAACGCAAGGAACAAATTTTTCTTTGAAAACAGAGCAGAATCTCCCCAAGAATGTATCACTAAAGCAATCAAGGCAGCACGGGAGTGGAATGAAGCGCAATCTGAACGGGGGGAACAGATCGAAACAAACAAAAAACTCACAGAGAAGAAGACGTACCGGGAAGGAATAATGGAGAATGAAATCCTTTGCAAATCGGATGCGGCATGGGCAGAGGAGGACCTGAAGGCGGGCCTAGGTTGGAGCTTCTCAGACAAGGATATGGAAGACTTCTGTCTAGGGCAAGCAACTCGGGGATACATGGCGAGCCCATTAACGGCGGAGGCGGCGGCGATGCTTGAAGCGATCAAGGATGCTAGAAATAGGGGCTTCACGAATTTGATTTTTGCATCTGACTCCAAACTCTTGATTGAAGCCCTGGTAAACAACAAGAATCTCCCGGAATGCTACGGAATCCAAATCGACATCCTCAATATGTCAAAACTTTTTCATCGGTGTGTGTTTGAGCATATACCTAGGCTTGAGAACAGGAGAGCTGACGAGTTGGCTAAATCAGCTCTAAGGCAATTTGAACCTCAAGTATCTGTATTGGACTAATTTCCCCTTTGTGGACTTAATGAATTTTCGTTTGACCAAAAAAAAAGAAAGAACCGAATCAGAACCGGTTAGGGATGTTAAAAAGGGTTTTTACCCGTAGGGTACCCTTAACCCTGCTTTTATTCTTAGTCCCAAACCCTATCCTTTTTATTTAAAAAGGCTAAGGGTACTAAATGAACGGGTCTTTTATTACTAAATACCCTAACAAGTTTACCCTATAAGGTTTAGGGTATCCGTAGGGTATTTTTTAATGAACATTTTTTTATTGAAAACGACGTCCTACCTTTGAACATTGGGTTCCCTCTGCTGTTTATATGCGTGTGTCGTTCATCGGCATTGTTATCGATCCCGTCACTGATAAAATAAATTAACTACTCGTAAATGCCTTTCACCAATCAAAATTCGTTTTTGCATCTTCTTCTACGGTTTCCATTGACCTTCTCCAGTTACATACTGAATGAATATTCATTCGAACATGCTTGAAATTTTGAGTTTTAAACTTTACCATTTTGAGCCTCACGCGCCCCCAATCCTTTTCTCTCTAGGGTTTCAAGCCGAGTCTCGCGTTTTCGAGGCCTTCTTGGTCCCGGCGGTTCACGTCGGTGGTCTAGAAGGCCTCCCAAGGTACAATCGTCTCGTGCTTCATCGACGGGACAGTGAACCGGTGTCGGCAACGGAGGCACACTCCTCTTCTCCGAGATACAGAGGCGGGAATCCGAGAAAGAAATAGCTGCGGAAGCTCCAGGATTGCGAGAGTCGACGGCGTGAATCGGTTGAGGGAGAATCCGCAGGAGGACGGCGGAGAGATCTCGCCGGTTTTTTACAGCGGTGCGCTTTCGGATCTAGAGATGCGATTTTCTTTGCTCGATTGGTGGGTAAGTATCTTTGTCGAAGGAAACCATGGTGGAGGCGTGGAGTCTGAAGGGGATGGCGGTTCTCCCGAAGGTCCTTCTCGTCTGTTGCGGTGGTAGATCTCGAACGGATCGAGGTTGTTGTGGTGCGCGGCGGTGGGAGTGTAGAGGAAGCGAGGCTGCGGCAGAAACGGTGGAAGATGGCGAAGAGGTTGGCTGCTTTTTTGGAGGCGGTTGATTCACGAGGCCGTGGGACGAATCCGGGAGCTAGATCTTCCCGATGGTGCGAGGTGTATGGATCTGGAATCCGGTTTTGGGCTGACCGGCAAACGCGACTCCGACCCGAGCATCGACGGAACATGCTAGCTCAGCCCGCCGGAGTTAGGAGTTTACTCCGTAGTCTTCTTCCCTCCTCTTTGTCCGGGTTTCTACTTGTAGGTTTCTTAGTACTCTGTAGTTTCTTGTTTAGTAGCGCTAGTAGACTCTCTTCTCCGGTTAACCGTCGATTTTATCCGGCGTTAGCTCCGTTGTTTAACTGTCTCAGATCCCCGATTTTCTATCGGGTTGTAATTTCGTTTTTTATTTAATTAATATATAAATATTTAAAAAAAAAAATAACATCTTTACCATTTTAAACTTTAGCAATAACAAAATTAACAATACATATTTTTAAATGTAAAGATTTCATTTAATATAATATCTTTACCATTTTAAACTTTAGCAATAACAATACATATTTGTAAGAGACTTAATAAAATGATTACAAAATCATGTTTTTGTGCTAAATTGTAAATACTATTAAACTTTTAAATTTATGAGTTAATATAAAATATAATACTGTTCAAGACATATTTAATTCAAAATAGATTAAAAATTTAATGATAGTTAAAACATAAAAAATGAAAATAAGTTAGGGTATCCGTTGACAAAAAAAAAAGGTTAGGGTATCCATGGGTTACCCTAACAGTTTAGGGTATTTTTAGGATTACCCAAACAATTTAGAGTATTTTTAGGGTAATTTGAAAAGGGTTTTTTTGGACAGGGTTTTATTAGGGTTATGATAGGTAGGGTAAAATTACCCATCACAACTAGGGTTGAGATTATTATCCGGGATCCGGATCCGATCCGGTATCCGCTCCGGATCCGCTCCGAAAAAACGGATATCCGGAGTGCCGGATCCGGATCCGGATAGTAAAATCATGGATCCGTCGGAACCGGATCCGGATCCGGATAGTAGAAAATTTCAGAACCGGATATCCGATATCCGTTTATATTATATTATAATATGTTTTTATTATTATACATGTTATATGTTTGGAAGTTAACATTAGTTGCAATTATGTCATTTTCCTTAAATCGATCGTATATTGTTTGTTAAGCTTGAAATTTTTGATGGGTTGGAAAATCCAACCGTAATTTTAGTTGTTTTTCAGTCTTGTAAACACTTATGCAATTAATACAGAAGTTGAGTTGTTTGTATTGCTGTTCTTTGAAATTATTGTATAGCTTTTTTTTCAGTCGTAATGCAGAAGATGGACATGGACTTGAAGATACAACCTCTTTTTTTTTTTTTATCTTATGTTACTTGATCTTTTATTAGTTAAATTATTTCCTTTTATCTCTTTCACAATGATCTTTTGCTACTATATAATCACATATGATTTTTTACTATTATATTTTTGTGTGAAAAATGTGAACTCTAAAAAAAATTAGTTGAATTCCATATCGGATCCGGATATCCGGTATTATTACGGATACCCGAAATTCGGATATCCGGAACAAGCGGATCCGAATCCGGATAGTCATATTGCATATCCGGTGGAACCGGATCCGGATACCTCAAAAAAGCCGGATATCCGGATCCGTCCCAGGCCTAATCACAACATCTCTAGAACCGGTACTTAAAACGGGGAACGGGTACTCAAATGCCTAATGGGCAGCTTTGGGTATGTCAACCTAATAATACTCCACATTAGTTAACGGGGTTTGGTTTAACGTTTCTGGTTGTAATGGGCTTACGACCAAAACTAATGTGGCTTTTTCGATGGCCTATTTGCATTTCGTCGTCGTTTCGTCAGGACGATTTCTCGTCTGAGACTCTGAGTCGTGCCGGTGAATTGAAGTAAAAAGAGAGAGAGAGAGATGACGAAAGACGACGGAGAAATGGCGGAGGAGCAGAAGAAGAAACCATGCCGGTTCTGGATTTGGGCTTTGTCTTCCGTAGTTCTCCGATTGATCTTGATCTCATTCCCTGGAAATCTTAACCTCTCTTCCCGTCCGGAGGTCTCTACTCCTCTCACCAGCATTCGCCGACGTATCGCCTCTCTCACTCTCTCCATCTCTCATTGTCACCTCTACGATTGAGAATTCTCTTTACATTTCGTCTTTTTGTGTGCATTTTCAGTTGCTGAAGGTTACTGGTTGAAGCAGGCATCGATGTCACCGTATGCAGGTTTTTATTACTACTCCTTTCAAATTTCCTCTGTAATTTCGATTTTGGCTGTTTGAACAAATTCATTGTCGTTTGTGCAGGATCTATGTATCATGGCTCGCCGTTGCTACTCTCGCTTCTTGGACCTCTCACGGTTCAGAGGTAGTGGATGTAATCGATTCGATTTGTTGAGATTGAATCATATGAGACATGAATTTGTTCAACTTGAGGTTAACTAGAAGACAATTTGGATGTTGCAGGATTAAAGGGCAACCAAGTCACCTTTTGTGCAGGTATCTGATCATTTCTGCAACCACCTGTTGTCAGTTGGATTCTTATACCATGAGCTAGTTTTGGATTAGATTAGAGATCTTGACAAGCTCTTCTCTATGGGATTAAGAGATGTAGTAGCTATGTAAAAGAGATCATCTTTTAATGTGTAGTCTCCATAGATAACTTTTCGTCGATACCAACACTCTCTTGGATACAGCTTGGTTTTTGTTATTGCAGATATTTTAAGTGCAATGCTTCTTCGAGGTATTGGTCAGAAACTCCAGATGGCTTATGGATTGAATGCGAGGCTTCTTGGCTTTCTTAAGTCATCAAGGGATAAAGGTATCATCTATCTTAATTCTACTCCTTTGATGAAATACAAATGTGTTATATACAGTCTTAGTCCATGGGTAGATTTGTTTAGGCGCATTGAGATTGGACCAGATTTTAGAGTGTGTTTCTATTTCTCTTGCAACTATTTACTTGAAGGCAAAGACCGATCTCTCCTTTTCGTGTTCTCCCCAGGGATCTTAACTTGCGGTGATATTGCTGCTCTTGTGTACATGTGGAATCCGTTCACAATTGTATGTTGTGTGGGCTTATCAACTTCTCCAATCGAAAATCTGGCTGTCATATTGGCGCTTTATGGAGCAGTTACTCGTGAGAAATTGATGATACTTGTGTATTGATATCTTCAATACTTTCTTGACATGCTACAAAAAAATTATGTTTTTATTATCAATCTAGGTAAAAAGGCGATGTTTTCTACCTGTGCAGGACGAGTTCCTCTGGCGGCATTTGGTTTAGTCATGGCCACACATTTATCTCTTTATCCTGCAGTTCTGACCATCCCTGTATGTATCGTTTCATGATCTATGTGTTTCACGTTTTTCAAAGTTAACGGATTCTAATTCTTCTTGTGTGTTTCCCTCAGATAGTCTTTCTATTGGGATATGGTTTGGATGCTCCTCCTCTAAAATTTTTCCTTCAGACGAGAAGTGTAGAAGATGTGGACAGATCAATCTCTTCTGTTTCTAAACAAGCCAAGTTGAAACCGACTACACGCCTTCCCTTTTTATGGAAAACAGTTGTGCACTTCGTGTTCTGGGTACTTGTGTGGTCGTTCTGTGTGTTGTTTTTATGTGGCTTATCACTAAGCAAGTATGGTGGGCTCGAAGAGATGTTCACGAGGTAACCCTTTAGCTCTGAGGAAGCTGAAACTCGTATTAACATAGGCGAAGTTCCTGATAGCCGTATTATAAATGAGAGAATAACTAAGATTCTCTTTAAGTTAGATCCCAAGTCATATCATATAGTCTTGGACGTTCTGATGTTAGTATACTTGTGCCCCTTATTATAGGACATATGGTTTCATTCTCAGTATAGAAGATCTGTCACCGAACATCGGAGTCTTTTGGTAAGTATCATATAACGAATAAGAAACATCTGCTTTTCTTAAACCACTATTGATCTTACTCTCACTTTCAGGTACTTCTTTGCAGAAGTCTTCGACTTCTTCAGAAATTTCTTCTTGATAGTTTTCCACGTAAATATTCTGTTTATGTTACTGCCCTTAGCCATACGGTTGAAACATCGACCTTGCTTCCTGGCTTTCATTTACTTAGCGATCTCCTCAATTCTTAAATCTTACCCTTCGGTAAGAACTTTAATTCACCGTCAACTAATTATTATCTTTCTTCTGAAGAACTGTATTTCATATATGTTAACCTTGTCTAGGTTGGAGATTCAGCTTTATATTTGAGTTTATGGGCATTGTTCGCCAATGAGTTAGCAGGTAAAAGCAAATTACGTTACATTCTCTGTCGCAATGTTAAGCCCTTTGCATGTGATTAAACTCTGCTTTTGTTTTGGCACAGATATGAAGTTCTCGTTCTTCCTCTTCTGTGGATATCTTGGGGTTTCTCTTCTCAGCCCTGTGATGCACAATCTCTGGATATGGCGGGTAATAATCTAATCATCAACTCAAATTCATAACCCAATTTATCACAATATTAGCAACCAAATGTTCCATTGATCTCCAAGTTAAGAACAGCTTTTGAATTCAAAACCTTACTTTTTGATTCTTCATTTCAGGGCACTGGTAACGCCAATTTCTACTTTGGAAACGCTATTGGCTATGCGTGCTTTCAGGTAAAATATAGGCTTGAATCCATTTCCAAATTCATAACTCCATATAGTTTACATTCATGGAGGTCACAAATTTAATATTAACGAGAAGATGATATTATCAGTTTTTGATCATAGGATGATGTTGTGTAGTTTCGGGTTTTCTTGACTATGGGTTTTTTTTTTCGGTTTTACAGATCGTTTTCGTGGTTGAGAGCGTAAGCGCAATGCTGAACCATGATCGGGCGCTGAAGAGATGTAACTCGAACCTTCAAAAAGTCAAGAATTAAGCCATTTGCAGAAAAGCGTTTGGTCTTTAGCTTAGTGGCGCGATTAGGGCAAACGCTTAACGCTGGCCACACACGTGTTTTTTTTGTTTGAAACAACATACGAATGACAATTTACTGTGCCTTTGGATTAAAGTAAAAATTAATTTGCAGTTTACTACAAGACAACAAATTGAGAATCAATACTATTAAAACAGGAAAGTTTGCCATGGTACATAAATGTTGTTCCCGAAATTTGCCCTTGATATTATTAGGATATGTAACCTTTTTTTTTTTTTTTTCACTGATGGATTATATTCATATAACTGAAATACGAGAGTTACAAAATCCTAATCATAGGAACTAAAGCCCAAACAACGGGCAAACAAAGCCCACAGAACAGGCAACTAAAGCCCAACCAACAGGCAACAAAAGCCTAACCAACAGGCAACTTACAACCTACAACTAACCAATCACAATCGATGAAATCCAAACCTAGAAAAAACAATATAAACTTGCGAGTCCAAATCCTTGCGAAGAATCTTGAGCGAGAGTTACCGAAGCATCCCACGGCCCACCAAACGATACCACCAACTTCCAGAAACACGACTGAGAGTCACACTCACAGACCTAAAAACATAGACTTCATAACCCGACAAGACGGAACCTAAGAAAGTTCCACTAACTCTTCCGGATACGGCAGAGACCCACTCCTAGCGCTCGAATAACCCCTAAATAGAAGCCCAAACCAAACCCAAATCTCACGAGAAAGGGAAAACGAAGCCAAACCACCCAAGAAACCCCGAACCCAAAGGAAACCGGAAAGAAACTCGACTAGAAAGCACTCACAGATATCTTCGCAACTAACCATAAACCACAAGCTAACATGCCAAACTAAACTTTAAACCATCAAACCACGATCTTAGGAGAGGAATTATCTAAACCAGAAGCAAACGGATTAATTAAACCAAACAAAAACTCAAATCTTACTAATAACCCCGACTAAAACAGGACCTCTACTCGATTCAGAAACTAAACCTGAAGCCGACCGACCGAGACGAGAAGCGAATCAAATCGAGTCGACCCACCCCCGTAGAAGATAGCCGGAAACTGCATAAGGTCCCGGAGCAGCGCCAACACCAGAAACGTCCGGAGCAACAGCCTCACCAGAGAGACCGCAGACGATGTAAGGACATGGCTACAAGGGACGTGGACAGACACCGGCGGGCTATGAAGGATGACGGCAGTGAATCCGGCGACAGGGATGAGGAGCGAGACCGGCAGAGCTTCCCTGAAAACCACTGGAGCGCGAGAAGAGAAAGTCGAAGGAGGACAGGAAACCAAGCCTTGGCCGGGGACATACGCCGACGAAGCTCCACAAACCAAAACCCCTAAACTTCGATTAGCCTTCGAGAACCACCAGATCTAGTAATAAAGCCGCATAAAAAGAAAAAAGGATGAAAGGGAGAGACGTGGACAGCGCCGGCGTTAACGGAGCCGCCACGCGCCGTCCACCGGAGTAGATCGGTGAAGGAGGAGGTTGGCGGCGCTTTAGGTTAAGAAGTCTCACGCAGAGCGTTTTTGATATCAAGAGATACCTTATTTGAGATTAGGATTTGTAACCTTCATTAAGGATAAAACTGTAAAACAATTTATATTTGATTTATTATCTCTACAATCCATGTTTCCAAACAAGACAATTATTAAACATGTAGCCAAACAACCAAAATCTAATGGGTCCCACTTTCCTAATTAATTAAAATCAAAACAAATTAATTGATAAATATAATTAATAATTTATACATCAACTATTATATATAAATTAAGATTCTCTAATTTATAATTTAATTCAAAATTTTATGATTTAATTCAAAATATATTTATAATATATTTTAATATCTCTTTATTTTGTTTCAAATATATATATATATACATATTACGATTGATGTTTTTACGATTGTACTTTTTAGCAGGTTTTTCCATCAAACTGAAAAATATTTTATTAATTAAACGGGTTGAAAAATTAATTAGCCAATCTCGATTATAAATTTTCTAAAAAAAAATTCGCATATAGTAAATAATTTCAGTTGATATATTTTAAAATTAATAAAATATTAAAATGATTTCATACTTATATTATTCAAATATTTGAAGCGTCAAATTATGCTTTATGTTTGAATGAAGTTTTTAACGGATAGTTCCATCAAATTTGCAAATTATATATACGACTACAACATGTATTTTATAAAATAATATTTTACATAAATAAAATAACAATTAAACATATACCACATAACTTTTACAATAGTTGTTTTCACATATATATATTTTTCCAAACTATGATCTTACGATACAACACAGATTAAAATATATAATGCGAAATCGTTATTTTAATCTCTTAATCCTTACGATATATCTCCTCCAAATAACACATAATTCATTTAAAAAACTAAATTGATAAATCACTGTTTATAATGTTGGTTAAACAATTATAATCAAAATTAGATTACATAATTAAAAATCTAAACTACTATTAACAAAATGAATAAAAAGTAAAATTTGTAAAGAAAATTATACCCGCACTTAGAAGTGCGGGTCAAAATCTAGTTATCTTTTATTTTCACATGTTATCTTGTTTATTCGGAGATACATTTAAGGTATCAAATGGTATTTGAGCATTCCAATTTTGGGGAAATCATGTATTCTAAGGAAGCTGATTTGGAGAAAGCGCTTGAACAATTCCAACAGCATCTGTGAACGTTGAGGTCTTTGATAACATAGCAACTTAAGGGGCAACGACAAGTGATGGCCATGAAGGCGATCCAACAGCAGATGAGCAGATTCTCATTCATGGGCAAACCGCAGCATGCTGAGGAAACTCCGTATGTGGTGAGGAAGATAGGCGGAGACGGTCTTTCCAAGATGTTTTTGCCAATTGTCGATTTGCAGCCATTTTATTGTTACGCAGAAGAAAGACTGAAATCCCAATTCATATTTTCGAAAGAAAAAAACAAAGGAGCTTGGATTTCAAAGTGGACCACTATTTCGAGATGGGTAAATTCACAGAAGAAGTATGGTTAGGTTTGATAAGACAAAGAGAAAGGAAATGTACCAGCAATAGGAAATATAAAGTTGAGGAGGTTAATTAATAAACGTTGGAAATTCAGATGGAGAACACATCTAAAAGTCATGGAAAGAGTTTATTGGAGTGGTGTAAAGGAGTAAGCTGTCAATGACTGCACACTCTCCAAAGGTTCGACAGAAAGTGGCTACTAATAATTAGAACGAAGAAGAGAAAAAAGGCCAAAGTGAATAAACTGCAGAGAAGAACTATAAACCTTATGGAAGCACAAAGCGATGCAAGAAGATTTAAAGAGCTTTGCTGAGAAACATGGCAAGATGGTTGCATCGCCATGAAATGAAAGATACTGTTGAGAAAGTGAAAAAAAAAAGAAAAAGTGTTGAGATGAAGATGTAAAACAACCAAGTGTTGGACAGTCTTTGAAGACTGATGGTGTTGAATGTTACAAAAAAAGAGAAGAAAAAGAAGAAGAGAACAAGGGTCGAGAAACATGAGGGAATGTGTCTCAAGCATAACAGGTTTGGCTATCATATTGGGAACTTGAGAGTAACAAGACGGGGTATGAGAAGAAAAGAATCAAGCCTGAGCTAGAGTTTTCGCATCTGATATGGGGACATAAATCAGTTTGGAAGACGCTTGCAAAGTGTATGAAACATAAATTCAAACATAAGCACAACAAGCAGACACTACAAAAAAAAGTCCACATTGATAGCAGATGATTATAGCTCATTTTACTGAACTGCTATCGTTGATGATTTTGAGATATTCGATTCTCTATCATAGCATTTTATAAACAATGTCCCCTAATTTCATTAAGCGGGAAGCTGAAATTACTTAACCGCCAAACACTTAACATATTTTCAGCTTTTTTTTGCTCTAACCTCTATTTCCCCCCTTTATCGAAAAACCCTAAGTCTAAACAAATTTCTCCCTCCCTCATTCACACACCACGAATTGCTTCCTAAAACCTGCAATTGACCTTATCGCCGTCACTGTCGAACTATTCTGGCCCAAATTCCGATCATCTCCATCGGGATTGAGCTCTAATCGAAGGCGAGTAATTCTTGCCCAGCTGATTTTCTGTTTCTTTTTTTGTAATTTCACCTATTCCTTGTATCTGTCATGAATCTTAACATCGTCCGTGTGTGGTTTCGAATCTATATCGCCTCGATTTGGAATGTTCATTGTTTGCATTCTGATTTCCTGTTTTTTTTTCTGTACTTTCAGTTCTTCCTTGTAGCTGTCGTGAACCTTAACATCATCCTTGTTTGATTTCGAATGTATTAAGCCTCGATTTGAAATTTCCATTGTTTGCATGTCGATATTTCAGAGTTTTATTCGCTTTTACTATGTACTTATAAAACAACTAATCAACAAGTTTGCTCTGAATTTCATTTAGTCTTAGATCCGTGGGCTACAACTCTTCTATTGTACTGAATTCCTTTGGATATAATGGTTATTATGGCTGGAAAATTGGATGGACAGAATAGTTATGTTTCTTAAAATAATTTTAGTAGACCCATTTGTTGTTTGAACCTTTTAACAAAACTGTTCTATGCATGTCGTATGTTGTTGGAAACTCATCCTATTATAATCGTATGTAGCTGAGAACATGAACTGAACATATTTGCTCGTAACCGTGTGTTAAATTTAATCTACTCATCAATTATTTCTCCAATACATTATGTTGTTTCATAGTCTTGAGTTCTTGTAAATATAACTTCATGTATTTCTGTTTTGCAAGTGTTGATGTGTCCGATAATGGGATTTTGAAGCTACTGTTTTGCTCTTACCACATGACAGGTTAGTACAATCTCTACTTTAAAGTTGTAACTAACAATAAACACTGTGTGTTTATAATTTGGTGTTTTGCTGTCAATTTACATGGTTGTTAACATGATGTTAGATGTTAGACTTAGTACATTGGTCGTGTATCGTATTTTCTGTAATTGAGAATGATTATAATGAGTTATGTTTTAGATATAGTTATTTGTGTTTTGGCATGAAATTGATTGATTTTTGTCTGGTGGAAAATTCTTTATTTATCTCTGATATGTTAATATGATACTAAAGGTTTAATAAAGCTAGAACTTATAATGGTGGACAAGACATGTGTTCATCTATGCAGGTGAGGATTCTAATTGAATATGTTAGTTTTCAGTAGGAGTTAAGGACTTTACTAGTTGTTTTTTTTTTTCCTTTAAATTCTGCAATGAAGAGCTGATCCTGCTTATGAGAGAGGAGCTTCCAATTTTTTCCTTTAAATATTGCTGCTATTCTGGGAGATGTCGACATGATTATATGTCCTTGCATAGACTGCCGTAATATAGATTGTCATCTAGGCAGTGTAGTAGTGGATCACCTAGTAAGAAGGGGAATGAATGAGGCTTATAAGAGGCAAGCGGATTGGTTTCATCATGGAGAGACGAAATCGGTGGTTGGAGGTGAAAGCAAATCAAGCCAGTGGAATGAAGAGATATACGGGCTTTATCGAGCTGCGGATTTTATGGATGGAGACTTTGGTACGAGAGCTGCCTTGGGTGAGATTGCCGAAAGTGAGGACAAGAAAGAGGATGAGTTTCTAGCAAAGCTCGCAGATGCTGAAATGCCTCTATATCAAACTTGTGTAAACCACAACAAGCTATCGGAAATCGTCTCACTGTTCAGGCTTAAGACACAGAATGGCTGGTCTGACAAGAGCTTCAATGATCTGCTAGAGACATTGCCTGAGATGCTACCACTGGATAATGTGCTACACACATCACTTTATGATGTTAAAAAGTTTTTAAAATCCTTTGATATGGGTTACCAGACGATTCACACTTGTATCAACGATTACTGCCTATTCAGAAAGAAGTTCAAGAAGCTCGATAACTGTCCAAAATGCAAGGCCTCTAGATGGAAGACTAACATGCATACTGGTGAAGTGAAAAAGGTGTGCCACAAAAAGTTTTACGATACTTTCCGATTATCCCACGACTGAAGAGAATGTTTAGGACTGAGGAAATGGCTAAAGATCTGAGGTGGCATTTTAATAACAAGAGCAGTGATAGAAAATTGCTCCACCCCGTTGATTCAGTCACATGGGACCAGATGAATGAAAAATACCCTTCTTTTGCAGCTGAAGAAAGGAACTTGAGACTAGGACTTTCAACAGATGATTATTTAATCCATTCAACATGAAGAATACAAGGTATAGTTGTTGGCCTGTGTTATTAGTAAACTACAACTTGCCACCAGACTTATGCATGAAGAAGGAGAACATAATGTTTAAACTTTTGATACCCGGTCCACAACAGCCTGGTAATAGTATTGATGTTTATTTAGAACCACTCATAGAGTATTTGAGCCATTTATGGAACATTGGAGAGCTAACATATGATGCTGTTAGTAATAAATCTACTTTTACTCTTAAGGCAATGCTCCTCTGGACGATCAGTGATTTCCCTGAGTATGGGAATCTTGCAGGCTGCAAAGTCAAGGGTAAAATGGGCTGTCCTTTATGTGGCAAAAACACAGAAAGTATGTGGTTGAAGCACAGTCGAAAACATGTGTATATGGGTCACAGAAAGGGTCTACCTCCAATGCATAGTTATAGGGGAAATAAGTCATGGTTTGATGGAAAGGTTGAACATAAAAGAATGGGAAGAATATTATCTGGTTAGGAAATTTCAAAAAATCTGAGAGGTTTCAGAAATGACTTTGGTAATTTCAAGCAGTCTGCAAGTAAGAGAAAAAAGATTGAAATGACTTTGGTAGACTCAGACAATGATGATTTTTCAGCTGAATAAGATGAGGAGGAAGAGGAAGAACACATATTAGATGAGGAGGAGTTGTCAAGATGGAAAAAGGTCAATCTTCTTCAAGCTACCTTATTGGGAGGAACTTCCGGTTAGACATAACTTGGATGTTATGCATGTGGAAAGGAATGTGGCTGCAAGTATTGTTGCTACATTATTGCATTGTGGGAAATCAAAGGATGGTCTTCAAGCTCGTAAAGATTTGAAGGAGCTTAGTATTAGGAAGGATCTGCACCCTAACACCCGAGGGAAAAGAACATTGTTACCCGCAGCTCCTTGGTCTTTGTCCAAAACAGAGAAGAAAATCTTCTGTAGGAGACTATTTGACTTCAAAGGCCCGAATGGATATTGTTTAAACATAGCAAGAGGTGTATCATTAGATGATTGTAAGGTCGCATGGCTTAAATCACACGATTATCACGTGTTGATGCAGCAGCTTCTCCCGATATCATTAGAGGTATGTTGCCTAAGGGCCCTAGATTGGCAATTGGACGCTTATGTGCCTTCTTTAATCCCCTGTGTCAGCGAGTAATTGACAGAGATCAGATTTTGAAGATGGAAGCTGAAATTGTTGGGACACTCTGTATGTTCAAAAAAAAATTTCCTCCAAGTTTCTTTGATATCATGGTGCATCTGACGGCACATCTAGGAAGGGAAGCTCGTCTAGGTGGACCAGTCCACTCTAGATGGATGTACCCATTTCGAAAGGTCAAATTTCCTCCTTACAACTCGTTTGTTTGTTTAACGTTAGTTGTTTTATTGCTAAGATATCAGTGAACACACTTTTCTGATATATGAAAGTGCTGAAAGATTTTGTCAGAAACCCTGTAAGACCAGAGCCGTATCGTGGAGTCTTATCTTGCTGAAGAATGCATCCAGTTTTGTAGTGATTTTTTGAATAAGACTACAAGTGTGCAAGAAAAACAAGTTAGGAACATTGAATATGAAAGCAACTCAATCCTAGAAGGTCGTCCAATATCAGCAGGCATTCTAATCACTCTATCTGAAATAAAGAAGAAGATAGCCCATCTAGCAGTCATCCAAAATATGGCTGTAGTAGACCCTTATGTGGAGTAAGTACCATATGTTTATACTCCATTGAATATATTAATATTCACATATGAGACTGATTATTGCCTACTTTTCAAATTGCGTACTAGCGAGCATCTGCAGTATTTACAAGATTCAAATGTACGATGTAGACAAGATGCATCAGTGCTATGGAGTATGCATACTCAAAATTTTCCAGATTGGCTTAAAAAACAGGCAAGCTCTATTTCTACTGAAATGTCAGATGTTAGTGTACATTATTTAGTGTCTAACTCACTATTTATTGTCATAGATACCACTTGACTCAAATGGACATGGAGAAACTCTAAAGTGGTTGGCATATGGTCCACGTAGTAGTGCACGGTCATATACAGGATATGTAGTGAATGGGCAACGCTTTCACACAGCTACAGTCGATAGAAAAGGTCAGAACGGTGGTGTTTTTTATGAGGCTATGGTAGTTTGCAGATCTAGTGCAAAAGACATTTCACAAGTGGTTGATCTGGTGTCATATTACGGCAGAGTAACAGAAATAATCTTATTGGACTACAATGTGTACTACGTTCCTCTATTCCGGTGTCAATGGGCAGTAATGGAGAACGGAGTGAAGATAGAAGATGGTTTCATACTCGTAAACTTGAATCAGAATCAAGTCTCTTTTTTAAAAGATCCATACATATTAGCCTTTCAAGCAAAACAAGTATTCTACTCAAGGGAGGATGAGGATTCTTGTTGGTATGTTGTTATGCATGGTCCCTCAAGAAAATATAGTAAAGAAGACTATCAAGAGGGGCATGCAGAAATTGGGCCACTACCGACTAATGTTGACATGGATGTTGATAAGGACGAAGATGAAAATGCTCGAACTGATTGTGAAGGCATATATGTCTGAAGTGTAGCTTCTTGGTCATCTTCTTTATTTCTATGTTAGTTTTTTATTGACTGGTTTGTTGTGTGTATTAATGTTGTTATGTTGTTCTGTTTCTATGTTTTTACTTTGAAGTATTATGTAATTGTTACTAATATCTCTCGTCTGATGTTTTAGGTGATTCAAAATGGGACGTCCGAGAAAAACAGGCAGAGGAAGGAAGAAAAAGACAGAAGATGAGGTCAAATTCGTCTCTACAGTGGAGCCACGGACTATGGAACAAGGGACTGACGTACTAGACGCTGATGTATTGGAAGAACAACAGCTTCCAGAGCAAGATATTCAACCTCAAACAGATGTGGTGCCAGACAACGACGTAGAAAATGAGGTTCCTGAAGGTGAGATTGAGTTATCTGAAGGTCATGACCATGTCGTTGAGCCTACGCGTTATAAACAGCGTGGTACAACCATGATGAAGGACATATCAAAGGATCCAGACAGTAGAGTACGAATTAGTTTCAATATGATGGGAGAACCATATGGTCCTGGATCTGTTAAGTTGTCTTCATACTTAGGTCCTCTGGTTCGTGAACATGTTCCTGTCACACTTGATGGTTGGAAACATCTTGGAGAAGAAGTCAAGACTGTTCTGCGGAAATCTGTCCAGGTGATAGTTGATTTGAATTACATATATAGTAGACTTATGTAAACAATTGGAGTTCCTATAAACTGCATTATTACTAAATTTGTGAACAAGCGAGGTTTGAACTTGATGAGGAGTACCAGAAGACGGCAGTGTTAAGGCAAATGAGTTGTCTATGGAGGTCTTCCAAGTCACGCCTAGTTAGTCAAATTAATGATGCTGCTAATAACCAACAACGGATGAATTTGCGACCAAAGAATATCGATCCAGTAGATTGGCGTAAGTTTGTGAAGCTTAAAACCAGCCAAGCATTCAAGGTATTCTCTTATATGTTCTGAGATTTAAGATAGTCGAGACTATTCTATAAGATATATGATTATTTACTACTTTCATATGTTAGGTTATTAATGATAGCTATAAGGAGAGAAGACGCAAACAAATTCCTCACACTTGTAGTCGCAAGGGAATGGTGAGACTAGCAGAAGAGATGGTAAAAACGATACATTTGTGTTGCTTTATGTGTTTATCTTAATATAAGTGCTTAGTCTGTCTAATGCTTATTTTTTGGTTGTAGAATCATGAAAGTCCTAACCCATTTGATGTGGCAAGGCTACATGTTTGGGTTAAGTCAAGGACCAAAAAATGGCACACCAGTGAATACTAATGCGGCTAAGAAATTTGTGAGTTATACAAACTGACCCTTTAATAGAATCACTTATTAATTTTGGAGATTAACGAATAAAATTACATGAAAACTTGAACTTCAAATATGCAGAAAACGGCAGCTTAGCTTGTTCACAGTGACAGACCTGAAAATGCAACAATTAACGGTGATGATACACTCAGCCAACTTCTGGGACCGGATAACCCTGGACGTATGAGGGCTATGGGTAGGAATATGAGTAAGACTAAGTTGGCCTGCTTCAAAGTGAAGAACAAATGTATGGCAAAGATGGAGGAGAACCAAATTCATCTAGAGAAAAAGGTCAATGAGCTGCAAACTGAACTTGCTAAAATGAGAAAACATGTTATACATCTTCTGTCTTCAGATGTTAACATGTTCATGGATATTAATTGCTATTTTGACTGAGTAAGTAATTTGTCTAAGTTATTTGTCTAAGTTAGTGTTTTATATTAATTCATAGTTTGGTATTATTTGGCAATCAATTTTTTTGAATGAATCATTTTTGTAGAGTGTGAACAAAAGATCTCTATTTAAGTGTGTCTTGATTGACTGGACTGGTGAAAATGACGAAGTTGCTGCGGGTCATATCATTTCTTCTGATCCTGAAGACTTGATCAATGACAGTCGCTTAGGGCCTACAGATCTTAAAGTGTTGGTGGAAAAAACTACGGTACCAGAAGCATTCCTTTGGAGACATGCGACTAATATGTTTACAGTTAAAGATGTTGTTGGACAGATGATTGCATGGCCTACTTCTAAGTATGTTAACTTAGAACATGGACTACAAATAGAAGACATTACACCACTAGTAAAATTTGTTATTCATAGTTTTGATTATATTTGATTGATTGTTTTCATAGTTTAGTCTGCATCAGTGATTGTTATTCGTAGTTTAGACTATATCAGATTGATTGTTTTCCTTTTGTGTGTTTACAGGGACCGAGATCAAATTCTTGCAACAAATGTAAGCTTCTAGATTTGTCTTCAGATGATGTTGTTGTTGCTGAGAGACGTTGGCAAACAAAAGAGCTAAAGTCGTTGCTTAATGGACTTCCACTCGGACCAATGGAAGTGAAAGTTTTTGTGGATGTCGTGCATATTCCGAAAACATTTTTATGGAGGCCTACACTTGATATGTCACACCTGTATGATTGTTTGATGTCTTTTGTTGCTTGGCCAGTCACCAAAGTTGTCTTCGGAAGCAACTCAGATGCAGCATAGCAGAGTTCTCCTCAACAGAAAGTTGTATCTACTGCACAATTGTCAGGTGGGAAAGCATCAGGTGAAACAGGTTTTAAGACTCCTACTGAGATATCTCCACACGCGGGTACAAAATCTGCAGCAACTATCTCGAAGTCTCCTGAGAATCATCCATCGGCATGTCTAAAATCTCCAATCAGGAAAATTCAACTAGGAGAGCAATCTCTTCCAAGAAGATCTCCCGTAATGGATTTGGATATGCGTTTTTTGTTGTCTGTTAATAGTTTCTCTGATGTTTAATGTTGTTATTGTTCACATGATAACGTAAAAATGGAGCTGAAGTTACCAAGGAGAATCAGAAGTGCAAGTTGATGGATATTGGTGGAAAAAACGAGTTGTTGTTGAAGGGCGTGTGCATTCCGTTGATCCGGAACAAAAGGTCCACTTTGTCCGCTTGGGGAATGATGCTGCTAGAGTTTGGGTAGACATTGTGAAGGTAGATGATGCTGCAGTTTGGAGACCTTCAGATGAAATAGAATATATGAGAGATGCACATGACTCATCTATTGCTTGGCCAATTGATAAATTGGTGATCTTTTGAGTTCAACTAACTGTGGTAAGTGTCCTAATTGGTGTGATGCATAATTTGTGATCTTTATATCTGTTTAAAGAAATAGAAGACATTACTGATTCATTGAAAATTGTTGAATGTTGCTAGGTGCTGGGATGAAGAAACTATGGTCCAGGTTAGCTACTTTTAATTAGTTTAAACTAGGTTAATGAACTTAAATTGCCTATTGTATTTTGATTCCAAAACTTGTGTAATGCATGTTGTGGTATGTTTTTGGATATCAGGCTTTGTATTTTCGGATTGTATGAACCTTAAAACTTTGTGTATGCAAGTTGGTTTGGATTCATGTTAATTTTCATCTATATCATGAGTAAATTATGTAACAATAGATACCATGTTTAACATTCGATATAATAGCACCAAACGAACCATGTATCCCAATCATAGCAATAAAAAAACAACTGGGTTAAAATTTTACAACATTTTCTTAAAGCTACAACTGAACTAGTAATAGCAATGCTAAGATATTAAAAGCATATACTGTAGCACTGTCAAAAACTTATAAATTAATCTAATTTATGTACCAAGTATGATAATAAGCATATGTAAACGCTATCAGAGACTATGTAAAAGCAAGAAACATTTGCTATTATAGAGAGACCAATAATAGCACGAAATTTGAATTCTCGTATTTTTTTCTGAAAAATCGATAACGCTATAAAAATATAAACAAAAGCATTTATATATTGCTATCATTACTAACATATAGTAGCATACAAAAAACACGCTATCGTATGGGTCGCACCTAATAGCTGCGGATAACATAGCATTTATGAAAACGCTATGTATGACATATGATAGCATAATTTTCGCGCTGACAATGTACATATTTGTTGTAGTGAAAGGAAAGAGATCAAGTCAAGGCTTTTTGATAATCAGATTTTTTTTTCACTTGAAACTCAAAGGTTGATCTCGAACTGTTTAGGAAGGACTTCAGTAGATGAAGTAAGAGAAATCACTATAAGAAAGTCTACATGAAGAGTGATTAATTGCTGCATCTGAATGGTCTTGTGAAGCTGTATTGGTAACTGTTGTTGGCTGTCAGTACAAGAAAGGGAGCCAAGTTGAAGTTTAGACGTGTGTACAATAGAGAGTTTCTCTTGCTTGTTATGAAAGTTAGGATGAAATTCAAGATCAAATGGAGGAAACAAAAGGCTGATCATAAATAACATAAAAAGACAAGGATCAAGGGGTATTTTCTAATAACCAGATTGGTTTCCATTGAATCATTGTTGATCTCATCAAGTGTTTGAAAAAACTCTTTATCAAATGGATAGGAAGAGTAAGTATCTCAAATTGTCTTTCGTAAATGGATGTTGTTCAAGGGTATAATTTTTCCTAAGTATTCAGAAAAGAAGTTTCACTAGTTAAAAAGCCGATTGAAAGGGTAGACTAAAAAAGGAGCTTGTGCCTTATCCCTTGATAAGTATATATCCACCGTGATCACAAGAACTAAAAAGACATGAGTGTTGTCAAATTGCAGATGATATTGGTAGAGACTAGGAAACAACTCAAGTCATGAAAGCTCTAGATGGGAGATGGGATGTGGAGACACAAGCTTGTGAATGTTTTGTTATAGTGTTAAATTACTGACGTATCAGGAGAAGGAATGCCCACATTGATAGTCTGTTTGCTTGGTTCAGTATTCTCTTGGGGGAGAGAAGAACAAACATGAAAAAATTGAAGAAGTACCGATTGTGGAATAGTTGCAGGACAAGTAGTAAAAAGATTCAACGGTATCACTAAGAAAAAGAAAGTGTCCAAGCAATTATGTTCCTATCTGATGTTTATTTCTAAAAACGAGATCATGTATTTTGTTGTTAGTCTGATAGGCTCTAATACACAATAACTTTTGGGCATTGAGGTGAAAAATCTCTCACCAATAAAGAAAAACTCTCAAAACACAAGTATTCTTGGAAATAGAAAAATATCATTAACAACATTGAGGACAAAATTGAATTCAAAAAGAAAGAGTAATGATAGAAATGAAGAAAATCACCCTATTTTTTTAAAAGTTAATATTTATTCTCTAAAGGTTACTTTCTTAATAACAAAATAACAAGAGTTAATCATGGTTACTTTCTAAGTAACCATAGGAAAGGGTATTCTGACGATCGAAGTTATTTGCTGGTGTCGACGATCCCCGTTTTCTCCGACACCGTCATGCATGGCGGAAATCATCTATGAGTAACGCGTGTCCGTTCACGCTCATACGTGGCAGTCACGACCTTATTCAAGCTGATTGGGCCGTTTGGATCACGAAATCCATCTCGGTTTAATGCTTGGTAATTGTTCATGAAACTCTTTGTAAACTTAGCCCATTTGAATCCACTAATGAAACTTTTGTCGATAAAAAAACAATTGTCAAAGGCTTTGGAGACACGGAGATATAAGAAATAATTCACAAGTTGCAGAGACAATATGATTAAAAGCATGGAGACAAAGTCAAAAGAAGCAAATGATGAGTTCCTATCCCACTAGATGTCTGTGAACGTTGCTAAGTCATTACCGAAAAGAAAAGCAAGCACATGGGATGAAATAATGAAAAAGAAAATGAGTGCTTCTGAGTGTTTCTAATTTTCTGTATAAAATGTTCTCTTTGTATACTTCGACAATGTATCAAAAAACAACATATTAAAAAGTTATCTTTGCTCTCTAATTTCTGATGGTATCAGAGCTGCTTTAGAACCTTAACAGGTCATGGCAGAAAACACAGAGACCATAGAGTCTCCCTATCCTTTTCCTACTTCTCTTCACGTTTCAAGTTCGGTAAAAATCAAGCTCAACGAAACCAACTACTTGTCATGGAAAACACAAATGGAATCTCTTTTGCGAAGTCAGAAGCTGTTAGTCTTTGCGAATGGTGCTGAGAAACCTCTTGTAGCCACCATTAGCACCACTGTTGATGGAGCTATAGTCACATCTCCCAATCCAAAGTATGAAGCCTGGGTATGCTCTGACCAACTGGTTCTCTCATGGATCTTTGGGACTCTCACTGAAGAAGTTTTGGGTTATGTATATGGTTTAACAACCTCCCATGAAGTATGGGCTTACCTTGCTGCCAACTTCAACCAGACATCTATTGCTCGTGAGTATGACTTAAAAAGACGTCTGCAAATTCTTACCAACAAAGGTAAAGATTTTTTAACCTATACACGTAAGTTCAGATCTATTTGCGATCAACTCAGTGCCATAGGGAAGCCTCTTGATAACTCAATGAAGGTATTCACGTTTCTCAACGGTATGACCAGTGAGTTTGACCCTATATGTACTGCTCTCCAAAGTTCAATGTCACGCCTTGGTCCTCCTGCATTTAATGATGTGGTCTCAGAAGTTTCTGGTTTTGCTACCAAGCTTCAAGCTCGTGATGATGCAACTGGTGTTACTCCAACTTTGGCTTATCAAGCTGAAAGAGCACAGTCTTATGCTCCTAGAGGGAATTATCAGGGTCTTAATAGAGGTTCACGGGGTCATGGAGGATCCAGTTACCGCTATGTCAGCAATCACATCAGAGGTGGTGGTTTTACTACTCGTGGCCGCGGCTTCTCTCAACAAGTCAACACGCAAGGCTGGAATCGTGACTCCACTACTATAAATCATCGACCAATATGTCAAATATGTGGTCGTGTTGGTCATTCTGCACTTAAATGTTGGAATCGGTTCGATAATACTTATCAAAGTGATGATCTTCCTCAAGCTCTCTCTGCGTTGCACACCTCAGAACTTATTGGCATCGAATGGTACCCTGATTCAGGAGCATCTGCTCACATTACATCCTCGAATGTTCCTCTTCAGAACTCTGTACCTTATCGTGGCCCTGAAACTGTTCAAGTAGGTAATGGTGCTCACCTTCCTATAACTCATGTTGGATCTACTGTCATCACTACTCCACAAGGTAGTCTTCCTTTGTCTGATGTTTTGGTTTGCCCGAATATTCAAAAATCTCTCTTATCTGTGTCAAAGCTTTGTGATGATTACCCTTGTGGGGTATTCTTTGATGTTAACTGGGTTTATGTTATCGATCTACCAACTCAGAGAGTGGTGACCAAGGGACCGCGCAGTAAGAGTTTATATGTGTTGAAGGATCCGGAGATTGTGGCTTTCTTCTCAAATCGGCAAGTGACAACTTCAGAGCTGATTTGGCATTATCGACTTGGCCATGCTAATTTTCAGGTTCTTCAACAATTAAGGAGTAAGAAGGCTATTTCTATGAATAAGAGCACAACAACACCCATTTGTGAACCGTGTCAGATGGGAAAGAGCACAAAACTCCCGTTTTTTCAGTCTTTGTCTATTAGTTCAGAACCACTGGATCGAATACATTGTGACTTATGGGGACCCTCTCCGATTGTATCAGTCCAGTGATTCAAATATTATGTTGTCTTTATCGATGATTTCTCTCGCTACTCATGGTTCTATCCTCTTAAAGCCAAATCTGATTTACCAACTGTGTTTATGGCTTATCAAAAGCTTGTTGAGAATCAATTCAATAAAAAGATCAAGGTGTTTCAAAGTGATGGAGGTGGTGAATTCATGAGCAGACAATTTCGACAACATCTTACAAGTCATGGCATTGCTCACATCATGTCTTGTCCGCACACTCCTCAACAAAATGGTATGGCAGAGCGAAAACATCGTCACTTAACTGAACTTGGGCTATCAATGATGTTTCACAGTAAAGTTCTATTGAAATACTGGGTTGAAGCATTTTTTACAGCAAACTACATTGCCAACCTACTCCCAACTGCGTCACTCAATGATGTGAGCCCTTTTCAAAAGCTTTTCAAGGACAAGCCTGATTATACTTTTCTGCGAGTTTTTGGAAGCGCATGTTACCCATGTTTGAGGCCTTATGCAAGTCACAAGTTTGATCCAAGATCACTTCAATGTGTTTTCATCGGCTATCATTCACAATATAAAGGTTATAGATGCCTAATTCCTCAAACTGGTCGTGTCTACATATCAAGGCATGTTGTATTTGATGAAAATTCATTTCCATTCACTGGTCAATACAAGCATCTTACTGTCAAACACCAAACTCCAATTCTTCAAGCTTGGCAATCTGTACCAACTGAAGTATATTTACCAACAACTCCACAACAGTCAACAATGGCAAGGCAAAGAAATGAAATAGAAATTGAGAGGAATATCACTCCCTCTTCAGATATTGGAACGAATGATTCCCCACTTGTTTCTTCACCATGTCCAGTATCTGGTTCTTCCCCAAGTTCACCTGAGTATTCAAATGTTGATGTGCCCTCACCATTGGAAACAAGTATAGAGCAAGCCGATACATCTGATCCAGATTCCATTGTTATTGATTCTGAAACTGTCTCACCCCCAGCAGTTGAATCTTCACAATCTCAGCCGGGAACAACACACACTATGACTACAAGACTGCAACACGGGATCTCTAAACCCAATCCTCGTTATGCTTTAATCACAACAAGTGGTTTGCCTCAAATTCCTCGGACAGTTGCAGAAGCTTTAAGACATCCTGGTTGGCGTTGTGCTATGGAGGAAGAGTTAGAAGCACAGTCATTGAACAAAACATGGGATCTAGAGCCTGTAAATGAACATATGCATGTACTTGGCTGTCGATGGATATTTACTATCAAGTTGAAAGCAGATGGCTTATTGGACAAGTTAAAAGCTCGATTAGGCTTTGCTCAAGAGGAAGGGGTTGATTTTATAGAAACTTATAGTCATGTGGTTCGTACATCCACCATTCGAATATGCTTATCAATTGCAACTGCTAAGGATTGGCCAGTTACCCATCTTGATGTTAAAAACGTATTCCTCCACGGTGAGCTTCAAGAAGAGGTTTATATGACCCAACCTCCGGGTTTTGAGAGTACAACCCATCCATCTCATGTATGTCATTTGAGAAAAGCATTGTATGGCTTAAAACAAGCCCCAAGAGCTTGGTTTGATCGGTTTAGTTCCTTCCTGATTGAGTTTGGATTTGTTTGCAACAAACCAGACCCGTCTCTCTTCACATATCACCATGGAAATCAAAATTTGGTTCTACTGTTGTATGTTGATGATATTCTTCTTATGGGTGATGCTCCTGATCTGCTTACTTCACTGATTCAAGGGTTGAGTAGTAAATTTGCTATGAAAAATTTGGGAGAACTTCATTATTTTCTTGGGATTCATGTTCAAAAGCATGAAAAGGGCTTATTCCTAAATCAGAGTAAATATGCAGAAGAGATTTTAACTTCAGCAGGAATGGCTGATGCAAATCCTGTCAAGACTCCTTTGCCAACTCGCTTAGATGCTGCCTTTCAAGATACTGAACCGTTTCCAGAACTAACATATTTCCGCAGCCTTGCCAGGAAGTTACAATATTTGACGTTAACAAGACCGGATATTCAGTTTGCCGTTAATTTCGTGTGTCAACGTATGCATTCTCCTACTCAAACGGATTTTCAGTTAATCAAGCATATATTAAGGTACGTAAAGGGCACTTTAGCGTATGGGTTACATTTATTCAAGTCTGCAGAACTGAATCTTCATGCTTATAGCGATAGTGATTATGCTGGTTGTCAAGACACCCGCCGATCAACCACAAGATTTTGTGTCTTTCTCGGATCAAGTTTGGTATCTTGGAGTGAAAAAAGACAGCCGACCGTTTCTCGCTCTTCGATGGAAGCAGAGTATCGAGCCTTAGCATACACGGCATCGGAATTAACTTGGGTCAATGCAATTCTTCGAGACTTAAAAGTTCCTCAACCACATCCTGCTCTTCTTCGTTGTGATAATCTGTCAGCTAAACACTTATCTGCTAATCCAGGTATTCATGGACGATCAAAACATATAGAAGTGGATTATCATTACACTCGGGAGCGAGTAGCACTTGGCTTGCTTGAAATTCAACATATTCCAGCAACACTTCAAATCGCAGATATGTTTACTAAATTGCTTCCTCGACGTACGTTCGTTGATTGGCGCTCCAAACTTGGTGTTGGAACACTTCCTACCACAAGTTTGCAGGGGAGTATAAGAAATAATTCACAAGTTGCAGAGACAATATGATTAAGAGCATGGAGACAAAATCAAAAGAAGCAAATGATGAGTTCATGTCCCACTAGATGTTTGTGAACGTTGCTAAGTCATTACCGAAAAGAAAAGCAAGCACATGGGATGAAACAATGAAAAAGAAAATGAGTGCTTCTGAATGTTTCTAATTTTCTGTATAAAATGTTCTCTTTGTATACTTCGACAATGTATCAAAAAACAACATATTAAAAAATTATCTTTGCTCTCTAATTTCTGAGGAGACACATACGGCCAAATCTGTCTCTATAGTATTTGTAATGGTTTTGCCTTTATTTCGTTTTAAAACTCATGGATGATATTCGTAAATTGCGTTTTGCACTCGTATCGCGAAAATTCTCAACGATTAGGGTTAGTGGTTTCGTTCTCTTTCCTTTTTTTTTTCTGTAGTGTTTGAACTTAAACGTAAATGCGCAAGAAAATTAGAAAACAGTAAGAAAATTAAAAAGGTTTTCCCGATGCGTACGAGAGAGATCACAAAAATGAAGAGGCTTTTTCCATAATTCTCTCAAGTCATCGTGGAGCTTATACACATGCTCTATCAATTTGTTCAAAACCTTAGCTTATAAGTATATGTATATATATACTCATCTTGAAAAAAGACTTGCGCGTGGTTGTTACGCGCGAAAATCAACAGTTCGTGAAGCTCTTCTTCTTCCGGCGCGTCACGCCTCCTCGGCGCCGGAAAATAAACGGCGTTTGGGGAGGGCTCCCTTGTTCTAGTTTCTGTTAGCCGTGCACCGGTCGTGTCCGGATCGGAGTGGATGCCCGTGAGACGGAGATTGCAGATCAAGCTGGACGTACGGCGTGCCTCGCTTGCTCCGGCGACGAGCTCTGGAGTTTAGGTGGTGGCCGGAGTCGCGACTGTGTCTGCTCTGTCCGGATCTACCGTCCGAGGACGGCGGTGGAAAAGGCGGAGTTAGGTTTACGGTCTTCTTCGCGGAGGTGGCTTCGTGACATCGACGGCTCGTATCTCGCGGTGAGGTTGCTGCGCGGTTCAGTGGGATGACGGCGGCTCGCAGTCGACGGCGACGGCTGTCCGGCTCGTGCCCGGTGAAGACTCGTCGGTTTGCTCCTTCTCCCCAACTGCATTCGTCTCCTCTTTCCGGCATGGTTTAACGCGGTTTGTGCCTAAATCGCTTTGATTAATTAGACAGTTCACTTGTGAACAAGATAAGAAATCGATTGTTTGGTTTAGGTTTAGACTCGGTTAATCTGGTTAGTGAAGGTTAGGATTTGGTTAGGTTTGTACTGGTGTTTGTTCTTTGCTCTGATTTCTGAATTGAGGAGGAAGTAGTAAGGCTGCGGATGTGGTGATGCTTCGGTTTGTCCTTTGCTATTAAGCCCCGTATGTTACGGTAATCCCGTGTGTAAGGCCGGATCCAGGAGTTGACGAGATCGATTTTGAGATGTGGTGGTCAGTCTCAGGTCGGGTATCTCTACACTTTGCTGTCGAATGGTCTTATTTCACGGGTTGTCGGATGAATCAGCTTCCTCAGTTCTTATTATCGGTTCTTTAGGCTTCTACCGGTGTTTTTCCTCTCTAGTCCGACTGTGCCTTTCTAAGATTCCGAGATGTTTATCGAGAATCTAGCCTCTAATGCTACCAAGCTATAGCGGTTATATATCGATTGTTTAGATCTCATGTTTTTTTATCCTTTTTTTGGCGTGGGTTCTTTCTTTGGGTTTAGCAATTTGTTAATTCAGTTTGTAAAACCCGACATTTCATTTTGATTAATGATATTAACATTCTTATCAAAAAAAAAAAAAGTATATGTGTATAGTATTACGTACCCTTTCTAAAAGAGCTTATACATAACTCTGCCTTCGACCATTATGTAAGGCAGAGTTACGTATCCATCAGTGTGTTTGCTTGTTTTTCTTATATTTTTAGCAACATATTCCCCCTACAAAACATGGTTATATATGTTGATCTTTTGACCAATATATTGCCTCTTAACTTTACTTTTAAGTTTTAATTAATAATTGGAAATTTTAAAATTTTATCCCTCATTTTCTGATATTAACCAAACATAAGACTAACATAAGATGATATTTTTATTCATAAATGGGTTTGGATTCTCTCTCTAGACACATCATCTCCCTTCTCACTACTCCCTTCGACTAGAGTTTTTCGTTTCAGGTCGCCGGCAATAGCTTAAACTACGCCGGTGGGCGGGTTACTTTTGGTTTTGGTCCTTGCGGTTTTTGCCGCCGTTTTGCTTTGGCTGACAATAAATCTCGGCAAAGTTCCACCGATTTCCTTTGTTTGAGATGGGCTTTGTTCGATTGGTGTGTTTACCGGTTAAATCTAGACTCGGCTTTAATCAATCCGGACTATTAGGTCCGTTTACGATCTCTTCGTGATGGCGGTTTCATTGTCAGCACCGATGATTCCACTCGCTATTTTAGGCTCCGATTAACTAGATATCGTCTCCCGTAGCTTTTACCTCCAATCATGTTTTACGGCGTGCGGCGATGAGATAAGCTGTTCGGAGCTACTTTTTGCTAGATCAATAAACTTGATCTAGCCGATGGTTTCACGCATCCATGGAGCTTGGTGGTCTCGCTGCGAGTTCTCTCTAGCCTTATTTGGCATCGGAAGGAGATCGACAGAGCGCTTCAGGTTTTACATGGGATCCATCGGCGCTGGAGCACTGCGATTCTCCGGTGTTCGGTGTGCATAGATGGCAAATCGGTGGCTCGATGCATGTCCGAGAATCGAACCACATGGCTCTTCTGTAAACTACCTAGAGGTGACGAGTTTGTATTGGGCTGCAATGAGCTGTTTAGTTTTCAATACCATGTAGTTGTCTTAATGGCCTCTGTATTTAGCCTTTGGGATTTTTCAAATGAATATTATTGCCGATTAAAAATATTTGATATTTTTATTCTAATTCATTTTAAAACCATGAGGATGAACTGGGGATGAGCGTTTCTTTATTGTCCATCATTTCAGTCTAACTAAATGAACTGATTGATATATGTCGAGCTTATTGCTGTTTATAAATTTTACTCTTTTTTGTTTTTGTTAATGTTTTTTTTAACAAAAAGGTTAATTTACATGTTAAATTTCTCAGTCTTATCTTTATCGCTATATTTGTAATGGCCCAAAAACCATATCCAAAAATTTCTGAAGAAAAGAGTAAGCCCAAAGCCTAAGCCCACCAAGCCCACTCTCCTTTTCTTGGAAACCCTAGGTATCCCCCATAAATACAAGCTTCTTCCCTTCCTTAAACCAATCTTTTCTCTCTGCTGCGAAGCCCTGTCGGAATGTGGAGCTATTCGAAGCCCTAGGAGTCACTGTTCACGTTTCCCGAGCTTCTGCCTTGATCCAGATAATTCCCGAACCAGTAGATCTAGGCTTTTCAAACCAAAACGTTTTATTCCTTTCAGTTTTTAAAAAAATACCCCGAATCCCGAGAAACCGAGCATACCATTGTGACTGCCTCGACGAGACGAAACCAGAGCCGCCGAGCCGACCACGACGCGCCGCCGCACGCTCCCGCACGCGCCGCACGCGCCGGAGAGGAGCCGGGCGCGTGAGATCCATGCGCGCCGGAGGAGTCGACGCGCCGGAGCCACGCGCCACCGCCGCCGCCGACCGGAGCCGCCGTCCGTCGCCGGAGACCCGCCGGAGTGCCGCCGTCGGAGCCGGAGAAGTCGCCGGAGCCGCCGCCGCCGGCCGTTGACCGCCGCCGTTTACCACCGGTCCGGTTTAGGCTGGTCCGGTTCGGTTCGATTCCAATTCCCAATTTCCGGTTTAGCCAATTTGATTTTGGTTTAATCCGGTTTTCTAAAATCAATTCGAATCCGGTTCTCTTTTGGTCCCATTTCAATTCTCTTCGGTTTAGCTGGTTTTCTCAAATTGATTTCAATTTTCAGTTTAGCCAAACCAATTTCCAATTCGATTTGATTCGGTTTAGGATTTCAACCATGAAACTTCTTTCGATCATACCTAGCCCATCCTAAATCCTATTTGAGTGATTCAAAAGCCTAAACTGTTCTATTTTTTGCCCTCTTTCCAGATATGTTGTCCGTTTGGTCTCATAGAGTTCCTAAATTACGAAAATGCCCTTATTTGGCCAAGGTGAGGTTTCGGTTCTATCTTCGCTTGCCTTATTCCATTCCGGACGATAGTCCTTAGTTAATGTCGTCTTTCCTAGGTAGTCTAGGGCTGTAGAGAGCTCCATGTGATTGCTGAATGTAGAATGCTAGGTTATCGCTTAAACTGAAAACGTTGTTTGTGCTTGATGGACTTGAATGGTTTAGAACTGTGGTAGGGCCCCCGAAAGGGTGTTTGGTGGCGGCTTGCGTATAACGAGTTTTGGTACGCAACCCTTGAATCGTCGTAAGGGGGTTTCGGCGAGCTCCCCGAGTGTGAGTTGGAGTTGGAGTTGGGCTCCGGGGCCAATGGCGGGCTTCGGGGCCATTTATTTTTGTTGCACTTCTTTGGTAGTTTTGTTTGCGCTTCGTTATGTAGAAGTCCATTGGGACATAGGGTGCGTGATGAAAGCCTTCGGTGATGCTTGCAAGGTGGTATTTGCCTAGGACTTGTGTTTCGAAGTTGAGTAGTGTAAGCCGGGATCGCGAGTTCCCTAAATCCGCCCCTCGCTGGGTAATTGTGTTTGAAACAATTACTCAGACCTCTTTTCCCTTTTCCACTGTCCCCGTTTTCTTGCAGATCCGGATGCGGGATTGATTCGATCGAGTGATGTCATTGGTGTATTTGCATCAGAAGAGAGCGCCGGGTCCTGGGACAAGTTGAGTTGGCGTCCCGGTTGGACCGAATCTGGTTCAATGGGCGTCCTAATGCCGCGTCTCCGGTTTAACCGGGAGACGGATGTTACAATTTGGTATCAGAGCCTAGGTTAAGATCTCCCAGTCCTGTCTTGGGAGATCAGCTTTCGTTGTTTTCCCAAAACCCCGATTTCAATCTTTTTCAAAAGCGTTTGCAAAATTTTTCTAAAACGGATACTTTGCGAAAACTTTTTCAAGCACCAATATACGTTACTGATTATCTCCTGTGGTGACCTCTTTTAGTATCTTCTTATGCAGGATGTCTTCTGATTCGAGCTCTGATTCTGGGTCCGAGTATGCACCTAGCCCCACCAGTGTTCTACGCACCCGTGCTTCGACCAGGAGGAGTGCACCACCGCGCCAGAGGAGACGACTCACGATCGGGACCCCATCCGCGACCCTAGGACCCGTGCGGCCACCCACCCCGCACCCTAGGGTAGACTTGTGATTCATGCAGCTGGGACATTTACGAGACCAGCGAGAGGTAGGGGCCGACCACGGAAGACGCCCTTAGTCGTTCCGGCAGCACCTGTGGACCCAGTAGAGACACCCAGTGCGAAGAGGCCAGGAAAGGAGCATGTGGTGGAGGAGAGTCACCCCGACCCACCAACTCAGGTGTGCTTCATGACTGTGAGACCTTGAGCTCAGCGTGACGCGGCTTTCCCGGACCTTGGACCAGAGGCGATACCGCAGGCAGACGACACGCCAGGAGCGTCGACCGCGAGGCCACCGGCGCAGAAACCTCCCCAGGACGTCCCCCGACCATTTCAGATGGTTGGGATGAGTGTGCAGGATTACCTGGAGGCATTCATTTTCAGAGCCGGTTGCACCTACCCCAGATCCCCGATCCATATGATGACCATGTTCATGGGTGGGCTGTTACCGGAGATCCGTCAGGGGATGACAGATGGGAGTGAGTACGGAGATTATGGGCTAGTAGTGATGGCGGCCCGTTATTCGGAGTCCATAGAGAGGAATCAGAAGGACATAGTGAAGGAATTTCTAGCAGTTATAATCAGGATTAGCAACCCTAGGTATAAATTCCAAGCCTAGGATCTAGGGTTCATGTTTATATCATTGAATCTACATCAGATCTCGAATTACCTGGAGATTAGCAGCGAAAGATGATTAGGTATCCGAGATTCTCAAGCGCCTCAAGTGCTGCGCCTCTACTGATATCCACACGCACACAAACTGGAATCCGCCGGGATGCTAGTGCCGGGAGATCGGATCTCTCTGGGATACGTCTGTTTCTGAGAGGTGGCTACGATTAGGCTCAAAATTATGCTCCAGGTCGTGCTATATCACATATATATAGACCTGAGTAAACCTAATTAATCGCCGAACCAACCGAGATTAATTAAGTCATTAAAGCGAAACAATATTTCGATCTGAGCCTTGCATCGATCGACACAACACTTGTGTCGATCGACACACCCTCCAAACTCGCATATTAATGTGTATCAAATACACATTAACTTGATCATTACTTTGATGATTATTCCCACATGAAGTATATCCAGTCTGCTTAGGTGTGTGACCCTGTAGGATCATATAATACTAGTAATGAGTTCTAAACTCATAGATCATAAGTGGCTTCTAGCAAAGCATTACGATTACCCAGTATCATATGAATGTCTAATCTTGACAACACAACTATCTCTAGAGTTATTACAAGTTTGATTTCAGGACATTCCCAACAATCTCCCACTTGTACTGGAATCATCTATTCACATAATCCCTTCGTCTCTATATCTCGATTTGGCATAAGGCAAGCTCTGTGTAATCATTATTAAGCCAAGATCATGTTCATCGAACTCCGATTTATACTGAAAAGACAAACGACTGACAATCACCTCATTTGAGTGTGGCCACACATTTCTCAGTATCAAATATTCGATGGGCCCTGAGATATTTATCTCCTGTTATATAGGAGGGACAAATCCCATCTTGTTCCATCCCTGTTCCTTCACACACTTCATGATACGCCCAATCAATGCCTTTATAGTCACCTGTTACGGCTGACGTTTGACAAAGTTAAAAAGGACCAATTCATATGTAAAAAAACATGATGAACTCAGGTCTAAGGACTATACTCTATAGTCATAATGAAAACTCTCATGACACTTATATAACTATCCTGTAGAGTTCTCATTAGCGGGTCATGTCCGATCCTGTGTTCTCCAACACATATCTATGTGATTGACTTTAATACTCTTATTAATGACTCCATGAAACTTAGTCATCAGTCACCTCACATACTAGTCTCACGCGGTTGTTAATGTCCCACTTTAACAACCTTGACCAGGGACCAGCATAATTTATGTCATTTTATCATTTATAGGGTTTCATGATCAAGTCACATACTTGATGACCTATAAAATGCCATAAATTGCTTTGGGACTATTATTTAATAATCATAATTAAATAATACTGAAATCAGATTTCATTAACATAATCAAATTATGTTTACATGAACATCATATCATAACTAAAATCAACAACAACGACTCCCACTAAAATTAAGATCACATCTTAAGACATCTAATGCCTTTAGCAGTAGTCTGAACCTTATTCGCTCTCGCTCAGTGTGTGTCGAAGGACACTGCGTCTTGCTAAGAGTAATGCCAAGAGTCATTGGCATGAAGCCCTTCTTAGAATCATGCATACTGGTCCTGTGAAAGACCTTATCAATATAAGTATCTTGACACAATCCAATTAGCTTGTCCAATCTATCTTTATAGATTCTTATTCCAAGAATGTATACGGCTTCTCCCATATTTTTTTTTATCGAAAAACAACTTTCGAGTCAAGTCTTAACAGACTGAAACAATGGAACTTTATTTCCGAGAAGCAGTATGTTATCAACATACAATACTAGAAATGCAACTGCGCTCCCACTAGTCATCTTGTAAACACACGGTTCCACTTCGTTCCTGATGAAATCAAACCTTTTGACTGCTTCATCAAAACGAAGATTCCAACTCCGAGATGCTTGCTTCAATCCATAAATGGATCTATGAAGCTTGCATACCTTCCTAGCAGCATTAGGATCAATGAAACCTTCAGGTTATGTCATGTACACATCCTTTCCAGAATTCCATTGAGGAAAACTGTTTTCACATCCATCTGCCAGATCTCACAATCATAATGAGCGGCGGTTGCTAGGAGAATCCGAATGGACTTAAGCATAGTGACTGAGGAATAGGTTTCTTCATAGTCAATACCATGAATTTTCTTAAAACCTTTTGCCACCAACCTAGCTTTGTATATATGAATATCACCATCCACGTCAATTTTCTTCTTGAAAATCCATTTACACTCAATGGCTTTTACACCATCGGGTAAATCAATCACAGTCCAAACTTGGTTATGTGACATGGATCCCATTTCGGATTCAGCGGCTTTCAGCCAATTTTTGGAGTTAGAGCCCATCATTGCTTCTTCAAAATTCGCAGGCTCGTTTTTTTCAATGATCAACAGATCATGGAAATTGGTTACGAGAAATCCAAATCTCTCGGGTTCGTGACGAATCCTCTCGGATTTGCGAACTTTAGGCACCACAGGTGTAGGTTCTACAACTCTTTGTAGATCCAACTGCTGCTCTTCCTCATCAGGTTGGGCAGTCTCTTGTGATTTTTCGAATTTCTTCGAGTTGTACTTTACTCCCACTGTTCTTCCTGGAAAGAAAGTCTTCTTCAAGAAAAACACAGTTTCGAGCAACAAACACTTTGTTCTCGGACCGGTTGTAAAATTAATATGCATTGGTCTCCTTAGGATAACCAACGAAGTAGCATTTATCTGATTTGGGTGTGAGCTTATCAGAGATTAAACGTTTTACATAAGCCTCACAACCCCAAATCTTCATGAAAGACAAATCAGGAATATTTCCAGTCCACATCTCATGTAGTGTCTTTGCAACTGATTTTGATAGAACCCTATTTAGTTTAAACGCAGACGTTTCTAGAGCGTATCCCCAGAAGGATAATGGAAGATCTGAGTGACTCATCATTGATCGAACCATATCTAATAAAATCCGATTTCTCCTCTCGGAAACTCCATTCCATTGGCGTTTTCAGGAGGAGTGAGTTTGTGAAACAATTTCACAATCTCTCAGACGATCACTGAATTCTTGACCTGAGTATTCACCTCCACGATCTTATCGGATAGCTTTAATACTTTTTCCAAGTTGATTATGTACTTCATTCTGGAACTCTTTGAATTTTTCAAAAGATTCCGACTTATGTCTCATTAATTAGACATAACCATACCTACTGAAAACATCAGTAAAGGTAATGAAGTACTAAAAGATTCCTCCAGCACTTGTGCTCATCGGGCCACGCACATCCGTATGTATAAGGCCCAATAAGTCACTGGCCCTTTCATTTTTGTTCGTTCGCGACCTGTATCGATTGACACACCTTTTGTGTCGATCGACACTACCTTTTGTTGAAAGGGGCCTTTGTCATTTTACCCAATAAACAAGATTCGCATTTCTCATATGATTCATAACCAAATGAGCCCAAAAGCCCATAACTATGGAGCTTCTGAATCCGTTTCTCATTTATGTGGCCCAAACGACAATGCCAGAGAAAAAATTTAATTCGTATCATTTGACTTGAATCTCTTGGTACTAATGTTATAGATAGGCACGTTTTGTTTTAGAACATAAAGTCCATTCTCTAATGGACCGCTACCATAAAACATATCATTGTAATCAAATGAATAACACTTATTCTTAATTTGAAAACTGATATCTTTCCATGTCCAAACAGGGAATAGAAATAATATTTCTGCTTATGGCAGGTACATAGTAGCAGTTCTTAAGTTCTAAAAACAAGCCAGAAGTCAAAACAAATGAAATATTCCTACGGCTAATGCAGCAACTCTTGCTCCATTTCACACGCGTAGATCCACTTGCCCTTTCTCCAAAGTCCTACTATTGCTCAGGCCCTACATATTTTTCACAAAATATGAGCACCACAGCTGGTATCTAATACCCAATAAGTAGAAGCATAAGAAGTAACATTTACTTCTATAACATAAATACCTGAAGAAAAAGTCTCGTACGTCTTCTTCAGCTTCTCATAATCTTCCAGGAATTTATTGCAGTTTCTTTTCAAATGCCCATAACCATTAGAATAATGGCACTTATCATCTTTAGAAGGACCAGGTCTAACCTTAGGAGCATGGTTAGACTCGCTTGGATTCACAATCGAACTTGTCTTGCCATCACCTTTGTTCTTACCAAGTTTCTTAAACTTTTTACCCTTTTGTACCATAAGGACATTTGGGGTGTCCTTCTTGATGTTAGGTTCAGCCGTCTTGAGAATCCCATGCAACTCAGTCAAAGTCTTTGTCAAGTTGTTCATGTTATAGTTCATAACAAACTGATCATAGCTTGACGGCGATGACTGCAAAATGATGTCAGTAGCCAACTATTGGCTAATGGGACAATCCAGTTTCCCCAGGTTATCAATATAACCCATCATCTTAATGACATGAGGACTAACTGGTCCGTCCTTTGGTAGCTTGCACTCAATTAGAGACTTAACCGTCTGGTATCTCTGAGTTCGTGCCTGCTCCTGAAACATACTTTTCAGGCCAGTGATCATCTCTATTGGCGACTCCACATACTCATATTGCTTCTGCAAATCCGAGTTCATGGTAGCCAACATGAGACAACACACATCGACCACATCATTAGAATGCTTATCCCAAGCATCCTACTCTGACTGCCAGGCATTGGCTCGGTACTTCTTGGGGAGAACTTTCTCAAGGACGTAATCCTTCTTCTCCTGTTTGAGAACAATTCTCAAGTTCCGATACCATTCAAGAAATTTTGATCCATTTAACTTGTCCTTCTCAAAGACGGATCGCAAGGAGAAATTGTTGTGATTGTTTGTGCTAGACATAGCTGAAAACAAGAGAGGTTTAGTTATGATGTTCAAGAAATGAGAATTCTTAACTATTAAGAAGACTTGCATTATATTCAAAACATTGTTTCCTCATTTGAATATAATGATCCAAGACCCATACTTCACTAAAACTCGAGTGAGCCACTGGCTATCACCCAAATTTCAGCTATCTAGGTAAGCAACAACCTTGCTAGTTATATCCAATATAACTCTTGGTTGTGGATTGACATCTTATGTCCAATCCACCTGATGTCTCTGGGCCCAAACGATTTTGATGACTCAGTCAAGTAAACCAATCTCTTAAGTCATGTAATTGTTGATGTCTTGCACTGCAAAACCATCAACATGATTACCTCCTGCCTTACTCATGTAATCGTGGACACCTTGCACTGCAAGTCTATCGCACAATGAAATGAGTCTTGACAGTTGACAAGATTGGGAAGACATCAAGTATTATACTTGATATTTAGTTGAGGAACGGAACTGTTTAAAACTACTAATTTTATTAAGTTTTAATTATTCTTATAATTCGATTTATCTTGGTTTGGTTCTGTGAATTCAGGTTCAGTAACCGAAATCCTTTGGATCCTGTATCGACCGGCACTACATTAGTGTCGATCGACACAAGGCTACCAAAAACCAAATTGCGATAACCAATCAATCCAATTGACTCGGTTTTGATAACCGGTCAGTGTCGATCGACACTACATTAGTGTCGGTCGACACCAACCAAATCAAAACAATCGCAATAAACCGTTCCAAGCGGTTTAACCAATTTTAACCAAGCTCGATAACCGGTCCAATCCAATTGAACCGATTATCCTAATCGCAAGGTCTGTGTCGACCGACACAACTCTTGTGTCGATCGTCACAAGGCGAATTATGATCGGGTTTTCGCCATGTGTCGATCGACGCCGGATTGACATCGATCGACACCATGCGAAAAACCCTATAAACGTTTACGATTTTGAACAAAACCTAAACTAAATTACTTTGATCAAAATTCCATTTAGCATGCATATATCCAATATACAATGATCCAGATTCAACCAATCTAATCAACATGCTACAGATTCAATGGAACCCTAAGGCTCAGTATTAGCAACCCTAGGTATAAATTCCAAGCCTAAGATCTAGGTTTCATGTTTATATCATTGAATCTACATCAGATCTCGAATTACCTGGAGATTAGCAGCGGAAGATGATTAGGTATCCGAGATTCTCAAGCGCCTCAAGTGCTGCGCCTCTACTGGTATCCACATGCACACAAACTGGAATCCGCCAGGATGCTAGTGCCGGGAGATCAGATCTCTCTGGGATACGTCTGTTTCTGAGAGGTGGCTACGATTAGGCTCAAACTTATGCTCCAGGTCGTGCTATATCACATATATATAGACCTGAGTAAACCTAATTAATCACCGAACCAACCGAGATTAATTAAGTCATTAAAGCGAAACAATATTTCGATCTGCGCCTTGCATCGATCGACACAACACTTGTGTCGATCGACACACCCTCAAAACTCGCATATTAATGTGTATCAAATACACATTAACTTGATCATTACTTTAATGATTATTCCCACATGAAGTATATCCAGCCTGCTTAGGTGTGTGACCCTGTAGGATCATATAATACTAGTAATGAGTTCTAAACTCATAGATCATAAGTGGCTTCTAGCAAAGCATTACAATTATCCAGTATCATATGAATGTCTAATCTTGACAACACAACTATCTCTAGAGTTATTACAAGTTTGATTTCAGGACATTCCCAACACATAGCGTATCGGCAGCAGATGAGAGAGAAGCGTCGGGAAGATGAGGACATTCGGCGACGAGTGATGGCTGAGCAGCAGGCCACTTGGGACAGAGAGCTCGTTTGAGGAGAGAGCAGGAGATTGTGGATTATGCCTGGATGGGAGAGCAGAGGTCCACCAAGGAGCGGATACATGAGTGGTTGGATTAGCAGCGAGCGGAGTGGGCAGAGGAGCAGGCTGCTTGGGAGCAGGGACGAGAGCAGAGGCAGCAGCAGCAGGCTGCACCGAGGCAAGACAGAGCAGTTGTACCCCCAATGATCAATCTTTTAGATACAGAGTCAGATCCAGAGGAGGATCAGTTGTACCATGGCGACCAGGACCTCGAGCACCGGACCCCAGGATCGCAGAGTGGCTAGAATTGGGAGACTTAGGGTGGTGTTAGGAGTAGGGCTTAGTTATTTGGTGTTAGAGTTTTATTTCGTTTTCCGCGGTTTTCGCGTAGTTGGTTTTTCTTCCTTTCCATTCTTTTGAACTTTGTAGCCCTTGATAGGTCTAAGTTTTATCCTATTCTACTGCAAGTGCACAGTTAATGCAATTATAGTATAAAAGGTATCGAATCCCACAGAGACTCTCGGTCTTGATAGATTCAGAACATTCAAGTTAAACTAGGAGAAAGTATTGAGAAACTAAAAAGCAAAGCAGAAAAGTAAATCAGTAGCAGGATTGGTTTGAAAGCAATTAACTAAAAGCGCTAAGTCTAGGGAGTTCTCAGGAAATCAGACAAGCAGATAAATTAATCAGTCATGATCAAATTAAGCACAGTTCTAGAATTCAAACACGGATATATAACTAACCAACTTTCGTTGTGAGAATTCTCTAAGTCTAATAGCAGAAATCCAAATTTCTTTGTAATTCCTAACATATTAAACTAGCCTTAAGTTCAGGTTCGATATGTTCACAATTCAATTAAACCAAATTTCTTTGCGAGTAATTCAATTGCTCAACCTAAATAGTTCAGATTCTAAATCACACTTTCGTGTCAATTTAACAACCTAAAGTCTAGATTCCAAGTGATCAGGTTAGAAACTAGTCTTAAGCATAATTTAGATTGAAGAACAAATATGATATGAATCCTTAACTGGAATAAATAAATCTAGCAAGTCATGAAATCCCTAACGAGAATCCCTAAACCTAACTATGAATCTACTCAGACATAGATAATGAAAACATAATCAATAAATAATTAGATTGCATAAAAGAGTAAGAAACAAAGGGGTTCGAAATCTTCTCCAAAAGCAGGAAGCAATACAAGTTCAGATCAGCCCCAAAAAGCTCTAAAAACTCTCAGATCAAAGTATGAAAGCGTATATAAGCGTAACTAAAAACTGATGTAAAAACCTAATTATGAAGGCATAATCACGACTGGAGCTTCTTTGTAATTACTAGAACATCTGGGCAAATCTGCAATTTCAACATTCTTCATTAAACTCGCCGAGAAAGGCTCCTCTCGCTCGTGTGTCGATCGATGCACAATGTGTGTCGATCGATGCACAATGTGTGTCGATCGACGCAATCCTCTGTTCTGGACAGTGAACTCTATCTCTTGGGTTAAATCTCCAAAATGCTCCAAAAAGCTCTATAATCTCCAATTTCGCTCCAAACGTGCATATATCTAATAATACCTGTAAATGACTCTAAAGAAACACCAAAAGACTCTAAAACATACTTATATCATGGTCTAAAACCGGTAAAAACCATGATATATCAACTCCCCACACTTAGCCTTTGCTTGCCCTCAAGCAAAACAGAGAACTAAAACATGGTGAAGAGGTTTGAATACTTTCGGAAACTCTTTTCATCCTAGAAGCAACAACACTCAGATTCTCCTTAGTAAGCCACTGAAAGTATCACCTGCAAGACATCAAAACCAACATATACTTCCCCCACACTTAGCAACTATCCTGAGTAAACTCCACAATCACATTCAAGCATTCAAATTCACCCTACTGACTTCTATAAGCTATTTAGTGCGGTCTCACCTAAGGATTATCGATCAAAGGGCACATGGATTCTTACTTTGTCAGTTCTAGACCACCATACTATCTTTTTCTGGTTCCTTTCTTCTCTTTTCCCTTCCTTAGCATTCTGATTTTTTCCATTGGGTATTATTTTATTTTTTCTCAGTTTATTATTCTTTTTTTTTTACTTTAAGAGAAGGAGAGAAGGGAACCTTACTCGGACATGTTTACAAGCTGTGTCAGAACTAACAGAGGAATCCGACTCAAGGTATACCAAGCCCTTAGGTGAGAAAATTAAGTCAAATTAAGGGTGAAGTCAGTAAAGGATCCTCTGATACTTGAAGTGATGTGGGTGTTCTCAGTTGGCTGATCCGTGTTGGTTTTTTTAATAATCATAGATTGATCCTACAACTTCATCCCAATGGTCACTTAAGTTCCTGCAAGTGCTGTTAACTTCTCAAAAATTCATTGTTTCTTACTTAAACCGTTTTGACTCAATAAAACAAAATTTTGAAAAATAGGATTGACACTAAGAAAACAGAAAGATAAAAGTCAGTACCACCTCCCCCACACTTGAAACACACTGTCTCCAGTAGTGTCAAGCTAAGGATCGGTAAAAGAAACTAAAAATGTTAAGGGATGAGTTACGTTATGTCTGATTTTTACCTGTCTCGCTCATGCATCGATCATTACGCATAAATGCGACGATCGTTGCAAGGCGATTGCGATATGAGTCGATCGTTGCTCAGGTCCGCAACGATCGCTGCAATGCGATTTTCGTTTTGTGAAGATCGACCTACATGACCGTGTCGATCGTTGCATTGCGATTTCTCGAGACCTGCAGACAAAACTCACCAAGACCAAAAACAAACGTAAAATCCTAACAAAAACACCAAAAAAATGAATATGCAAAAACGAAACAGTGGGTTGCCTCCCACTCAGCGCTTGTTTAAGGTCATTAGCTTGAGCGGACGAACAAGATCAAGTTCCTGGATGTATCGACAGAGACTGTGACTGCCTCTGCGCAAGTCTCCTCATCCAAGGTGGAGAGTAAGCTGTCTCACTGTGAGCTCGTCCAAGAAAAGAAGGAATGTAATGTTCTCCAGGATCTAAAACCAAAGTGTCACTCGTCTGCTCTCCATATCCATCCTCGATCATAAAGGTTTGCCCATCAATCTGTGGTTTGCGTAGCATATCCATCTAAAAGTGAAGAGGCTCATCTCCCATATAGAGATCAATCAGACTGTTCCTTACATCGATCACTGCTCCAGCCGTCGCTAAAAATGGTCTTCCCAGTATTAGAGCATCATCCTGCTCACTGTCGTAATTAAGCACCAAGAAGTCTGTCGGAACTAAGTAGTTTCCAACTCTCACTGGGACGTCCTCAAGAACTCCTTCCAGAATCCTTATTGACTGATCAGCTAGGACAAGAGAGGTCCTAGTGGGTGAAAAATCTGTCATCCCCAGCTTCTCTGCCACAGAGTATGGCATGAGACTTCCAGTAGATCCTAAGTCACACAAAGAACGCCTAAAGCTATCCTCAAAGATAGAGAAACTTAGCACAAATATACCAGGATCAGGTAGCTTCTTAGAAATCTTAGTTAGCAGCACATCACTGATCTGTTTAGGGACCACTATCACCCAATCTTTCAGCATTTCATCCATTGGCAGCATCTTCTCCAAGTATCTCTGCACACAAGGGTGATATGGTGGGTCATCAGATTGTGGAACTTCTTCCAACTTCTCATCCATCTCTTCCAGTTGTCTGACCTCATCAATCTCTTGTTGAGTTATCTCGGACACCCCAGGGAATAGTCTAATAAGCTCATGATCCGTCTCTTCATCAAGGCCATGAGAAACAGATGAAACTGTCTGTCCACGACTTGCAACGATCGACGCAATTGGTGCATCGATCGATGCAGATGAGTTTTCACAGATTCCACCTGAGAGTTTTTCCTCAATTTCTGATTTCTCAGCTTCTTCCACCAGTTCAGCTGTATTTAACTCGAAATTTTCACCTTGGTATGATCCATCATTGATATAAACTGACCAAGCCTTGATGTGGGTGTCCACGACACTCTTTCCTTTGACAGAGCTTGAAATTTGGCTCACTTGTGTGTCCAACTGCTTCACATGTGTACTTAAGGACTCAAACTTCCCATTAAGGTCCTCATACACATCATCTAACTTCCCGTTGCAATCCACATCAATCTTAGTCTGCCCCTCCAGCAACTGTTCCATCATGGCTTCCATCTTGCTCTCATGAGCATTAGCAGCAGGAGGTGCCTGATATGAGGAAGATCCATAAGTCCTCTGATTACCTTGCTGAAAAGGTTTCTGAAAACCAACATTCTGTCCAAATCCAGAGAAGTTTTGATTGCTTGTGAAAGCACTCTTCTGTCCACCATTGAAGAACCTATTACCTTGCTGATTACCAAACTATTTCCTTGGAATCCAGAGCCACCAATGTAGTTCACATCCTCTTCCTGATAGTCTTCTTCAGCTCCAAATACCTCAACATCCTGAGCAAAATGGACAGCTTTCTTCCCAGCTAACAGATTACAAACAGTATCCAACTTACTCCTGATATCAGCTATCTCCAGAATATCTATTTTCCCACCAGACTCCTTCCTTCTCCTATCAGCAATCTTGCAGCTATTACTGCTCACCAAGTTATCTATCAATTGCTTAGCTTGCTCAGAAGTCCTAGTGTTGAAATTTCCATTGCTGAAATTATCCAACGCAGTCTGGTAAGGGAGATCTATACCTCTAAAGAAATGCCCAGCAATGTCACTTCAGTGAATCCATGATGAGGACAATCTCGTTGGTACTTCTTAAACCTTATCCAAGCAGCTTTAAGAGGCTCTGTAGGACCTTGGGAGAAAATGAGAATGTCATGTTTCGACTGATCAGAGTGAGCATCATCATAAAAGTGCCTCGGAAACTCACTCTTCACAGCATCCCATGTAGTAAACTTCCCAGGTGGAAGTTGTTTCAGCCAGGCTGCAGCATCTCCAGCGAGAGAGTAGGGGAAGAGTATGAGAAACAGATAGTCATAGTTCACTCCATCATACTTCATCCCAGTGACTATGTCCTCAAACTCATCAATATGATCCATTGGCTGCTCATTCGGGAAACCATGGAAGGCATTCTGCCTTAGAATAGAATAGTAGATGGTCTTGATCTCGAAGTCATTCCTCTCAAAACCAGGAGGTACAAGTGCTGACCTGTTAGCATGAAACTCATCCGGACGGTTATAGTCAGCAAGGGTCCTCTCAGCATGAATAACCATTTGCCTCTGACCTTGACCTTGCCCTTGGCCTTGTCCTTGTCCTTGTCGCGGTTCAGGCTCAGGTTCAGGGATCACATTCCCTTCAGCATCAAGCCTTTGCCCAGCAGCATTATACGTATTGTTTTGTCGGTCCCTTAGGGTACCTTGAGCATCGGGTATCAGAATCAAGTGTTCTTGCACCATTCTTGCTCGTTGACTTTTCCTGTTAGTTCTCTCTAGTCTAGCAAGCTCCTCAAGTCTGAGATTAACGAGATTCGAGTTCGGATTACTTCTGGTATCACGCGTCTGCATAAACCATCTGTAATCGCAGTGCAACGATCGATGCTAAGAGGCAACGATCGATTCAACTCAATTCGCCTTGCAATGATCGATTCAAAAGAATGCAACAATCGATGCTAAGCGAATGTCAGACCTGCGACAGAAAAAAACAGAAAAATAAAAATTAGTAACTAAAAACAAAAATAAAAATCCTAGTTTAAACCCTAAGTTCAAATCTATCGAAGACTCAAAAGAGTCCCCGGAAACGGCGCCAAAAACTCGATAGGTCTAAGTTTTATCTTATTCTACTGCAAGTGCATAGTTAATGCAATTATAATATAAAAGGTATCGAATCCCACAGAGACTCTCGGTCACGATAGATTCAGAACAGTTAAGTTAAACTAGGAGAAAATAGTGAGAAAGTAAAAAGCAAAGCAGAAAAGTAAATCAGTAGCAGGATTGGTTTGAAATCAATTAACTAAAAGCGCTAAGTCTAGGGAGTTCTCAGGAAATCAGACAAGCAGATAAATTAATCAGCCAGGATCAAATTAAGCATAGTTCTAGAACTCAAACATGGATATAGAACTAACCAACTTTCGTTTTGAGAATTCTCTAAGTCTAGTAGCAGAAATCCAAATTTCTTTGTAATTCCTAACAGATTAAACTAGCCTTAAGTTCAGGTTCGATATGTTCACAATTCAATTAAACCAAATTTCTTTGCGAGTAATTCAATTGCTCAACCTAAATAGTTCAGATTCTAAACCACACTTTCGTGTCAATTTAATAACCTAGAGTCTAGATTCTAAGTGATCAGGTTAGAAACTAGTATTAAGCTCAATTCAGGTTGAAGAACAATTAAGTTATGAATCCTTGACTGAATAATTAAATCTAACAAGTCATGAAAACCTTTATGAGAATCCCTAAACCTAACTATGAATCTACTCAGACATGATTAATGAAACACAAATCATAGAAATAATAGATTGCATAAATAAAGAGTAAGAAATAAAGGGGTTCGAAATCTTCTCCAAAAGCAGGAAGCAATACAGGTTCATATCAGCCCCAAAAGCTCTAAAATCTCTATGCTCAAAGTATGAAAGCGTATCCATAATTAAACACCAAAAACCTAATTATAAAGCTCTAATCACGGCTGGGGATTCTTTGTAATTATTGGAAACTTCTGGGCCAAAGTGCAATTTTTAAAATCTTCATTAAACCGTCGAGGAAAGCCCATCTCGCTTGTGTGTCGATCGATGCAATCCTCTGTTTTGGACAGTGAACTCTATCTCTCGGGTTAAATCTCCAAAATGCTCCAGAAAGCGCCATAATCACCAAATATGCTCCAAACGTGCATATACCTAATAACACCTGTAAAAGACTCTAAAACATACTTATATCATGGTCTAAAACCGGTGAAAACCATGATATATCAACTCCCCCACACTTAGCCTTTGCTTGCCCTCAAGCAAAATAGAGAACTAGAACATGGTGAAGAGGTTTGAATACTTTCAGAAACTCTTTTCATCCTAGAAGCAACAACACTCAGATTCCCCTTAGTAAGCCACTGAAAGTATCACCTGCAAGACATCAAAACCAACATATACTTCCCCCACACTTAGCAACTGTCCTGAGTAAACTCCACAATCACATTCAGGCATTCAAATTCACCCTACTGACTTCTATAAGCTATTTAGTGCGGTCTCACCTAAGGATTCTCACCGAGCTACAACTTATGTAAAATGAACTACGAATGGATTGATCCTCTTTCAGCGGGGTACATAGATAGTCCTTACGGATTCAACTATACCTTTAATAAAATTACATCTTGCAAAAAGATATGACTACATCGACATCCTGGCCAGACGACTGACTAAAACGCGCTCCACGAGTGATTTGGTGAAATAATCCACACCTAACGCGCTCCACGAGTGCTGTGGTGAAATAATCCACACCTTCATCATGTGTGCAAAAGTTATAACCCTAAGCTACACTATTTAAAATTAAGCCGGGATCGCCCCCGCTCACCTAAAGTCCAAGTCGCAATAAATAAGCCGACTTGTCTCGCATAACCGACCTCGTACTAAGAAATAATTGATACGATCAGAGTTTTATCCCTAGATCTACACTGCAAGTGCACAGACGTGACAGTAGTATATAGGGTATCGAAATCCACAAGGACTCTAGACCTTACGATAGATTGTAGAACAGTCAAGTTAAGCTAGGAGAAATTAATGAGAAACTTAATAGCAAGCAGAAAAGTAAATCAGTAGCAAGGAGTGGTTTGTAAGCAATCAACTAAAAGCGCTAAGTCTAAGGAGTTCTCAGGAAATCAGACAAGCAGATAAACTATCAGTCATGATCAAATTAGGTCCGGTTCTAGAACTCAAACATAGATATAGAATTAACCAACTTTCGTTGCGAGAATTCTCTAAGTCTAATAGCAGAAATCCAAATTTCTTTGCAATTCCTAACAGATTAAACTAGCCTTAAGTGCAGGTTCGATATGTTCACAATTCAATTAAACCAAATTTCTTTGCGGATAATTCAATTGCTCAACCTAAATAGTTCAGATTCTAAACCACACTTTCGTGTCAATTTAACAACCTAAATTCTAGATTCCAAGTGATCAGGTTAGAAACTAGTGTTAAGCATAATTTAGATTGAAGAACAAATATGATATGAATCCTTAACTGAAATAAATAAATCTAGCAAGTCATGAAATCCCTAACGAGAATCTCTAAACCTAACTATGAATCTACCCAGACATAGATAATGAAAACATAATCAATGAATAATTAGATTGCATAAAAGAGTAAGAAACAAAGGGGTTCAAAATCTTCTCCAAAAGCAGGAAGCAATACATGTTCAGATCAGCCCCAAAAAGCTCTAAAAACTCTCAGCTCAAAATATGAAAGTGTATGTAAGCGTAACTAAAAACTGATGTAAAAACCTAATTATAAAGGCCTAATCACGACTGGGGCTTCTTTGTAATTACTGGAACATCTGGGCAAATCTGCAATTTCAGCATTCTTCATTAATCTCGCCGAGAAAGACTCATCTCGCTCGTGTGTCGATCGATGCACAATGTGTGTCGATCGACGCAATCCTCTGTTCTGGACAGTGAACTCTATCTCTCGGGTTAAATCTCCAAAATGCTCCAAAAAGCTCCATAATCTCCAATTCCGCGCCAAACGTGCATATATCTAATAATACCTGTAAATGACTCTAAAGAAACACCAAAGACTCTAAAACATACTTATATCATGGTCTAAAACCGGTAAAAACCATGATATATCAGCCCTGCGCCGTTGTTTTATTCTATTCATTATTTTATTCAGTCGTGCATTTCCGTTCGGACGTTCAGTAGCCATCCCCGCATCATGTATTGATAAGTGCCTTTGAGTTCAGTAGCGACCAGGGAACCGAGTCCTTCAGAATTCGGGACGAAATCGTTTCAAGGGGGGGGGGAGAATTGTAATGGCCCAAAAACCATACCCAAAAATTTCTGAAGAAAAGAGCAAGCCCAAAGCCCAAGCCCACCAAGCCCACTCTCCTTTTCTTGGAAACCCTAGGTATCCCCAATAAATACAAGCCTCTTCCCCTCCTTAAACCTATCTTTTCTCTCTGCTGCGAAGCCCTGTCGGAGTGTGGAGCTATTCGAAGCCCTAGGAGTCACTGTTCACGTTTCCCGAGCTTCTCCCTTGATCCAGGTAATTCCCAAACCTGTAGATCTAGGCTTTTCAAACCAAAACGTTTTATTCCTTTCGGTTTTTAAAAAATACCCTGAATCCCGAGAAACCGAGCATACCATCGTGACCGCCTCGACGAGACGAAGCCGGAGCTACCGACCCGATCACGACGCGCCGGAGCCACGTGCCGACCGCCGGAGCCACGCGCCGCCGCCGCAGACCGGAGCCGCCGTCCGTCGCCGGAGACCCGCCGGAGCGCTGCCGCCGTCTGCCGCCGGAGTCGCCGTCGCCAGAGAATTCGCCGGAGCCGCTGCCGCCGACCGTTGACCGCCGCCGTTGACCACCGGTCCGGTTTAGGCTGGTCCGATTTGGTTCGTTCCCAATTCCCAATTTCCGGTTTAGCCATTTTGATTTCGGTTTAATCCAGTTTTCTAAAATCAATTCGAATCCGGTTCTCTTTTGGTCCAATTTCAATTCGGTTCGGTTTAGCTGGTTTTCCCAAATTGATTTCAATTTTCGGTTTAGCCAAACCAATTTTCAATTCGATTTGATTCAGTTTAGGATTTGAACCATGAAACTTCTTCGATCATACCTAGCCCATCCTAAATCCGATTTGAGTGATTCAAAAGCCTATTTCTATTTTTCTATTTTTCTCCCTCTTTCCAGATCTGTTGTCCGTTCGGTCTCATGAAGTTCCTAAATTACGAAAATGCCCTTCTTTGGCCAAGGTGAGGTTTCGGTTCTATCTTCGCTTGCCCTATTCCATTCCGGACGATAGTCCTTAGTTAATGTCGTCTTTCCTAGGTAGTCTAGGGAAGTAGAGAGCTCCATGTGATTGATTGCAGAACGTAGAATGCTAGGTTATCGCTTAAACTGACAACGTTGTTTGTGCTTGATGGACTTGAATGGTTTATAACTGTGGTAGGGCCCCCGAAAGGGTGTGGTGGCGGCTTGCGTATAACAAGTTTTGATACGCAACCCTTGAATCATCGTAAGGGGGGTTTCGGCGAGCTCCCCGAGTGTGAGTTGGAGTTGGGCTCCGGGGCCAATAGCGGGCTTCGGGGCCATTTATTTTTGTTGCACTTCTTTGGTAGTTTTGTTAGCGCTTCGTTCAGTAGAAGTCCATTGTGACATAGGGTGCGTGATGAAAGCCTTCGGGTGATGCTTGCAAGGTGGTATTAGCCTAGGACTTGTGTTTCGAAGTTGAGTAGTGTAAGCCGGGATCGCGGGTTCCCTAAATCCGCCCCTCACTGGGTAATTGTGTTTGAAACAATTACTCAGACCTCTTTTCTCTTTTCCCCTGTCCCCATTTTTTTGCAGGTCCGGATGCGGGATTGATTCGATCGAGTGATGTCATTGGTGTATTTACATCAGAAGAGAGCGCCGGGTTCTGGAACAAGTTGAGTTGGCATCCCGGTTGGACCGAATGTGGTTCAATGGGCGTCTTAATGCCGCGTCTCCGGTTTAACCGGAAGACGGGTGTTACAATATTGATGATCCAAAAAAAATCTAGCTCAAGCAATTCATCGGTTCCTAACGTCGGCGTGGAATCGTGGATAATTATGAATATAATGATCTCATCCTCTTTCTTCATATATTAACATGTTAACTTTAAAAAAAAAAACATGTTAACATTTCTGTTATGTAAGTTTGGCATAACGCAGAAACGTACAGAATTAACATGTTATAATTTCTTCATATGTTAATATAATAACATGTTAAATTCTGTTAACATTTAACTCCAGTTTGCCGACAAAAGAATGCCAGTTTAGTATCGACAAATAAAAATTAACTAGAATACCGACTACCGGAATAGGTAAATAAAATACACAAAGGCCCTAAGCCTCTGTCCCTAAACTGATTTTCCAAGTCATGGTCTATCATGTTTGAAAGAAACGAAATGTTTGCATTTTTATAGACTCTTGATCTTCGCTGTCAGACTCCTTTGCAGTTATCGATCGAGCCATCCGCAACCATTTGTTCTCCTATCCGTTAGTCTTTTTGCTTTCGTCTTCTCTGTTGGAGTTGTATTTCTGGTTTTTCGGAACTGTTAGCTAGTCAAACTTGTAATTCTTTTATTTATTTATTTTCTACTGTAATAAATTGCATGCAACATACTTCCTCCGTTTCACAAAGATGCATGTTTTAGAAAAAAAATTTGTTTCACAAAGATATAATTTTTAGCTTTTCTATCCACACTTTATTAATTAATGATGATATTTTGAAAATTTTAAGAAGATTAATTAAATTTATTAAATTACTATTGGTTTAGAGATATTGGAAACTGAGTAACAAAAATTGATGCATTTATGATTAAGTATTAATTGTTTTCTTAATATATGTGAAAACTCTAAAAATTGTATCTTTGTGAAACGGAGGGAGTATTCTGTAGAATGGAAAAATAATTTAAATTTTAACATTTAGACACAAAAATACACAAGAAATAATGAAGCCTGAAGATGTGCATCACATGGGCCCACTTTCCGTGTTTAAACGCCGCCAATTAGTCTCTACTCTCTACCACGTAGAAAATAAAAACACGTAGGACCCAAGTAATCCGTACTTCATGTCGATCTAATATTTTACATAATTACAAAAAGGAGGATATAATTTTATTTTTATGTATATACCCAGTATATGTAATTTACACAAGATGGAAATTGTTGGTCATGAGAAAACTACTTTGTTTTAGCTAGGACGGGATGTTTATAACTAAACCTGAAATCCGTTTCAAAAAACTCCATCTTATCCAATTCCATTCTAGAAAATATCTAAACAGAGTTTGAATCGAGGCATATAAAGTAAAGTATTATCCGCTCCGAAATAAGAATTAGTTTCTGAAAATATTTGAAGTTAACTAAATTTTTAACTTCCTTAATTTTATCTAATTTCACGTAATTGGATATTTTTGAGTATTTTTAGAGGTAGTTTTTATACCAATTTTTTTGGTTATTCAAATATCTTCTAATACATTCAGTTATTTTGAGTAGTTTTTAATTAGGGTTTTAGATTAATTCATATACTTTTAAATATTTCATATATTTTTAGGTAATTTTTTCTCTCTAGATTTTGGTGATTTCGGATATCAGATAAAACTTTATACAAACAAAACTCGAAAAAACCGAATTGTACATGACCTAAAAGTTTAAAATATCTGAATAATGATTCCGAAAACATGAATATATGAAAACCTAACCGAATCCAAATGGGTAGTTGAATTCCCACTTCTAGTTTAGTAGTAATAATCTACACTTGTCTTTTATCCTCTGCCATATATAGTCTATTATTTTTTTTGTAAGTAGTTATTTTATGATAATTTACAAATCCTATATCATATTTTTAAAATATATATTATTATTAACTAAAATCCAAAAAATGAGAGATCAAAATAGTACAGACATACAAACCGATAACTCTAATCAAAATTTCGGCAAACTGAGAAATAAATTAGACAAAACAAACAACAAGAAATCTTTCTAAATGCAACATATATTCCTAAAAAGTCACTTTATTTCACAATCATTGCTAAAATCTTTCTATCTCCTTTCTCTACCAAAAATCACCAAAAAATTCTATGATGTGTTTCTCCTTTGATCTCTCTTCCGTTGGCGCTATGCCTCTAGTTTGAGAGGCCTTGCGTATTTTTTTAAGGTTGGTTCTTCGATCGTGGTTCTCTTCCTCTTTTGACGAGAGTATGTGGTGCTCCAGTGCTCCCCTGGTGGTGTTGCTGGCTGTGGCAAGGTGGAGGTGAGTCTGTCGGTCGGCTAGATTTATGGCGACATGATTTTTCGGTTGTCTTCCTCTCTCGTGTTTTTCTCTCTGTCATGCGGTGCGCTTCGTCTGCATATTTTGGTGTGGAAGTCCTTGGCCGATCTGAAGTAGTGATGTTGGCAAGACGGTGTGTGGTCTCGTCGAAGGGTTTCTCCGGATGTCACAGCTCTTGGGGGTTGCTGCTAGGGTACAACAGCTTCTCTAGCATCCGAGTTTTCTCGATGTTTTCCTCCGTTGTTTGGCCCTTCTCCCCCTTTCGCCGTTTTGATCTTCCTCGTGGAGTAGGGGATTCATATTTCTTCCATCTGGTTGCTTGTTCTCTCGGTGACTCCTCTGGTGTTTTCGCAGGTAAGACGTTGGCGGTCTTGAAGGATTCGTTTAGTATTTCCTGGTTCAATTCATCAGATTAATTGATCCTACTAAACATGCCAGATCTAGGTTCTCTTGCTAGAATCATAAAGGATCTCACCTAATACCTTGTTTATGCAGCGGAAGAAGAGGTATTGTCTGAGATCAGCAGAACCACCAAGAGATAGCTCCTCCAAAGGCTCACACACGCACACTGCAGGAAATTGGCTGCTAGACCATGCTGGTGGGAGGCGCAGAGAGAGAGATGAGAGGCGCAGACTGTGTTCAGAAATAAGAGCTAGGGCAAGTTTTATTTATTAAAACCCTTGTCCAGTTCTTATGGGCTTTTGGGCCCAATTCTCAGTCTGATTAAATCCAAGCTCTAAGCACAGTAAATGCCTAGCACTTTTACCGTACTTCTGCTAAACCGTTCCTACACATTTTCCTGTTAGCTTAGGCGTGTGACCCATATGGGATCATATAATAAAGGCAATAAATCCAAGATTTATAGATCATGAGCGGACTCTAGCAAGCCATCATGACCCCCAGTATTATATGACTTATGTCTGATCATTGACATACTCTTACTTTCTAGAGACAGTACAGAGATTACTGGACATAATTCCAACAGGTCTGTTGTGGCGATAGTCTTGTTTTGCCACCACCTTCACCTTCTCAGTCCTGCGCGACAATTTTTCCCACGTGCCTACGATTCGGTGGCGACATGGTTTCATTGTCATTCTAGGGTTTCCTAGATTGGACATGTTGGGCCGTTAGAGTTTGTAAGGGTTTAGACTATAATATTTGAATGATGTGTTTAGAAAATCGGGTCCATCAGAGAAATTAAAGTGCAACCCAAAAAATGTGAAACCCACAAAGTTTTATTTTAATGCAAAAATGTGCTAAAAAAGATTGGTGAAACCGAAGACGAGCATGTGGCACCCTTCAACAGGGCCATATATTACCCGAAAAACCGGTTGGTCCGGTAGATATCAAATCTTACTCCAAGTAAAGAAAATTAATCCCTTTGGAGTTCTTAACAATTTTTTAATATATATTTTTTTTTACAGTTGGAAAAAAAAATCAAAAATCAAAAAAAAAAGAACCAATCAGAAGATGCCACGTCAGCATGAACAGTTAATGATCCGTTCTTAACTAAGGATCGGTTCTTAGGGGAGTTCTTAGAAATAATATTTTTTTAATTGTTTTACTTAAGAACCCGTGCTAAGAACTCTCCTAAAACCATCAATGTACATGGTCGTCTTAGGCTCTTTATCTTAATCATCATCCAAATCTTAATATTTAACAAAATCCTTAACACATTAAAGAGATTATTACATGAAAGGGCACCTTCTAGTGCTTTTATTACATGAAAAGGCACCTTCATGATTTAGGATACTTTGACCCTATGATTTTACCTTCTTAACCTTGGTAACATTTACCCTTTAACTATTTACTAACTAGATGGATCTAACTAAATCATATGAGTCTCTCATAAACAACAATTGGCTCTTAGAAACAACGAAAGATGATTCAAAATTTGAAATAGAGAGAGAGACTTTGGTTTGGTTATTGAGTCTGAACGAAGTAACAGAGAGGATGAAGCTCGGAATCGAGAGCTTCAGAGGATAAAACAGGATGAGACTGACATGGCGATGGCGATGGCGATGACTATCGAGGGTAAAATCACCTCTCTCTTTATTATTTTCTTTACAGAATCGAATCAGATTCGATATGGATTTCCCCCTTCAGTTCGTGTTCTCGTTACCGGGGCTGCAGGTAGCTTTAACTTTTATTAGCTGGAAAATTGAGAGCTTGACGACGGAGATCGAGGAGCTGAGATGAGCCGAATCCAAGGCGAGGCGTAAGATGGGTGAGATGGAGCGATTGATTGACTAGTCGGACGAGGAGACAAAGGTTCTGGAGGCTATAGCTGCAAGAGACAAGGAGCTCGAGGCCGAAGTGGCAAGGCTTAAGCACGAACTGGTTACGGCCCCGGCGGAAGGGGAACAGACAGCGCCGGAGGCGAAGAAGCTCCGATCTGAGATTTTAAAGAAAATACGAAGCTTGGTGCTCTGGAGGTGAAGGAGTTGGAGGAGAGAAACAATAAAGTCCCAACGCCGTGGAATCCACACTTTTTCCCGTTGCAGTAAGTCCTCCACACCGGCTCCTCCACCAACCGCCGTGGAATCTTATCTCCTCCGCCGTGACGGAGACTTCCGGAGTAGCGAGCTCGATTAGAAACGCCGGCGGGGAAGTTGGATCTTTTGGATTGAGAAATGCACGTGTCCGAGACGGCGAAAGATTGGAATTTTCTTTTGTGAGTGGTTACAGATGAAGACGAAGGGTTGTGTTTGGAAACAGGTTTATTGTTGTTTGGAAGAGGGTTATCGTCGTTGTCGTCTTGCAGGTAAAGTCGTGAGAATTTTCTTTCGACATCATGTCCATCTCTTAGTGGGCTTCTTAATTATGTCCACGAGATATTACTTTTATGTACCATAAATTGTCATTGCAGAAATGGATATAGTGACTACTATGCTATGTTGATTTGTGTTCCAAAAGTTCTTATATGAGTTGTTAGGATTTCTTATTTTTTTTTTATTGTGTTCTATAATGTGTGGATATCTTCATGGATATTGTTTATGTGTGCATTAAATTATGTTATCTATCATTGAGCTATCATTTGTCATAGTTTTGGAAGCTAGTACACACACTAAAATGAGTGTTCAGAAAGTGTGGACATGATGTCGGAAGCTAGTATACTTATTAAAATATCATTTTTGTGTACACATATCTGTGGACAACTGTTTTATACTATCCATTTTTCGTGGACAACTATTTTTGTGGAAAATCTAACACATGAACAATTAATACAAGTCACAATTGAACGCCCTATGGACTTTGTGGATAACCGAGCCGTCGATTCCAAATTATAATACCAGATTATGCAATGTGTACGAATGTTTATGGACATCATAGAATCACTTCGCTATATTTAGTAATGTCCACAAATCATGTCCACGCCATACATGTTGCTAAAATTGTGAATATCGTTTGATGGACATGAAAATTTTTTTTTAGTATATTTGAATATTTTCTAGTTTTTTCACGTAAATTGCATGTTTTTAAAGAAAATACGAATTTCCGTGGACAACCGTCTAATAACACCCAAAATGGAATATGATGTGTATAGTATGACAAATGCCTTACCTTACTCATCTCTTACTTCTCTTATTTTTCCATGGTTATGACTTTTGTGGACATGTTGTCGAAGGCTTATAATCGTATTCAATTCACTATGTCAAAGCGATTGTATAGATGTGGACCTGTTTTACCGTGGACAATAACATGGTTGATGTGTATATTTACATTTTTTTATCATCCATGTCGACACATATATGTGTACATTTATTTGTGGACATTGTTTATCATTATACTAACGTTTTAACATCCATAAGATTTGATCTAAAATCAACAAAAATATATCAAAATGGATATCATATTGTAGAGAAAAAAAAATTAAAGTTTACAACATCAAAAAAATTTAATTCAAGTTTTTGATAAAACCTATAAACTTAAAATAGAAATGAAAGGGGTGAGGGAAAAAAAAAACTAAAATTAGTACGTGAGTGAGAGTGAGAGAAATGATGAAAAAGAAAAAATCATTTTTTTTAAATAAACAACTCTTCTCATTCTCAGCCACACGATCTCTTAGATCTAATGGACATGATTTGAAAGAGGTAACTTTTTCTTCTGGTTACAAAATGCTAACCGAATAAAGTGTCATTGAAGGGCAATTCAGCCAATATTGGGCTCCAAATTGTGTACATTACACAAGGTGTCCTTTGGTGTTATAAAGTGGACCAAAGGTGCCCTTTGGTGGACATCGACACTACTACACATTGCAGAATCTAGTACTATAGATGGTTAATGCAAACATTAACAAAAACCGATCGATGGTTAATCCAAGCACGACCTTGAGCAATAACAAAACAAAAGAGCTCAGAGTATGCTGACCCGTCCTGCACTAAGCTTATCTTCTTGGTCATGTATGGGACCAATCAAACTCGGAACACCAGTTAGAGTCTTCTGAAGCAATGTCCCAATCTAGACAGTATGCATTTTGGATATAGATTGATGGACGCGGAGGATGCATAGACTTGAATTTGTGGACACTGATTGTGGGCATATCCAAAGTATGTTCACATATAATCGTACACTTGTTCATGCTATATTATCCATGGTATCTTATCAATAAACATAAACTTGTGCAATGATAGAAATAACGATTGTTTTGTGTACAGAAAACAATTATGAAATGGTGAATAGAATATAGTAGACGATGGTGGCATAGATAAACGAATGGTTTGGGACGCTATTGAATTAATGGGTGTACACGGTCAAATGCAAGTGATGTACACTGTCAAGTGTAAATGATAAATCTATGATGTCCATAATCATTCGTAGACTATTTGGACTTTCTGTATAAAATGGCGTGGACATGATTTAATGTACACATAAACAATAACCATGAACACTTCTACAACAATGTGTCTGTATGGCATATCCACCGATTATAGTACACAATAAAATGAAACCGATTATAGTACACAATAAAATGAAAGAAACACTAAAAACACAAGTCCACAAGCTTGATGCTCCCAACGATTTCATTTCCTTTACAAAATTCGGGTCTCCATGATTTAGTGTACACAATTACCATTTTGATACATTTTTTTCTTTATTTAGACATCCATTTTGATATATTTTTATTACATGGGCAAGTTATTACCTGGGCAAGTTACAGTGTCTAGGTTGCCATAGCCAATGTGTATAGAACAAACCAGACCTTCCATATTCACTACACCTAAACTGTTGTCCACGAATATGGTTCATTAGCTAGATTGACAAGTCTTTGATGTGCATAATCATTTGTACACAAAATAAAATACATAATTTCATATCCAGAAAATTGTTGTCTGTGAACAAAATGAACAAAATACGTATTACAAATTAGCATGTCCACCAATTGTGTACACATGGTGTGGACATAACAATGAAAGGCAGAAGTTGTGGTAAACCCTATAATCACCCATCCATAATCGTCACCACCAATGAGCCATTTTGTTTTGTGAAGCACTCGGTAGATGCAGGGGCTCCTGACACACTACCAGCACCAATTCTGATCGGCGGAGGGAGATGCAGCCTTCCTATAATAAACGATGTGGACATAATTACACATTAACAATGTCCATAACTTAATGTACACATGACCAACAGCAAAAGCAAAACCAACAACGAGTTTTGATAAACAAAGCCTTGCATTAAGATCATAAGAAGCAGCGAGATGAGACTGATTACTTGAGAACCATGGCTCCGCCGCGCTGAAGCTTTTTTTACACTTGATTCCAGTTTGTGGAGCACTCGGTAGATGCAGTCGTCCACGGCCTTGCTTCTGTGGTGAGAAGCCGATCCAGAAACCGAGGCAGCAACCGATCTAGAAGTCTCATCCAGATCCAGAAACCTTTGGATCTGATTCTCCATTAAAGCTCTGTTTTCTTCCTCTATTACCACCGCTTCTCTCCGACATCTCAGATCTGGGACCACAAGCGAAAGCTGGGTTGAAGTCTGAGGAGAAACCACGGCGTGAGCAGTAACCCCTTCCACATAGTGAAGAAGGAAACGTCACCAGATTGGTGAATCGCTTGGATTTAAACCAGCTCACAGCGAATCGGAGCAAACCTGATAACCCCCACCCACAAATTCATCAAAAGCTTCAATTTTTATTGCTTTAATCAAATAAAAATCAAAACTTTATTATTCTGCCGGAGAGTTTGGTCGGAAAGGACACGACTTTCCATCAAAAAAGGAACTTTCTTTTTCTCTCCTCAAACTCCTTCACCTCCAGAGCACCAAGCTTCGTCTCCAATCCGTAAGTCTCTTCTCGTTCTCCTCCTTTGAAGTTCTTAAACCAGCTAGCTCTTTCTCCAATTCCTCGAGTAGAGTAATTCTTTTGTAGGAGATAACTTCGCCTCCGGTGATCCCTCCGGTCCATTCTCCTCCTCCCCTCGCCATCTTCCACCACCGTCATCCCTCCATATTCCTCCTCTGTCACTTAAGATCTCCGGAAAGTCGCTTCGATTAAGATTTTTATGAACTTTTTTGATAAAATTACGGTTGAAAGCAGGAGAAGACTGAGAGAGATGAATGAGAGAGAGGAAATAAGGGGACAGAGAGGAAAAAAGGAAGTGGTTGAAAGATTCAAAATTTGAAAACAGATCTTGAAGAGAGATATTATTGGGAATAAGACTAACGGGATTTTTTATATCTAACTAAGAAATTGGTTTAGTTATTAGATAGTTAGGAAAGTAAGTTACACATAGGGTTAAAAATGTAAAATTATAGGGTCAAGGTATCCTAAATCATGAAGGTGCCCTTTCATGTAATAAAAACACTAGAAGGTGCCCTCTCACGTAATAAACTCGTTTTAGGCGCGTAGGTTTTGTCTTAAGACCCGTGTCAGTCTAAACCTCTTTTGAACCCAGGATTAATGGAAAGGAAAACACCTTTTGTCACTAACTTATGTGACACTCAAATGTAATAATACTACTAATCCAGAGTTTTCATAGTGACCTACCTAGTTATTGCTTGGTTTGTTGCAGAAATCTTGAGCCCGTGGCTCAATGGCTATAAACTAAATGGGTCCCAAGAGGCAATATCAGTCAAGAGTTTGTTCACCTAAAGCAAAAGATATATAGATAACTGATTACTCTTTATGTTCAGGTTATAATTTGAATAGAAAATATGTAAGATACAGTGGTTGCAAGGATTTAAAAGCTGATGTATGCATTATTGTTTTTAGATATCGAGTCCTAAAACTATTACGAAGATAATGATTATATGACAAAACACTTGACAACAAGATCTAAACAAGAGATTCTAAGCATGAATGTGAACTAACTAAAATATTTTTATTTGTGAGTTTATTTTGCTTCTTTGATGTCAAAGATTGCATTAGATACTGGAATATATAGCATAGATATGGAAAGAGAGAGAAAAAACAACTATGAAGTCAACAATGTAAAAGCAGGAACTCTTTTTGTGCTTTTATCAACAACCTAAGGCTTCAAATGGAGAAAACATATCAGACGTTTCAGATCAAGCGGTTCAAGCCGATTAGGCAAATTAAGTGCGGATCAAGCGGATCTGATAGTACATGTGTAGATCTGGCGGTTCAGTTCAAAATATATATTTTGAATAGAGAAAGCGTATCGAACGTTGCGGATTAGCAGTTCAAACGAATCCGACATATTAAGTGTGTGAATCAGACGATTAAACAGTACAAATATGAATAATGCGGATCAAACGGTTTTAAATATAAAGTTGAATTAAAAACGATAAAATAACATATTTGAATAAACATTAATATAAATATTAATAATTATGATTACAAATATATAGTATACATAAAATAAGATAAATGTCGTTTATAATATTGTATATATGTTGACAAAAAATATCTTATGTGTTTATTTGTATAACTTTCACAATTTATTTTGTATAATTAACTATATTTATTTTAGAAATTTAACTTATAAATAAAAATAAAAATATACAGAGTTATATTTAAAAGGTGTACATAAAATAAATTCAAGACAATACACTAATAAAAATATATTTATATAATTATGAGATGGGAATTGGAGACTTTGGATAAGACATCAGATTATATAAAAACTATATTTAAACTCTAATTATTAGAAACTCCTTACTTAAAAAGTCATTGAGATACGTAATTTTTTTAATCAATTTTTTTTTCTTTCTAAAAACATGGGACTGTACAAAACCACATGCAAATAGGGGTGTAGTGACTGTTACAAACGGTTCTTAGACCAAGTACATCGGTATTTTTATGAAGTTCTTGACCTAAACTCCAAGACAGAAACAATTAAAAACTATTAAACTTAAGAACCTACACCCACGGAGTCTCTTAGTTAAGAGCCGGTTAGTCACTGTGCTTGCTGACGTGGCGCCGTCTCATTGATTCTTTTTTTTTTTGCTTTTTAATTTTTTTTTACTCCATCTGCAAAAAAAAAAAAATTAATAATAAAAAATACTTAAGAACCCGTAAGAAAGGGGTTCACCCATAAACCTGCTCTTATATTTCCTTTGTTAATTTGAACCACCAGTGATTCAGCTTTTTCAAAATGAAATAACCACTTATATTTACAAATGTTGTGAATGGCTAAAGAAAAACAGTTCTCCCTCACTTGTGTATCGACCACTTTTTTTACGCTTTTCATTCACAGCCTAAGTTTCAACTTCAACTATTTAATAATATTATGAGCCTAAAAAATGAAGCTGGAATATTTCCTTGTGTTCAGTTTAGTGTTTAATGCCATAGTGGTCAATGAGACACAATACACTTGACAAATAAAGAACTATAGAGGAACCTTCATGCCATGGTTACTGAGTTTTAACTTCTCCTTTAAAATTTGGCAGTTTCCAGAAACATTTGTTTTTAAATGTTTATTTTTATTCCAATCTGCAACTACTTTAAAGTGCATTATTTATTATTATTATCTGATAACAGAGATGTGCAAGGACTTGCCTCTCTATTTAAGGACTCATCATATGGTTAAGTTGACAAAACATGCCAGCAGTTTAGCTTCTCTTCTTTGTCCTTTCCCATAACACATAAGAAAACCAAAAGTCAGAGATATTTCACATTGTTAAGAAAACATCAAAACAAAAAACATATTACAATCCTGTTACAGTGTGATGTTGTGGGCATTGTGTATTTGGGCTTCTCTGCTTTTGATGACCATCACAACTTGGGTCTATAAATGGAGTAACCCTAAATGCAGAGGGAAGCTTCCACCTGGTTCCATGGGCTTGCCGCTTGTCGGAGAGACGATTCATTTCTTCAAACCTAACACAACTTCAGATATTCCACAGTTCATCAAAGAGAGGGTTAAGAAGTGAGTGTTTCCTTCTTTCTTTCAAAGTTTTATATATGATTTATATAATAATGAATGTTAAATCTCTTTTATTTTTGTTGGTATGGTCCAATCTTTAAGACCAATCTTGTGGGGAGGCCAGTTATTGTATCAACAGACTCTGATTTGAGTAACTTTGTGTTTCAACAAGAAGGTCGTTGTTTTCAGAGTTGGTATCCTGACACTTTCACTGAGATCTTTGGAAAACAGAATGTGGGATCATTACATGGTTTCATGTATAAGTATCTCAAGCACATGGTCTTAAATCTTTTTGGCCATGAAAGTCTCAAGAAGATGCTTCCTGAAATTGAACAAAGTGCATGTAAGAAGTTAGAGCTCTGGTCAAATCAATATTCAGTTGAACTAAAAGATTCAACTGCAAGCGTGAGTTTCAAGAACATACTTTTCACTTCTGTTTAAACCATTCCTAGTTTCTAACTTTCAAAAAAAATCACTTGCTTTATCAGATGATATTTGATCTGACCGCGAAAAAGTTGATCAGCTATGATCCAGAGAAGTCCTCAGAAAATCTAAGGGAAAACTTTGTTGAATTCATCCGCGGCTTGATCTCCTTCCCTTTTGATATCCCAGGGACAGCTTATCACAAGTGCTTAAAGGTTATTAATTCAGGTCTATTGTAAATCCGCAACCCTATTTGATATAGTAGTACTCATGCTCAGATTGGTTCTTGCAGGGTAGAGAAAGAGCGATGAAAATGTTGAAGAACATGCTCCAGGAGAGGCGTGAGAAGCCAAGAGAGAATCCAAGTGATTTCTTCGATTATGTTATCGAAGAGCTTAAGAAAGAAGGGACAATTCTGACAGAAGAAATTGCACTAGACTTGATGTTTGTCTTGCTTTTCGCCAGCTTTGAAACAACTTCTCTCGCTTTAACTCTAGCCATCAAGTTCCTCTCAGACGACCCTTCAGTCCTAAAACGTTTAACGGTCAGTACATGTCTCTAGATAAACTAACCAGCTTATGATCATTACCAGAAGTTAATTATCTTCATGTTTATCAGGAAGAGCATGAGGCAATTCTGAGAAACCGTGAAGATGCTGACTCTGGACTAACATGGAAAGAATTCAAATCAATGACTTATACATTTCAGGTATGTCAATATTTGGAACTTATTATAATGCGTATTCTCATCTAACAAAATGTTAAAAATACTAAATGCAGTTCATAAACGAAACAGCGAGACTAGCTAATATAGTTCCTGCAATCTTCAGAAAAGCCTTGAGGGATATCCAATATAAAAGTATTGATCAATCAACCATTTCACCATTTGGACTGATTCAACTTTATTTAGATATATATTATCAATTAATCACGTTCTAAATGGTATTGCAGATTATACCATTCCAGCCGGTTGGGCGGTGATGGTCTGTCCTCCAGCTGTACATTTGAATCCAGACAAGTATCAAGATCCTCTTGTCTTCAATCCATCTAGATGGGAGGTGTGAGTTCATCATATGTATAATCTTCTATCATAACTTTTACTCCAAGTTACCTGTTATCTTCTTGAAACAAAACTAATCAAACTAGTGAAAACACAGGGATCAGAATCTACTAATGCATCCAAGAATTTCTTGGCGTTTGGCGGCGGGATGAGATTCTGTGTTGGAACTGATTTCACCAAAGTTCAAATGGCAGTTTTCCTTCATAGCTTAGTCACAAAATACAGGTTTATAAGCTGTTTATTTGTTGATTTAAAGAGAGGATAATGCTTATTGATTTTTTTTGTAATTTTGATATCTATCAGATGGGAGGAGATCAGTGGAGGAAACATAGTTCGAACTCCTGGATTGCAATTTCCAAATGGGTATCATGTTAGACTCAAGAAGAAAGAGATATAGGGGAAATTCTAATGAACATATTTTTTTATTGTTTAATGACAATGTAAAATAATACTATTGTATAGAGATGAAGCACTACAATGAAACAAACAATACTATTTATTTATAGTAATGTACATGTATGTTATAAAAGGGTAGAGGGGTCAAACGCAAAAGGAACAAAGAAATTTTATGTTATGTTACAAGAACACATATAAGAGCTTTTATAGTATAGTATGATGATTAACAGGTCCATTTAGAAGTAGGGAAACAGCTGAGGTAATGACACCATTTGCAATGTTTGTTCCCATTCTCTCCTTTGAAAAGCATCACTGATCCAACTGTTAAACCAACCACAAGTACAACGGCTGCCACTACAAACAACACGTACTGGTACATGCTATACTTGCGTTTGGTACGGTTAGTGCTCGTGCGGGAAGCTTCCCAACCGTACTGTGGTCGGACAAGGAGGATAAAACCGAGGCAGAATCCGGTTAAAAACCCTCCAATGTGTGCGAAATTGTCAACTCGAGGAAGCATGCCTAGTCCTAAGTTGATTGCTATGATGAACAGAAGTGTGACAAGAGCGGCCGCCTGCAAAAGTAAAATTGTTAGTAGAGAAAGTAAATTTCCGATTAAGGCTGGTTTAGCGGAAACGAAATAAGTACTGTTAATTTGGGCTTATTTTGGGCTTCCAACTTAAAATCAATTGGCAATCAGTAGATTGGCCCCTAACCCTTTATATATTAGTGTTGGTCCCTTAAAACTTCCGATGTGGGATCCTAACAAATACCTTGTTGGCATAGATAGTCCAATTGGTGAGAAGTTCAGATAACATAGCTCCAAGAAGTCCAAAGAGAGCACCGGAGGCACCAACAGAGATACTTTCTTGAAGGAAGAGAGACGAGAGTATGCTTCCACCAAGACCCGATATTAAGTAGATAAGCCCAACTCTGACTGCACAGTTATATAATCAAAGATAAAATGTCTCATCGAAAAAGGATTGTATGTATGTAAATGCAAGAACTTACTGAAGCCAAATTGCTGCTCAAGGCGGATACCAATGAAGATCAAACTCAACATATTGGTAAGAAGATGAATGATACCGGCGTGTAGCCACATACAAGTGACAAGTCTCCATCCTTGATGTTCATGTACTACTTTCCTCCATTCCAATGCTCCCATTTTCTCCAATCTGACACAAGAATACGAGTAAAACCGTATCATACACGAGTGACCAAAGCAAGGAATCACACAAATCCATCAGATAACAATTGCAATGAAATCGTCAATCCTCAATCCAACCTTGGCTCTACAAGTTTATTAGTCCAAGTCCAGAACAGAGAAGTCTTAACAAATACTAGCAAGGCTAAATGTCACTACATGTCATTCTCCAATGAATAAACATAAGATAATAGAGATTAAATTCAGTTGCAAACTACGAAACGAAAAAAATTGAGACTACCCAGAAGATTAGACTTGAAATTCTAGCTAAATTCTTGATTCTAGAACAAAAATGGAAACTTTGGGAAAACCCCCACAAGCTTGGGCTCAATTTGCAAGGCATTAACAGAGCAGAGAGATCAAACTCAACAAAATTGAGACTTTCGAGGTACCCAGAAGATTAAACTTGAGATTCGACTGAGTTAGATTCAAGAATTTCTTGAAATCTCGAGCTAAACTTACGTTGAAGAAGACGGGCCAAAGAGAGGATTCTCTTTAAGTGGCTGAAACGAGAATCTTCCGAGGAATCTAGCGACACAAGCTTTGTTGGGACCGGTGATTTTCTTAGGACAATCATTAACGAACATAACGGCAATAAATACGGCGAGATTCGCCACAACAATCGCCGGAATCAGCCACGAAGTCCAATGAGTATCGCGAGAGCTTTCATCATAGAAATAGTTGTTGTTGCTGTGATTCGCTCCTCTGTTATTCTTCCCCCCTCTCTCCACATCTCTATTCGCCATGACTCTGTTTCTTTCTCTCTCTCTCACCTGGATCTATCTTCTTCGATGTAGTTATATAAATTGAAACTTGGATTAACGGATCAAATACGAAACCAGGAGAAGTAGCTTTGAAGAAAGAAAGGAGGATGAATTAGAGGAACAAGAGATTGAGACAGATCATCAGTACTCGGAGAGAATTGAGGCAAAAGTTGTAACCTTTCTTACTAAATTAACTTAAAGTAAAAGAAAAACGTTTTTTGTTTGTTCTTGGGTTTCTACGAATTCAACCGTTGAATTGATGTTTACTACGGTTATATAAAAAGTTGAAGTGAGCCGACATATAATAATTATATGTCTCTGTCTCTGTATCTATCTTGGTGGATCTTTGTAGAATAAAGTAAAGAATAGAGCTTTTGGTGGTGTGTCAATGGCGAGTTAGGCGGTGGTGCCAGCTCCTCTCCAAGGTTTTGCCGTTTTCTTTTCTGAGTAAAAACACAACTCAAACGTGAAAACAAATAAAAGATAATTTTGCGAAAGAAGGAGAGAGAAGACAAAAGTTGTATTTTTTTTTTTTTTGTGGTACACTAAAAAAACTTATTTTCACTAACTCAAACTGGTGGCACCGGTCCAACGTAGATTGTATATGACGGTCTGAGACGGATATTTCGTGCTAGTCTAACTGCCATTAAATTGTTTTTGGGCGGTATGTGGATGAGTTCAAATTTTGTGAAATACTCCTTCCTTCCTTGGAACTCCTCTAGGTGGATTGCAAAAGCTGGTCATTCTTCTAGTTCTTACACTATCTTCACCAAATCTGAACAGTTACAAATATAATATGAATATATTGATGATACTTCATTCATTCCATAGCCCATACAAAGATTTTGAATTCTGTATGAAGTGGAGATAAACTCGCCCTAATATTGACAAAGTTGTATAAAATAGTATTACTATTATTTTGTGTTAAATATGGGTTAAATCTCATATCCATTTTGATTCAAAGCAAAATCTCATGTACTTTTCCCTAATTTCTAATATTTTTACTCTTATTCTATTAACATATTTTCGATTTTATTTTTACTGATTTAATAAAAATAAAAATATACATAAAATCAATCAATTATATAGCTTTTCTTTGGGCTATTTGCAAAAATGCCCCTAAAATTGAAGTCAACCCTGAAAGTACCCTCTTTCTTCTCCTGCCTCTTTTTCGCTAATATATCCCCCTAATAATCTGTGTATTCACGATAATACCATCGCCAGACTTCATATGAAGTCTGATATTTCTACCAAAAGACAAAAAAACCTTTCAGATTTAACTTAATTACGAAACTGTCATCTTCTCCAATTCACCCAACCACCATTAACAACCAATTTTGAGCTCCTAATGCCTCACACAACCAATTTCGAGCCATCAAAACTCCATATTAGAACTCACAACCTTCTATTCTCTTATTTTCTCTCCAATTTCATCCAAAAATCTCTTTAATTCACGTTTTTAAAAAATTAAAATTTGGATCTCTTGTGATAGTGGTTATTCTTGCATAAAAATGGTTGGGTTTGTTGGGTATTGGTGTAACTAAAAGTTTTGAGTGTTTGGGGAAGGTAAAAACGAGCTCAAAATCAGATTTATGTGATTTTTCATAAGATCCCCCGATTTTCAGATCTATTTCGCGATTTCAGACTTCCCACGAAGTCTGATGAAAAATTATGGTCAACGAGAGGGTAGTTTTGCAATTGACTTTCAATTGACACACTTCCATAGAAGTCTGAGAAATTCCTTTGAAAACAATTTTTTTTTTATCTGACGTCACCAAGAAGTCAAAATAAGAAGAGGGTAGTTTTGCAATTGATTCAAATTTGATTTTTTAGTCAGACTTCTTATGTAGTCTGGCAAGAAATTGACCGATTTTTGACTTTTTGTCAGACGGGATCCGATGTCTGAAAATAATGGGGGGGGGGGGGTAGAAACTGCAATTGACCCAAATTTTCATATGTTGACCAGAATAAGCGAAAAAGTTGTCAGACTTCTAAATCTGTCTGAAAACAAGGAAAAAAATATCAGACGGCTATAGACATCTGAAATTCCAAACTTTTGCCAGACGACTATAGACATCTGAAATATAGAATTTTGGTCAACGCTGGATAAAAACCAAAAATGCGATGTTTTTATCAGACTTCCCACGCTGTCTGAAATTCTTGTCAGACAGCATAAGAAGTCTGAAAATTATCAAACTTTTTGGCGAAGTCTGACATTTCAAAATCAATTGCAAAACTACCCTCTACTTTTTTTTTTCAGACTTCTCCCGAAGTCTGAAAATTATCAGACTTTTTTGGAGAAGTCTGACAATTGAAATTCAATTGCAAAACTACCCTTTTTTTCTCAGACATCATAAGCTGTCTGACAAAAAGTTCAAAATTTTTTAAAGCAGACTGCGTACGCTGTCTGATTGATTTCAGACTGCATCCGCTGTCTGACATTTCAAAATCAATTGCAAAAATACCCTCTTTTTCAGACTACCATAGAAGTCTGGTTTCACTACAATCAGGCATCTATAGACGTCTGAAATATTAAAAACTTTTAAAATGTATTTTATCGAATATTTACGATTAATTTGGTTGATTTTAATTTTTATAAATGTGTGTTAGTTTTCTATGTTTTTTATGTGTGAGTTTTACATTTTTATATATGGTAATTATTTTTGAATCAATTTTTGAATAATATTGGCAATGTAGCTAGTAGCATCCGAGTTGGTGGAACGAATGTCTATGCGTAAACGTCATACTCCATATTATATATGTTGGTTGTTTATTGAATGCTTTGATATAATTGAACTGATTACACCAAATCATATCAAAGTATCAACCACATGTAGAGCGTTTATAAGCTGATTTTTTTCCAGTAAGATCGCTAATGTGATGATGAGAGAACGAACTTGACATTTGGACTTGTTAATTTTATAAACTTTTTGCTCATAAGAATCAGACAGTAGTAGAGGTCTGACGACCAATTCATCACCACTTAAGGTTATTTTAGTTTGTCATATGTTGGTGTATGTAATCTAAAGAGTAATGTTTTCTTCTAAGGTTAAACTAACCCATTTCTTGATATTGTATACTTTCAATGAGCAAAATTCCTTGTTGATTTTGAGTAGACAAAAGTAAATTTATACAACTTTGTATTTTTCTACAAGCATAGTACATAAGGAGAACTTCCTTTCTTTGATTTGATCATCCAATAATCTAATACAATACAATGTGTTCAACAAGAAGTCTGATAACCAGTAAAAATCTACAAAAATGAGAAAACACCTAATTTAGTATCAAACTTCAGACTTCAAAAGTAGTCTAATAAGACTTCATGTTGAATTTTCACTCTCAGACTTCTATTGTAGTCTGGTATTAGACTCTGAGACTTCGTGTTCCTCTTAACAGTGAAATTTTATGAGCCATTAACACATAATAAACCCCAACTCTAGCTTCTTTGGAGAGTCATCTGGATCAATCTTAAACCAAGCACCTGAAAAAGCAAAAACACAGAGCTCTTGAATTAGTTAGCGACCAAGTCTCCAAGAAATGGATAATAAAGGATCGTTTGAAAAAATCAAAATGTATAACCAAAAGTCTATGTCAAAGTCTCAATTGGTCCAGTTAAAAAACCTTTGAAAACACTAAATCAGAACCGATCCACTCACCTATTTCGCAGCTCAAAGAGAATCAACTATGAATCACATACATAAGAACTCATATGAGATAATAAGCTTGAGAACATTTTTGGATGAGAAATTTTAGAGAGGTTTTACAAAAGAGAGAGAAAAAGAGAGGTAGTAAAAAAAGGAAGAATATGAAGATTTTTTTTTTCTGGTTGTTATATGTGTGTAAAAAAATAGGTTTAGATAAGAGGAGAGAATTGGAGGAAAACTTTGCCGCCAAATTTTTAATAATTAAAAATTGTAAAATATATCTGGTATCAGACTTCATATGCAGTCTGAGAAAGAACTTCTGAATTGAGCGGGAATTCTGAAATTTTCGGCAAAAACTTCCCGCCTTTTTGAAAAGTTTTCATGTGAAAATTTTCAAAAACATTTAATTTTCAGACGTCATACGCAGTCTGAAATAAGATTTCAAGAAGTCTAAATACTCGAACCAGATTTACCTGGAAGTCTGAGAGTTTCTCAGACTTCTGTTGTAGTCTGGTATTAGACTCTCAGACTTCGTGTTCCTCGTAACAGTGAAATTTTATGAGCCATTAGCACATAATAAACCCCAACTCGAGCTTCTTTGGAGAGTCATCTGGATCAACCTTAAACCAAGCACCTGAAAAAGCAAAAACACAGAGCTCTTGCATTAGTTAGCGAACAAGTCTCCAAGAAATGGATAATAAAGGATTGTTTGAACAAATCAAAATGTATAACCAAAAGTCTATGTCAAAAGTCTCAATTGGTTCAGTTAAAAAACCTTTCAAAACACTAAATCAGAACCGATCCACTCACCTATTTCGCAGCTCAAAGAGAATCAACTTTGAATCACATACATAAGAACTCATATCAGAGAATAAGCTTGAGAACATTTTTGGATGAGAAATTTTAGAGAGGTTTTACAAAAGAGAGAGAGAAAGAGAGGTAGTAAAAAAAGGAAGAATGTGAAGGTTTTTTTTTCTGGCTGTTATATGTGTGTAAAAAAATAAGTTTAGATAAGAGGAGAGAAATGGAGGAAAAATTTGCCGCCAAATTTTTAATAATTAAAAATTATAAAATATCTGGTATCAGACTTCATATGCAGTCTGAGAAGGAATTTCTGAATTGAGCGGGAATTCTGAAATTTTCAGGCAGAAATTTCCCGCATTTTTGAAAAGTTTTCGTGTGAAAATTTTCGAAAAGGCGGGAAATTTCAGACTTCATATGCAGTCTGAAATAAGACTTCATGACAAGTTTAAATACTTGAACCAGATTTTCCTGGAAGTCTGAGAAACCCTAAATCTAATAATTACTACTTAAATACCATCATATTATATAGAAAACTTATAATAAACATCAAACTCGTTTAGAATAGTCACAAACTAACTACTATGGAACAATATGAATGAAAATTCACAAACTCTCAATATAACCCTACAGATAAAACATGATATTCAACTTCATATGTGAAACATAGATCAAACTTCATGGTGTTTTGAACCAAATATATCTTAAATGCTTAAGTTTGATCAAAGTTTATGTTATTTTAATTTATATACATAACATATGCTTATGCTTAATTTATGTATCAAAATTTATATCAAATTATTTTTTCATATTTTTAAAATTTAAATTTTCAACTTAAATACGTCTCAGACTTCTAAAGAAGTCTGAGAAACCACAAAATTCAGACTTCGTCGTGAAGTCTGAGAAACCCTAAACCTAATATTTATCACTTATCAGTGAAAATATTTAAACAAAACAACTAGAAAACATCAAATTCGCTAAACATATGCACATTATAACATATATATACAAATTTAATATTTCAAATATAAATTTGGTAAACCATGAATCTAACCCTAAAGTTATATGTAAGTTATATGTAAATGTTCCATTACAAAGCATGTTTTGAGGTTTAGAACTTACTCTACCTTACATATTGTTTAGTTTGACTCAATTTTACCAAATGTTACGAGAAGTCTGAGAGATAATTAAGTTAGAAATTTAAAGTATAAAATTATTAAAAAATATTTTGAGGAAAAATTCGGATGCATAAATTAAACATGGGACTTGGACATATGTAAATTAAAATTACATAAAATTTAGTCAATTGTAACCATTTAAGGCATATTTGGTTAAAAGTATTTACGAAACCCCAAAATTCAGACTTCTATAGAAGTCTGATAAACCCTAAATTTAGTATTTATCACTTAACATCGAAAAATATTTAAACAAAACACCTAGGACACATCAAATTCGTTAATTATATCACCATTATAACATACATGTGGAAATATTTTTTTTTTCAAATGTGAATTTCCTAAACCATAAGTCTAACTAACCCTAAGGTTATATGTAAGTTATATGTAAATGTTCCATTATGTTCCATTACAAAGTAGGGTTCTAATTTCTAAGGCATACTTAACTAACATTGTTTAATATGACTCAATTTTATCAAATTTTAATTTATATACTACTAAATTGTTTATATATAATTTATGTATATAAAAGTTTTGACAAAATATTTTTTTTATAATTTTAAAATTTAAATTTACTAATTAATTCAGTGTCAGACTTCTATTAGAGTCTGAAGTCTCAAACATCCATAGAAGTCTGAAATATTCGAATGTTATAATGGTAATTGCGTTTGACGTTTTTTTGATTGGTCATAAGGACAACGCGGTAATTTAATAAGGCTGCAAAACCAGTTTTATATTTGATTCAATTTTGGGGGTACACTTTTATTTAAAACTAATTTAAGGGGCATTTTTAGCAATTCCCCCCCTTCTCTTTTCACCTTTTTTTTTCTATCGGATTTGGGCGAGCTCTTTCTCCTCCTCCTTTCATTTTCGTTTGTTGATGACCCCCAATCCATTCTTCTACTCCGTCACAACAATGAACTATATCTTCTGTTTTTCTATTATTGAAGCTAAAACTTCAACGTCCAAGTAAGTTCTTCTCTTTATTCTCGTTTTTAGCTTAAATCCTAAGTTAGAAAAGTTTTTATATTCACTATTAAAACTAGTTTGGGAGAATTGAGCTAGATTTCAAATTTGGGGTTGGAAATTAACGAACATTGGATTGGTAACCATGTTTTTTGGTGGATTAGACAACTGAATTGATAATTAATGAAATCAATGGTTTAATCGTCCTGAATCATAGGTTGGTTATCGTTTTTAGTCTGAAGAAAAGTAGCTTAACTTAGTAAAAATTGGTATTAACAGAGTCGTAGAACTGGTAAACTAGGTATTAATAACATGATAGAACTATTATAACTTGGTAATATTACAATAGTAGAACTGGTAGAACTTGATATTACTGTTGAAAATCTGAGTCCTAATGCATATTTTTATGCCATTTTCAGAAGAGGATGGGCTCTCCTTTCATAAATATACATTTTGATTATCAAGGACATAATTCAAAGAACGGAGATGACTTTGAATGGATTCCAAGAGAAGCTCGGTTGTATGGTATATCGTTTAAGACATCATCAATAGAGGAGACAACGTATTCGTTGTTAGTGGATATGATACACATGAAGATTTTGATAGATGATTCTACGAAAAGGCTGAATTTGAGTTATATTCCATTGGTAGTGAAACCTCAGAGGCAATCATATATTTTTGATGAAGAGGGTGTTTATGTGTATCTAACCACTGTGGATAAAGAGCAACGAAGAGGAGTTTTTCATGTAGAGGTTATTGAATAGCGAGGTTTTCATCGGTTCTAAGCTACTATCAATTCCTCATACCTCTACACATGTTGATGTAGCATTTGAGCGAGGTATCAATCAAATGAGGAAAGAAGAACAACTCACCAATAGTACAAGATACTACTTAATCTAAGCAAAATGGATAAAAAGGCAGTTATCTAATAACCTAAAGAGAAATCAAAACAAAAAAAATAAACAAAACAAGCAAGAACAAGACAAGACACTAAACAAGAAGACAGACAAATAAGCAGACACTATAAAAGAAAGTCCTTAGGATGAGGCAATGGAGACTAGATGGTCTAGAGACAATCAATGATGCTTCAATCAATCAAACAATGCTAAACAAGACTAATGATCATTAATTAAGCTAATTCTATTCTCATGTTTATAACTACTATGCTAATCATGCAATCATTCAATTCTCATTTGCAAATTACAAGACAAGCATGCAAGAATATCCATCAAATAAATTTTAGCAAAGCTAATCCTTAGGCTAAGAACACTAATCATTAGACTAATCCAATCTCTTGGCATTAATCCCTTTGTCTAATCTCTAATCAAGAATAAACTCTCATTTGTGATTAAAAGATAGAAAAACATTAATATCAAGTTTTCATTTCCAATAATCACTTTAGACAACTAATCTCTTAGGCTAATGTGTGAAAATCCTCTAAAAAGTTCATTCAAGCATTTCATCGAACACCTTTCGGGCATGAAAAGCCTAACATCTAGATTCAACAATTCCTTGCAATCTAGCATAAAGATGAACTAATTAGAGAAGGATCATTTATCATCAAGTCCTAAGCATCAATAATCATCACATAAACCACCTAAATCAACTTCAACTTAAAGACACAAAAACTCTACCCCCTAATCACCATTGTTCTTCACAAATCATAAGCTAAGAAAGATAGGAAGAAGAGATTAACAAAAATAACAAATTACTTAATTAAAACTCAAAATGAAAGGTTTACAAATCCTAAATCATAAACATAAGAAGAGAGAAAACTAGGCTTAGGTAGGTTAGGGTTTTTATCCCCCCAAATGAATATTTATAGTTGGGAGCCACGCAGTGGCATTTTCATAAATAAAGTGGTCTGAAAATGTCTTCGCAGGCATCAGGCGGTTTTGCTCGATACAAACAAGCCGATAAAATGCTACTGGAAGTATCGGGCGCATTTGTCCGATGGAGCATGCGGTTGGATTCTTTGTCAAGTTCGTGGGATTTCCGCAGAAAATGTATTAGACTGATTTTCCCGATATAAACAAACCAATAGAATGCTGCTGGAAGTATCAGGCGCAGTTTCCCAATGGATCATGCCGATGGATTCTATGTGATCACTTTTCTCCACCATTTCAGCTCCTTCTTTCTCCAAAGTCTCTCCAAACTTTAATGTCAACTACAAGTACCTACAAAATTCAAGAAAACACTCCCAAGGACAACAAAACATGAAAAACCTTTGTCTAGATGCACCTAAGTTCTATATGCAAGAAACTTCAAGAAATAAGCAAATATGAATGCAAAATATGTATAAAATATGATCTAAATACAAAGCTAAATGCATCAAAATGCAAGAACATCAATTCCCTCAAACTTAACCTTTGCTTGTCCACAAGCAAACTCAACAACTCAAAGGCAAAATAAGGAGAATTTTTTTAAAATGAGAGCTCAAATCTTTCAAAAGAATTTGCTAAGCATAAGTGGAAACAAAGTCAAGACAAGCAATTAAAAGCTACAATCAAGCTTTCTCTACTTCAAAAGCGTTAGCCATTCCCATCAACACAAGCATCAAGTTCAAGTCCCAACCTACACATGAATTCCTATCCTCATTCCCTTTAACATTCATTAAGCAATGGTGGATCATGATTGTGCAAATCAAATGAACACATTTGGCTATAAGGGGGATAAAATCTTGAGATAAAAATGATCTCAAATGAAGTGTGGGCTTCAAAAACAAAGGATCTCTCAAGAAAGGAATGAACTATAGAAAAATGCTAAGAGTAAGAAATAACTCATGCATACAAGGATAGATTCTCATTCTACCCAAATCCCTATAATGATCTTAACTCCTCTTCTAAACCCAAAGTTTCCTTCCTAAGCTACCCTTTCCTTCAGGCATTTTTGCCTTTTTGTCCCAACTTTGATCACTTATTTCTTCTTTAAACACTTAGAGGATTTCTTTTCTTTGCTTAGCTCTTTCTTTTATTTTCACTTGTCTCTTTTCTTTTTCTTTTGATACTTGAGCCAACTTGGGCTTCTTTTCTTTCTTTAACACTTGAGACATATTTTATAAACACTTAGAGCTATCAACTTTTCTTTTTCTTTTCCAATCCCCACTTTCTTTTCTCAATCTTTTCCTCATCCCCTTTAACATTTCTTCCCAATTCCCCCAAACTTCTTTCCTATCCTATGCATAGCCCAATGATGTAAGGCTAGCTCTACAATGGAAATATATCCTTGTCGTTCCAAAATCAACACTTTTTTCCTAGTTGATTCAATAAAAATACTCTCATCTCTCACTAGAGTGTTTAGGCTTAAAGAAAATTTTGGTTTAAGGTGGGTAAATCTACTTGGACTAACTAAAGAGTGGTAGAAAGGGAGAAGATAGTCCAAGTATGAATTAAGTATCCATGAGTTCACTTTTTATTGCACAACATGATAATTCAAGTCAATATTAAGAGTTCTAGTAGATAGGGAATGATTCAAATCACAACATTTTTCAATCAAGAAGTGAACAATAATGCATGAGATCCAAGAAGAGTTCTTTCTTAATTTCAAGCTCACAAGATGCATCCAATAACCACATGCTCAAACAATTTTTTTTTTATATAAGGAACACAAGCTTTAGCTCTCAAACATTAATGAATGCAATCCTAAATGACTTCTAGAATCAATCCTAAGCATGTCGATGCAACTATATGCTTTCTTTTTTGTGTGAAAATTTTCAAAAAATTTCGAAATTTTTATGGTTTTCTATGTCTAGATGTATGAATGAGACTCAAGATACAAGAAAAGAAGATAAGAACAAAAGACACAACTTTAGCAACTAGTCTCCTCCCCCAAACTTAAATCACACAGTCCCTTGTGTGAGAGAAGCAAGAGAAAGAGACAAAAGACTAAATCAAAAATGAAAAATCAAAAAGAGAAACGTTAGAGTGTTACTTAGAGAGTGGAATGGAGAGGAGGAATGGGAGGTGGAGGCATGTTTGATTTGACATGAGACTTCCCCCAAACTTAGACCATTGCATAGGCTTCTTCATCCTTTGATTTGGCCTTGAAGTCCCTTTGCTCCAAAACACTTTCCCTTCTTCTTTGCATTGACCCCAAAGCTCCCCAAAAAGATAGTGAGATTTACTCTCAAATGATCTTGTTTAAAGTCACTAAGCTTGAATATCTCTTCACTCTTTTTTGGTTAGGGATGTGGCAAGAGTTTGTATCACCGGGATCATACTCATCATGAAACCACCCCTAAACTCCTTCATCCTTATCTCTCTAAAGGGATCTTCCTTTCGTCATGAAAGCTCAATGATGTGGTAGAGACTATACCAAGACGCTTGTGAAATGGTTGAGCCATTGGAGATCCATCTTTTTCACCCTCCTTGAAGGATTCTTCATTGGGACAATCTTGTTTCTCCATAATATTTCCTCCAATTAGCTCTTGTTTGGGATTTGGTTGCTTTGCTTCCTCTTCCATGATTGAGAGCTCATATTGTGTGCTATCTTCCTTTATTTCCTTGAACTTAACGACCAACCCATCTTCATAGGCCTCTTCCTCATCTCTCACAACTTCTCTTACTCCTTCATTGTTGCTATTGGTTGAATGACCCATGAATATCTCTTCATCATCCTCTTCTTCATACCTAATCACAAGGTATTCACTAACAGTGCAACCAAGAAGCATTTCAAATTCCTTGATAGTCTCTTCATCTTCTTTAAAGAACTCATCTTGGACTTGAGCATTCTCTTCATGTATTGGCTCAACAATTCTCACATCTTGAGGCAAATGAGCAAAATCAGTGTTGATACTCCTTATGCTCTCATTATACCTCTCGTGTCCTTCCAATGCCAACCTTGCCATATTGAGAATTTCTTCATCATATGAGATTTGAGAAGAGTGAGTTGATTCATGCTCATGCTCCATGTTCCAAGATCGGTATCCATCACCATATCCATATTGGTACTCATGAGAAGAGTACTCATTTGGAAGATCACCTTTTTAAGTGGATGTGCTTTCAAATCCATGATGACTTGTAGGGTCCCAAGCATCTCTCTCTTTCTTGAGCTTCTAGCATAGCCATCAACATTGAAGCTATCTCTGAAGCCATGCTCTCTTCCTTAAGATTGCACCTTGTAAAAATAACAAACACTTGAAAAAGAGTTAGTAACCACACAAACAAAAATAAAATAAAAGCTTCGTCTAAAGTAGAAACTAAATCCTAATGGATATTGCTACACCTCCTCGCCAACAGCGCCAAATTGATAGCGAGGTTTTTATTGGTTCCAAGCTACTATCAATTCCTCAAACCTCTACACATGTCGATGTAGCATTTGAGGTATCAATCCAGGGAGGCAAGAAGAACAACACATCAAGAATACAAGATACTACTAAATTTAAGAAAATGGATAAAAGGGCAGTTATCTAATAACCTAAAGAGAAATGAAAACAAGAAAACAAACAAAAAAGCAAGAACACGATAAGACACTAAACAAGAAGACAGACAAATAAGCAGACAATATAAAAGAAAGTCCCTAGGATGAGGCAATGGAGGCTAGATGGTCTAGAGACAATCAACGATGCTTCAATCAATCAAACAATGCTAAACAAGGCTAATGATCATTATTTAATCTAATCTAATTCTCATGTTCATAACTACTATGCTAATCATGCAATCATTCAATTCTCATTTGCAAATTACAAGACAAGCATGCAAGAATATCCATCAAATACCTTTTAGCAAAGCTAATACTTAGGCTATAAGAACACTAATCATTAGACTAATCCAATATTGACACTAATCCCTTTGTCTAATCCCTAATCAAGAACAAACTCTTATTTGTGATTAAAAGATAGACAAGCATTAATGTCAAGTTCTCATTACCAATAACCACCTTAGACATCTAATCTCTTAGGCTAAGATGTGAAAATCCTCTAAAAAGTTCATTCAAGCATTTCATCACACCTTTCGTGCATGAAAAAGCCTAACATCTAGATTCAACAATTCCTTGCAACCTATATAGATCAACTAATTAGAGAAGGATCATTTATCATCAATTCCTAAGCATCACTAATCATCACATAAACCACCTAAATCAAACTCAACCTAAAGACCCAAAAACTCTACTCCCTAATCACCATTGTTCTTCACAAATCATGAGTTGAGAGAGATAGGAAGAAGAGATTAACAAAAAATAATTAAATACTTAATTAAAACTAAAAATCAAAGGTTTACAAATCCTAAATCATAAATATAAGAAGAGAGAAAACAAGGCTTAGGTAGCTTAGGGTTTTTAATCCCCCCCAAATGAATATTTATAGTTGGGAGCCACACAGTTGCATTTTCGTAAATAAAGTGGTCTGAAAATGGTCTTCGCAGGGAAAAGTATCTGGCGGTATTGCCCGATAGAAACAAGCCGATAGAATGCTATTGGAAGTATCATGCACATTTTCCCGATGGATCATGCCGATGGATCCTCTGTCAAGTTCATGGGATTTCTGCAGCAAATGTATCAGGCTGATTTTCCAGATACAAACAAACCGATAGAATTCTGTTGGAAGTATCGGGCGCATTTGCCCGATGAAGCATGCCGATGGATTTTCTATGATCATTTTCTCCACCATTTCAGCTTTTTCTTGCTCCAAAGTCTCTCCAAACCTTCATGTCAACTCCAAGTACCTACAAAATTCAAGAAAACACTCCCAAGGACAACAAAACATGCAAAACCTTAGTCTAGATGCACCTAAGTTCTATATGCAAGAAACTTCAAGAAATAAGAAAATATGAATGCATAATGTGACTAAAATATGATCTAAATACAAAGCTAAATGCATCAAAATGCAAGAACATCAGTTATCAAATATTTGAAAATATTTCCGACGGTCGAGAAACTTTCAAGAGTAAAGAGGAGAAAACGAGATGGTGCGAGTTATGGTGAGCTTATTTCTAGTACTCAGGATGATATTGGGGTTAATTGTGGTGATGCTACTGATATGCATAAATTTTTTTCCTTCAATACCACTTCAGCTGCAAGTGTACAACCTAGTCTTTGTAGTTTTAGGGGTGTCAATCCTCTTGGGTGATCAAACACACTAAGAATGCAGGAGTTCACTTAATCTAAGTGCAACCAAATTTGTTTGTGGGTTTTATGACTAATAACTAACAAGATTAACAAAGTAACCAAATTCCAGACATGAATAAACAAACATTTAGACAATATTCAAGTGATCAAGAACATAACAAGAACAAAGCAAGATGATGATTAAGACAATTTATTAAAAGCTAAGTTCCTCGGGTTGAGTTTTCGGTTTGGGTGATCAATAATTAGTTCAGAAACATTTAACAAACATGGAATGATTTCTTAGGCTAAGAACAACAATTCAAGCTACTCCACTCTCATGATAATAGCCCTATATCTATCAAGCATTAACATCAATTCTCATTGGCAATTTCAAGATAGACATGCTTTAAGAACAAGTTATTACCACTAAACACCTTAAACATCAATTCTCATTGGTTAAGCATGTAAAGAACTTGATAGAGTTTCAAACATTAACTACACTTCTCAGTGCTAGCAACATTCAAGATCAAGGAATTGGTTAGCTACTTCAATTCTAGCATTAAGAGTTTCTAACAAGTAAGAAATCAATATTTCCAAGTTTTAAACAACCTAAACCATTTCTAGATCCCCTCACCTTACTCAAACCCAGAAACTTATAGGGAAACTACTCACTAGCCATAGCAATAACAAAGCAAGACATGATTTAGATGAGCAGATCTGAAAGAAATAAGAAGAACTCAAAGAAGAACTCAAGAACAAAACTCAAGTTGCATAAAAGATCAAATAAAACTAAATTGTTTTGTAGTAGATGTTTACAAGAGGTGATCTGGCTCTTCTAACACATCAAGAGCCTTTAAATATAAGATAAAAGAGTGCAATGGTCGACCACAACCACATGGGAGGGTCTACAAGCTGAAAGTAAAGAAAAAGGAGCATGGGGGGAAAAAGTGGGTCTCACAGCGGCCTGGGGATGTCGCTGCCAGATGCCGCTGTGAGGTGTCTTGATCCATAGCGGCTTGGGGTGGTCGATGTGGATGCCGCTGGAGATTTAGGTGTTCCGAAAAATATCCCACAGCGGCTTGGGGAACTCGCTGTGGGATGCCGTTGTAGAAGGTTTTGATGTTTCACAGCAACCTCGGATGGCCGCTGCACATGCCGCTGTGGAATCCTGTCGTCCGCAAATTCTTCATAGCGGCCCGGAGATGTCGCTGTAGCACCCGGCTGTGAGTTCTGGTCACGATCCTTAGCTGTATTTTTCACTTTGTTTGAGTGTTCTTTTGGTCCCTACCTCCTCTATTATCTCTTGGTGCCTCATCATGTCATCCACCACCTACAAAAGAGAAAAACAAAGCATATGCACTCCTAATGATGCCTAAATGCATTACCTAAAGCTAAAACACACTCCAAATCATGATTAAATCTACTCAAAATCATAACACATCAGATACTCCTGATACTGGTGAGGAATCAACAGAACAACCTCATGAGCCGACTGATCCCTTGGAGAATGTTGGTATTGGAGATGGTGATAATGTACAACATGATAATATGCATGATTATGGCTTGGCTGAATTAGTTGAGCCTCCATGGATTGTGGAAGAGACAAAGCGTTTAGATGAATGGGAAGATGGTATGGGTCTGGAAATAGGTCAAAAATTTAAAAGTAAAGAAGATGTGAACTATTTGGTTGACAAATCCGCAAATGAGAATTGTTTTGGAATTTTAATAGCCAATTCAGATACAAGTCGGTACTTGGTGAAATGCCCTGAGGTGAAACATGATTTTAAATGGCAGTTGAGAGTTGCAAAGGTTATGAATTCAACCAGTTTAACAGTTAGAACATACACGAAGATGCATTCATGCTCTCAGACCAGTTAAAGTGGTGTAAGTAATAAGAGGAAAGGTACACCATGGTTAGTTGCAAGCATATTGAACGAAGACTATCCCGATAACATTGAAACTTCATGTCCTAGAACAGTCGCTAAGCTTGTCCAAGGAAGAGCCGGTGTGGAAGTGTCGTACTCTCTGGGTTTTAGAGGGAAAAACATAGTTGTTACTGATATCCGTGGTAGTCCAGATGAAGGTTTCAAGATGTTGCTTTTTTATTTGTTAAGTTGGAGAAGGTGAATCATGGAACAAAACAAGTTTGCTTTTGGATGAAGGAAAAAAGTTCAAGTACCTATTTGTGGCTTTGGGAGCTTCCATTGAAGGGTTTCAAACGATGAGGAAAGTGCTCATTGTTGATGTAACTTTCATTAAGAATGTATATGGAGGTGTTATAATTTTTGTCATAACGCAGGATCCGAATCATCACTACTACCCCATTGCTTTTGCTATAGTTGATGGTGAAAAAGATGAAAGTTGGAGGTGGTTTTTCAATACGCTGAAACCGTTATACCAGATAGTCCTGAATTGGTGTTTAATACTGACAGAAATGCAAGTCTCATCAAGGCAATAGCTCAGGTGTACCCTCTCTTGGAACATGGGTATTGCATGTATCATTTATCCCAGAATGTGAAAGGATCACTTTTCCACGTGAGAAAAGATGAAGATGGAAAAAAATTCAGGTAAATTGCTCGGTTATACACGAACGCTAAATTTCTACAACAATATGGTGATTTTAGGAATAATTATCCTCAAGAAGCTACATATATTTACAAAAGTGTAGAAGAGAAGAAGTGGAAAGGTGTTATTTTCCCGGAGCAAGGTACAACATATTCACCTCACATTGTGTAGAGTCTATGAATTCAGTTTTCAAGAAGGTGATGAAGTATCAATTACTACCTATGATCATTGAAATTATTTAAAAATTGGCTGAGTGGTATAGCAGTCATAGGTGTTAGAGGTGGGTTTAGCACCCCTCTAAGGCTCGTCCTAGTAGCTGAATGGACCATCGAAGATTCGGCCCAAATAAGAAGAAGTCGACCCAACATGAAGTAGCTCGGCGACGACGGAACAACTCGGCAACTATGTCCCAGCCGACCTGTACCAAAAAGATAAATATGTTAAATTAACATATTATAAAATAGAAAAGGATAAATACATATCTCTTAAATGGAAAGAGAATCTAATTTTGTTCGGATTTTGTAAATAAGATCAGTGGGAATCTACGGGAAAACTCTAGATCTTCTAGTATAAATATCATTCCCCTATGCGGGAAAAATCTAAGTTCACAGGTCACACATTTGTACTCAAACCCTAGAGCTAGTGAGTAATCTCGATTTCGGCTCTTCATCTAATGAAACTAGATTTTCCGGTCCTTTCTTGTTTTTTGCCTTTCGATCCTTTAACTCTTATTATCCAAGTCCCTAATTTTTAGATCAATTTATTGAATTTATCGTTGTGATTCTCTGAATCAGCAATTGACGCCATATGTAGGGACTTTGAATATATTTGATCGACTAAAGGAGAGATCGGCGATGACAGAACACCACATTCGATACATGAGACAGGAGGAATGAATATGCCGATGACATCACCAACCCAACAGCGCAACATGAGGAGAACGGACTTAGTCCAATCTCTCCTAACAAGATGATGGAGTCCGCAACAGATCAACAACTCTAGGTTCACATGACAACACGATACCCGAGGGAAATCTGAGAGTCCAAACCGTACCCATGGCGAAATCAACCCATGTAGCAACCGTGACCACTGCTAATCGCGCAAGCGACACATGCACTAGCAAGACCAACTTATGTGATAAACACTGCAGCTCCGACCGCCATGATCGAAAGCCAGAACACGATGGAGATGCTTCACATGATTCTTGGCCGAGTATAAAGTATGGACAAGACGGCAAACTAGCAAATCACCGCAGTCGCCAATCAATAAGCCTTGCTCCAAGATAACTTGCTTGGACGCCTAGGTGCACCTACGGCGGAGCAGACCCCCGGAGCAAGTGCCGTCCAATAACATGCAACTTTTTCCCGAAGTACCTCGGACGACCATGGGGTCAGCAATCAACCCGATGGAATCCACTCCGACCAACCCGATATCGATTGATCAGCTCACGATCATACTAAGCCAGATCCAGGAGCTGAACTTTATAGTCCATCGCGTAGCCAGCTCGACACCGAAACTCGATTGTGTGTTAGAACTAGCTCAATAGACACCCTTAACGGCCTGAATCATGAACTCAAGATTCCCACACATAAAAAGGTTAAGTTTCCGTCCTACGAAGGAAATTCCGATCCTAGTCAGTTCATGACTGCTTTCATGATAACGATGGGTCGAAATCGATTCACGAACGTAAGAAGATCCCAGGTACTGCCAACACTTCGTGGAAAACCTCAGAGCGATGGCCCTCACTTGGTTCTCGCGACTCAAAGTGGGATCAATCGATAGCTTTCACCAACTCTCACAGATGTTCCTGAAGCACTAGTCTCTATACTTAACCCATGAATCATCGAACGTCGACCTATGGGACCTCGAACAAAAGCAAGATGAGCCCTTACGGGAGTTCATCGATCGATTAAAGCAGGTAGTATTCAGATTAAACGTGGACGACAATATGGCTCGAGGAGCAATTCGAAATGGTTTATGGTACAATTCGGACTTTAGAATGGACATAAAGCTCAACGAGCCCACATCATTGGAGGACGTGTTACATAGAGCGGTAGCGTTCATAGAAATGGAAGAGGAACACGCTATACTCTCAAGGAAGTGCGCCAGTGCGACTAACAAAGCCTCTACGGCAAAGGAAAAATCGAAATCTTATCATCAAGATGATAATCACGGCAAAACGTCTTCGACCTTTGTCAATAGCAGCACATCACAAGGATGGAACAAGTACGTTAGAAATCAGCCACGGTATGAGGATGGCAATGATGATCTACCGTACTGCAAGTATCACAAGAAGTATTCTCATGATACCGCGTCATGCCGAAACTTGGCCGACTATTCGCTGGATCAATACCGTAAAGGGAAGATAGTCAATCCCGAGCAAGGTGGGCGACGACCCAAAAACAACAAGAATGAGCAAGGAAACCAAAGGGAAGCTCCAGCGCAGAAAGAAGAGCCGGAGGAATACCCCCTAGAAACAGAACCTAATAGGCTTCCTCGAAACGAAGACGATGAGGGATGGGTAGCACCATAACCTCGTCGAGTAATTAACATGATAATTGGTGGCAGTTGTGCTCGGACTCGGTAAAATCGATTAAGGATTATGACTGAAAAGCAACAGCGACCAAGCGTAACCCGCTTCAGATCGAAGAACGTATACCCCTCTCGTTTTCTGAAGCCGACGAAATCGGAGTAGACATACCGCTTAAAAACCTTATAATGGTCGATATCCTTATCAGGGACTGCGAGATCTCCTGAGTGCTGGTCGATACAAGAATCTCGGTCGATGTGATTTTCAAAAAGGCACTCAAAATGGCAAAATTCAAAAACCTGCAAGTTAAGCCAAAAGTACAACCACTAACTGGATTCGACGGCGACTAGACCATGAAAATAGGCACAGTTAAGCTACCAATCTACGTTGGCGGAATGGCAACCATGAAAAAGTTCGTCATCCTTGACAGGCCGGCTATCTAGAATGCCATCTTAGGAATAACTTGGTTACACGCAATGAAAGCAGTCGCTTTGACGTACCATCAATGTATAAATTCTGAACTCCAAACGGAGTCAATACACTCATTATAACGCTCCGTTCCCGTTATCTGCTGAACGACGAGCTGACCGACCAACAATCAAATAAGAACATGACGGATCGAACCCGTGCATGCCAAACGAGAAGAATTTGTCACAATACGAAAGCCATAGATGGTCCGGTTTGAGTCAATGGCTCAAACCAAACCATCCTTAGCCCTGTTGACCTCATTTCCACGATACAAGTCTTTTCAACCCGTACTGCTACCACGAGTTGTGTTTTGTTTGGACTAACCGTGAATCAGGAAATAATTTTGTTTTCAATAATTTTAAATTATTATAAATTCCTTACTAATTCCCAGTGTTCGAAAAATCGTTAGGCGTTAGTCGGGCGGTCGGGGTGAACCTAACGCCTAATAAGAAAATCGGAGATTACGCGGGGATTAATCGGGGCCGAATTTTAGGGCTTGTTATCTTGTATTTTGTATATATATATAAGTTACCGTGAATCTTGTCCATTAAAACGATTTGGTGCAGTGGCTGGTGGTCTTATTATGCATTTAATAACCAAGGTTCGAAACACCTCGTTGTCGTTAAGGGTTATTTTAGTCTGGACATTATTATATATATATTAGTTTTTTTTTTTAACGCTGTATGGGCCACAACGGGCCGGCCCACTGACCCAGTTGATGTATATATATTAGTTAATGTATAATAGAATTGATGCGAAAGTTGGTGTAGTGGCCGTTATACTTTCTTTGGACTCTTCGGGACAGATGTTCGACCAACTGGGTTCTTTATAATTTTTTTTATTTAATAAGTAGCAAAATTACTTAAATACCCTCGTCTCCTACCTTTTACTCTGCGATAACAAAATTAGGGTTCGCCGTTTTTTACAGTTTTTTTCACGATTTCACCATTTGTTATGTTTTTCTTGATGCTTTTAACCAGATTATAATAGATCTATCATATAATCGTGGATTCCTAACTAAAATCGAAGCAAAACATGATTTTTTTTTAAACTCCGATTTTGTTGGGCGATTTGAGCGAATCGCGGCGGCTGGTAACCGTCTAACGCCTCGCCGGCGACTAATCGGCCACCCAATCCGCGTTTTCGAACATTGCTAATTCCTAAGGGTTTATAAAAGCATTTTAACGGGTATACACTGAAAAATCCAAGACCGAATAAAAACCAAATGATTCCAATGCAAACCACGGCCAAATGCGAACACGAAATTACTACGTGTGTCATACGCGTACGCTGAGCTATGTCTAACTTGAAAAACACAAAATGAGTCTAATGACCAATCTAAGATTATCCAGTGAATTGGCTCTCAACTAAACATGCTGCTAAAAAAACTATAATATTCCCACTCAAACCTAAAATAACACGCAATAAAAAAATCATGAAATAAAACAGCCGATCACGTGCTACCAAGACGTAATGGGCTCCACATCACACAAGCATTCTATACCAATAACAACAACAACGTAAATCAAGAACAGTGCAAAACATGCCCTCGATTAGAATCGGTCTAACTAAAGCATAACTAACACAATCTTCACACTATGGGCCCCACACGTAAACTTCGTAACTTCCACATGAACACTTAGCTACCCCACGGTAACTAAACCTCCTACAACTCCTAGACGTAAGCACGAAGTCCTACGACTAAAACACCGTTCTCTGTCCCTCGATATGCGGTGACTCAGGCTACCCCTAGATAGCCAAATTTTCATGCAGTCCGGATCTGGGACACGGCCCCGTATTCTCCAGACTACACACCTACAGACGTCACTCCATAGGTTAACACCTGCCAGAACCACTACCCGAAGGTATGTGAACTAACTAGGAACTCAATTACAGATGATCCAATCAGGCAATAAGTACCGGAATGCCATCTCTAGAGTTGCGGGATCCAACGCACCCTATAGAGTCCTAATACGCAAAACCGACAAGGTCAAAATTTAACACTATCTTAATCTCAGTACCCAATCTATCCCACAAGTCCTACCACCATTCATCAACAAAACTTGACATATCTAGTCCCGTACCAGAATAGGTATCCACACCCAGACTTACATGTTCCCATACCAGAGTAAGTATCCACTAACACATTCTACTCGGCCCCAACACCAGAGTAGATAAACAATCACACAATCAAGGGTATACCTGGCCCAATACCGAAGTAGATAATAACCATACAATAAATTGTCTACCCGACCCAACACCGGAGTAGATAATATCCACACAATAAATGGTCTACCCAGCCCAACACTGGAGTAGATAAAAAGTCACACAATCAACATTCACACACCATCAAACAATTAATTACTTAGGTTTCATTAATCTTTTTAGATTAAACCCTAACTCATTTTAAGCCCACTAAATTGGGATTTGTAAGCTACTAACCCCGTAGCTCCAATTTAACTTATCTTAATTCCAAAATTTTAATTACCCAATTATCTTACTGCTAGATATGAGTTAGTAAACTTACTAACTCCCTAGAAAACTCCACCTTAAATTATATCTTTTAAATTCCTATTTCAATAGTTCTATGTTTAATTACCCCAAATCCTTCAGATTGAGATTAGTAAGCTTACTAATCTTCTGATGTCTCAATAATTCATAATTATTTACTTAACCCAGTCCGATTATCATACTTTAATGTTTGTTATGTATTTTAATTGTATTTTAATGAACTCATAGTTTATAGATTCATTAAGTTACATTATTAATATAGTATATATGCATATACGTCCTATCATGCCGTTCTAAATGAATGCATCAACCAATCAATCAACAGTAAAACAATTAATCACTAGTCATTGCTATCTAACATGCCGTCTAATAATTCTTAATCGTTTACTTCATTCACCGTGTTATTCAATATCCCTAATCGTTTATCAATTTCCAATCACAGGTATGTAACCCTAATACTATGGTTTACCGATTTCGGGTCTATATGATCCTAATCTAAATGAACCACACAAAGTTTAGCCGACTCACATTGATTTATGGATGGCGGATGTGACCCGAGAATGGTTGATGGAACTCCGATACCCACGAAACTCCGAACCCGATGAACCCCGATAACTCCAAACCATTGACCCAAACTTTGACCAGCTTTAACCCATGTGTTGACCATCATTAATTGTTGACCCAACTGAGTTGACCATTGACCAAGACTGACCCATGACTGAACGGTTGGCAAATACCTCCAGCGTTGACTTATTCCGCCAGCATTGACTCCGGCAGCCTTCCGATGTTTACTGCTAGAAAGGTGTTTGGCTCCAGCTGTGACAAGTGGCACCCTCCAGCCAATCAGAAATTGCCACCTTATTCTGCGATTGATCCGTGATTCCCGTCTTACTAATAAATTCCCGAAAAATCTGAAAAATACTCCGATGCCATTTTTAATTATCTGAACCTCCACAATTAATTCTCCATAATTTTGTTAATCCTTTTTGGCCTCTCGTAGCTTCCCGAACTCCAAAATAGGCTTCTCAAGAACTTTACGGTTTATCGGTTTCCTTTCCCGATAAACCTGAAAAGCTGTTTAAAAATGTCTTGAGGAATTTTTCGTCTTATAAATAATATTTAATAATTAGTAACAGATTATTTTGACCTCAGTTGCTTCCCGATTCCATTTTTGGTAAAATTACCAAAATATCCATGACTTCCAAAAACTACAGAAATGCCCTCCGGTGAGATTTTTATATGACTTGTAAGCTGCTCGTTGACGTAATATGAGATAAGGTATTACACTCAGAGGAGATCAGACCACTTGAAGGTTATGCTTCATAAGCGAAGGAAAACTACGTCACCCCTCTAAGACAAAAGGGAAAAAGAAGATCATACTAGGTCCACCTACTGAGAGAATTGCTTCCGAGGGGAGCGAAGGTACCAGCAAGACGAATGCACCCCGGCAGGACCAGGCTTAGACTCAATAACGTCGTACCATCACGGCCAAACTCTCTTTACGGTTTTTTGCCCCCAAAATACTATTATCATGTGTAATATGAACTATGAATGGCTTGATCCTCGTTTTCGAGGTACGTAAGCAACTCTACCCAAAGTAGAGCCGTAAATCAATAAAACATACTTTTGTTGAAAAAACAAACTCTTGTCTCAAATAACGCCGATATCCTATCCAGATGCTCGACTTAACCATATTTGCACATCAACGTGCAAGAAAATTTACCTTTACCATACGGCACATAATCTAATCTAATTCCTTTTGGCGTAAGGAATAGCCGAGAATCGCCCCCTACTAACTCAGACGGACTACATAAGGCAACTTGCCTCGCATAGTTGATCCCGAGTTACATATATAAAACTGATTCCAAGCCTCGCTCGTTGAAGCAAAACCGAGTTTTCATCCGCGTAATTAAAACCAAATCCTTTAACAAGGTAAAATCGGGAGCCACGCTACTACCAAGCAAATCCTGGCAAAGTGCGAACTCCAAAATAAAACCAAACCCTTTCTCGAGATACAATAGTGAGCCATGCTACTTCTGAGCAAATTCTAGCAAAGTGCAAAATCCAAATTAAAACCAAACCCTTTCTCAAGGAATAATCGCAAGCTGCACTACTGCCGAGTAAACATTCCCAAAAGCCTAGCTGAAAATCAAAACTTCATAAAAGAATATTTTTTCAACAAATCCTTAAAAGGATTTCACAACGAAAAACTGACAAACTCGGCTAAACCAAGCCTTTACTCAAAAGCATATGAGTCCTCACTCACTCATAAAACAAAATCGCCAGATTACTTCGGAAAACAGTGAGACGAACTCGCTCCCGTTCAAAAAAACTCTCGAAGTATTTACTGAGAGTATACATAAGATAATTGTCTACATGCAAAGAAAGGTCCTCACAGAAAAAGCATCAAAATCAGTTCTAAACGATTAATCGATTTTTAGACAAAAATGTTAGTCTAAGGCAAGGGACTTTCTGTCCTCACACAATCAAGAAGCTTCGTAAAGGTAAAAGTTCCAATTCAAAAGGGGGACATCGTCACCCCAAAAAAGTTCTACAAAAAGGGAGTTCCAACTACCCCCAAAAGAAAAAGGTATTACAAAAACAAAATAAGGCCCATGCCGTTAGAGGAAGATCTTGAGCCGGTTCGATCGAAGGAGCAGCCAAAGTCAAGGAAGGGATCACTGCGGGCAATAACAAAGAAGTTCTTGTTAGCGCATGCTGAACATCCTCAGTACTCTTCAAAGCCTCAACTCATTCCTTAACATCGTACCAAAATTGGTGGCGAACTCGTCAAACGGGACGGTATCATCAGTTCGGGGAACGATAGACCGGGGTTGATAGGGGAGAGGAGAAGAAGGATTGAAATCACGCATTATAAGCGGAAACGGGAAAATCACAAAGTATCCACTGCTCATCTCTAGATCACGATCCAGTTTATTTCCTCATCCCACTCCTTATTCTTCCCCTCAAGCTCGTCGAAGACCTCGTCTGGAATAAGAACCCCCTTTGTTCTAAGAGTACTCGAAGATAATACAAAGTCCAAGAGTATTGGCTCAAGTGCATACACGCAATGCTCTTGGCTTCCTTCACGACGAACGCGTCCTTCAACTCTTGAAGGCGATACTCATACTTCTGAGATAAGATACAACGGGCGTTAAGAAGTTCGCCAATATATAGCGATGAGATATTCCCCTCTTTCTTCACTTTGTCGACACGAAAAAGTTTCTCCTGTGTCAGCTCGGCACCCCTTTTCTCCTTGTAACCTTCGAGCTCTTGACCACGAGTCTCGAAAAATTTAACCTGCTCAGAGAGAAATGCAATTCGGCCCTTTAAATTCGCCTTGCTCACTCAAGAAAGCTTAGCAGAAAGGGTAAACTTCTCCAACTCCTTCGTCTTCCTAAAAAGCTCTTCTTTAATCTCGGCGCCTTGCTTCGATAGTTGCGGATTCATATCAAAGATATATGAATTCATCAACGAGTCCCCCTACGTAATGAAGAATGTCAGGAAGAAAAGAAGAATACCGCAAGTAAACGACCAACAAGCAAGAGTGAGCACTAACATTGAAGAGGAACTTAGAGATATTATGATACACGTCCGGCTTATAAACTTGATCTACCGGACAAGGCGGGGTGACGTCAAAGGAGATATTCCAGACCAACTCCCAGCAGTAATATTCGTCCGTAGTCTTGAGCTTGTCTCCTCGGAGAAAGAAGGACCTATTCTTCCAGCTTTCCAAAGATTCACCAGCCTTCGGGCGCTTACTTGAACCAACTCTTAGAGTGACTCGCCACCTCTAAATGTCATTTCTTCGCCCCAGTGGGCAAAGCCGACGTCCCTGAAGGCCCTGTAGTCGGAACCTGTTGAGCATAATAAGGGGGGAGAGTTTCTTTATCGGTTGGAGGAGTTTTCTCAACAAGACTAGTTGACTTTAAATTTTTCCGAATCAACTGGGAAGAAGACTCCTCCAGCTCATCTTCGGCGGACCTACTCCCGCTCCTCATCTTTGAATTGTTGGCACCATCGACCGCCCTCTTTGATCATAGCTCGGATGAGCGCTTCTTAGTCTCCTCAGCCCTTTTCTTATCGGCATCATTAAAGGCTCGATCTTCTACTCTCCTAGATTGCGACTTAAGAGAGGTGGTTTGATTAGCAGACACAAAATGGCTAGAACAATCTGCCATGGTACTATCAGAAGGCTTCGAACTCTTATTAGGATCGATCAACATGCTAGGAATGACCTTCCTTGTTTTCTCCATCTTACTCTTCGGCTGCGATGCAGCAGATAACAATTCGAAATAACGAGAACAAAAAGAAAAGATATCTCGAAAGTCAACAAAGCAATGTAAACTCACTGGTTTTCTTTGTTTTAGTCTCCTCAGGTTTGGGCCAAATCTGATGATCGAGCTCGGAAAACTTACTGCAGATGTCGCTCAAGTATTCCTGATTGAGTCGCTTTGGGTCAAGACGATCTGAAACAAAATAAGAACCATGGTTAGAATCAAAAACAAGAAAAGGTACTAACTGTTAGCAGATTAGTCAACTACGAAGAGAGAGGTTTCACACGCTGACAACTAAGGCTGTGGGATCGGGAAACAAAAATTTGGCGATCCTGACAAAGAAATACTTCCTCTGACAACCATGAGTTTTGCTGGGTTTAACACCAGTCCGCAACTTATATAGTGGTCGTAAATTAACTTGAATCTATGCTGGCTTTGTTTTCACAATGTTCAGTTGGCAAAAGCACTATAATAAATCAGCCTTCAGTGGAATTCCAAGAGATGTACTGAGCTCGAGAATACTGGTCATGTTGGGTAAAAGCGATTCTTAACCTCGCGCAAAATAAACCAGCACCCTCGCCCGCGGAAATCGGAGGTTCCTAAAGCGAAAAAACTATTCATCGAAACAAGAAAAATTCGGAGGAGCATCCCAGGGCCGTTTTGAGGCGGAAGGCATAAGAGTTTTCAACGAAGCTAGATTTTTCCCGTTAGAGAAGGTCGGCAAGACACCAAAGTTATTGTCCATAACCCGCGAGATGCCGCCCTCAAAGCAAGAGGAACATATTCGTCAGAGTGATTGGCGGTGTCATCACAGAGAGATACAGTTTTTCGCCGAGATAATTCATGAGCAAGATTAACGGAGTCTGAGTGATATATCATGGTTTTTAGGACTTTTAACCATGGTATATGTCTTTGTTATCGAGTCTTTTAGAGTCTTTTGGAGTCCTTTTATGTGTGTTTTACAGGTCGAGGTACGTTTGGAGCGGATTTGGACATTATGGCGCACTCTGGAGCATTTTGGAGCATTTGGCCGAGAGATAGAGTTCAGTGTCGATTTCACAGATTTGTGTCGATCGACACATCTCATGCCTCGATCGACACAGACGCGACTAAGGCAATTCTCGGCGGTTTAATAAAGAGTTTGGAATTTGCACAAAGGCCCAGAAGTTTCTCATAATTACAAAGAAGCCCCAGCCGTGATTAGACCATTATATTAGGGTTTTTAAGCCATTGTTTAGGCTACGCTTTCAGACTTAAGTTTTATTATTATTCAGAGAGAGAGATTTGGAACTCATATTTCTTGTTTCTGTTTATGATATTTGGTTTTCTATTCATCATGTCTTTTGCTTCAATTGCCATGTCTGAGTAGTTCTCCAGTTGGGTTTAGGGATTCTCACAGGGGATTTCATGGAATTATAGGTTGATCAATCTGTAGGGATTCATATCTTTCTAGTTCTTCATCTAGGGTTGTTCTTAATGCTTGATCTGAATTGGCCACTTAGATTATTGATGTTAGGTTGATTTCTGCAACGAAAGTTGATTAATTAACTAGAAAGAACTTAGATGAGCAATTTGACTATTCACAAAGAAATTTGGCTTAGGAGAGTTGTGAACGAAAGAACTTGAGATTAATGCTTGTTTAGAACTCTAGGATTTGCAACGAAAATTGGCTTGCTAGGTTGTTAGACATAGATAATATTCGCAACGAAAGTTGGTCTGTTATAATTATGTGATTCTAGTTCTAGAACAGTTCTTAATTAGATTCCGATTGATTGATTAGGCTATGTTCCTGATTTCCTGAGAACTCCTTTGACCTGACACTTCGTTTGATTGCCTACAAAACCGTCTTAATTTACTTTTCTGCTCTGATTACTGCTTTCTGATTTGCATCACCTAGCTTAACCTGAAATTCTACAATCTATCGCATGATCTTGAGTCTCTGTGGATTCGATACCCTATATACTACTGGTTCACGTCTGTGCACTTGCAGTGTAGATCTGGGGATTAAAACCTGATCGTATCAAGTTTTTGGCGCCATTGCCGGGGACTCTTTTGAGTCTTCGATAGATTTGAACTTAGGGTTTAAACTAGGTTTTTCGTTTTTGTTTTAGATATTGATTTTTTTATTTTTCTTGCGTTTCAGGTACGCCTAGAATCGCCTTGCATTGATCGACACGGTCCTGAGTGTCTATCGACACACATTCGCGCTTAGCATCGATCGACGCTCTCCCTGCATCGATCGACACACCTGCGTGATTAGAACAGTTTATGACTGATCGCGACTTGCGAAGTAATTCAGACAAGGAACTCGTGAATCTAGAACTTAAGGAGCTTGCAAAGCTTGAGAGAGAGAACAGAAAAGCCCAAAAGCTAGCTAAGATGGCTAACGTCAATCGGATAATCCTGATTAGAGATGCTGAAGGTGTTTTGAGGAATTCAGAGAACCAAGTCTGCAATGCGCTTGGTCAGAGACTCGATGGTGATGGTAATGTGATTCCTGAGCCTGAGAGGCAGATTGTCCAGCCTGATGGAGAAGTACAAGGTGGATAGGAGAATCCACGAGCACCTATTCCTCCTGCTAGGAGGACACTAGCTGATTACAATCGACCTGATGAGTTCTATGCTAATAGGTCTGCGATTGTACCTCCTGCGTTTCCGCGTAATGAATTCGAGCTGAAGACCTCTTACTACACACTTGTGGGACAGCGTGTCTTCACCGGACTTCCACATGAGCATCCTATGGACCACATAGAGCACTTTGAGTCTATAGTGACAGGGATGAAGCACAATGGAGTGACTTATGACTACCTGCACTGCAAGCTTTTTCCTCACTCTCTAGGAGGAGAAGCTGCTGGCTGGCTAAATCAGATTCCACCTGGGACTCTGACTACTTGGAATGCAGTGAAGGAGAAGTTTCTGCGACACTTTTATGATGATGCTCGTTCTGATCAGCTTAGACAGGATCTCTTGACCTTCAAGCAAGGACCTACAGAGCCTTTTTAAGGCAGCCTGTGTGAGATTTAAGAGATACCAGAGAGATTGCCCTCATCATGGATTCTCCGAGGTGCAGCTGTTGTGTATCTTCTTCAGAGGAGTTGATTTGTGGTATCAGATGGCTTTAGATGTTGCAAGTACTGGAAACTTCTACACTAAATCTCTAGAAGAAGCTATGGAGCTTATTGAGAACTTGGTCACTAGCAATAGTGTCAAGAATGCCGATCTGGAGAGGATGAAATCTGGTGGAAAAGCTGACAATTCCCAGATAGCTGAGTAGAACAAGAAGATTGATTATGTCCATAGCATCTTGCTTGGTAAGAAAGTGGATGTTCAAGAGACTGAGGATGTTAATTACATAGCTGGAGCTGGTTATCAAGGTCAAAGGTATGGAAATCAGCAAGGACAGACTTCAGGTTTTGCACCAAAGTCTGAATTACAGAGACCTTTCCAGCAGAACAGCTCATTTACTAGGGATTATGGTGCTTCATCATATCAGCTTGTTCCTCCTCAAAATGAGCAGAATGATAAGATTATGGGTCTCTTGGAACAGCTCTTGGAAGGACAGCAGAAGAATAAAGTGGACTTCAATGGAAAGATAGATGCTTTTTACTTAAATTTGAATGGGAAGATTGAATCTTTGAGCATTCATGTAAAGAAGCTAGATGTCCAAGTTCAACAGACTGCTAGAGCAATGCAAAGGCAAAATGGGTCTGGGAAAGCTGAAAAGAAGCAATATGTTAATGCTGTGATCACAGGAGATGAGATTGACTTGCTAGGAGAAGAAGAGGACATCATCTCGGATTTTCTGGATGAATTCGGTCTGTCTGAGACTTGCGTCGATCGACAACACTCGATGTCGATCGATGCATCCTCGATACGTCTGATGAATGTACTAATAATCGCCTTGTGTCGATCGATACACCTACTGCATCGGTCGACACAAATCGCAGACGAGACCAGAAACCTGCAACAGTCCATGAACGAGTATTTGAGCCTTCTGCACCACATTCTAAGGCTCCTAAGTTGTCCAAACAGGAGCTGGACGAAGCTAAATGTAAGGCAGTGATGGAAAGGGAACTGATTCAGATTCAGAGAAGCTTCCAGATCCAGGAGCCTTTGTACTAGACTGTTCTATCTCTAAGGACAGATTCAAGCAGTCTCTTTGAGATTTAGGATCTGGTGTGAATCTCATGCCATACTCCGTGGCTGTGAGATTGGGACTGATGGATTTCCAGCCTACTAGGATCTCTCTTAACCTAGCTGATCGATCAAAGAGGTATCCGGAAGGAGTTCTTGAAGACATACCTATCATAGTTGGAAACTACTTGATTCTAACGAACTTTGTGGTGCTGAAGTATAATGTTGAGCCAGACGATCCTATTCTGCTTGGAAGATCATTCCTAGCTACTGCTGGAGCTGTGATAGATGTGATATTGGGACTGATTGATCTCCATCTGGGAGATAAGCCATTGCGGTTCAAGATGGATAAGCTGCAGAAATCCACCATTGATGGACAGAGTTGCAGTTTGGAAGTGGAACCAGAGATTCCTATTGGAGAAGAGAAGATGACAGTTTATTCTGAACTTGCTCTAACATCTTCAGATCCTGCAACTGCTCTTAAGCAGAAAGCTCCAAATCTCTTCCATCCACCAAAGCACAGGTATGACTCTTCTAAGCTCAAACCTCATAATCACAAAGCTGTGAATGCAGGCAAACGCTGTATCCCACCCTCGCTTCGCTCCCACCCTGGTTCTCTTCGCTCTTATCTTGGGAGATCTCATGATCCGAAAGCTTATACGCCACCTTGGCTGAAGAGACATTCACAGAGACACTCGAAGTCTCTGTTGAATCCCCCATAAGTCCGATCTCCTTTCCATAGTCAAGCTATTGACTTTAAACAAGTGCTGAGTGGGAGGCAACCCACTGTTATGATCGTTTTTGTTTTCATTTTTCGTTTTGATTTTGTTGCTTTGATTTTTCCGTTTTGGTGTGTTCAGAGGCGTGAGAAACAGGCAGAATCGCACTGCGTCGATCGACACACATTGTGCATCGGTCGACACGATTGCGATTTACGGTTTGCCGATTCAATTGCGGTTTAGTTACCAGTTATCTACATAACCACGAGCATATATGCCTTGCATCGATCGACACCCTTGTGGCATCGATCGACACAGGCCGACGACAGGTAAGTGTTATGACCCTTTTCGGTTTGTTTTCATTCCGATTTCTTTTCTCACAGAGCCTAAGCTTGAGACCACTGAGGACAGCGTGTTTTAAGTGTGGGGGAGGTAGCTACTGACGCACGCTTTTGTTTTCTTAGAGTCAGTCCAAATTTGTTTTATTGAGTCAAAATTGAGTAGGAAACAAGGACTTTTTGAGTAGATTACCACACTTGCACGAACTTAAGTAACCATTGGATGATTTGCAGATGATCTATGACTATTAGAAAACCCAACACAGACCAGCCTACTGAGGATACCCATATCACTTCAGGTATTCAGAGAATCCATTACTTGACTTCACCTTTAACTTTACTTAATTTTCTCTCCTATGGGCTTGGTATACTTTGGACCGGATTCCTATGTTGGTTCTGACACAGCTTGTAAGCCTGTCTGATTTTGGTTCCCTTCTCCCCTACCTTGAAAGTAAAAAAAAGAAGAGATAAACTGAGGATAAGCTAGTAGCTTCGAAGTGGTCGCGGGAGTGTTAGAGTATCCATGGAAACATGTCCAAAGTACACCCCAATAAGGGAAGAGCACTGATAGAAAAAATAAAATGATACCCAATGGGGAAAAATCAGTGCTAAGGAAGGGAAAAGAGAAGAAAGGGACCAGAAGCAACAGTTGAGTGGTCATGAGTTGACAGAGTAAGAGTCCATGTGTTCTTTGATCGATACCCCATAGGTGAGACCGCACTTAATAGCTTATAGAAGTCAGTATGGTGAATTTGGATGCTTTGAATGTGATTGTGGAGTTTAATCAGGATAGTTGATAAGTGTGGGGGAAGTATATGTTGGTCTTTATATCTGCAGGTTCATTTTAATGTGGCTTACTAAGGGGAATCTGAGTGTGGTGCTTCTACGATGAAACGAGTTTCTGAAGTTTTCAAACTTCTTCTCCTGATCTTGGTTTTCTGTTTGCTTGAGGGCAAGCAAAAGCTAAGTGTGGGGGAGTTGATATATCATGGTTTTTAGGACTTTTAACCATGGTATATGTCTTTGTTATCGAGTCTTTTAGAGTCTTTTGGAGTCCTTTTATGTGTTTTTACAGGTCTAGGTACGTTTGGAGCGGATTTGGAAATTATGGCGCATTCTGGAGCATTTTGGAGCATTTGGCCGAGAGATAGAGTTCAGTGTCGATTTCACAGATTTGTGTCGATCGACACATCTCGTGCCTCGATCGACACAGACGCGAGTAAGGCAATTCTTGGCGGTTTAATAAAGAGTTTGGAATTTTCACAAAGGCCCAGAAGTTTCTCATAATTACAAAGAAGCCCCAGCCGTGATTAGACCATTATATTAGGGGTTTTAAGCCATTGTTTAGGCTACGCTTTCAGACTTAAGTTTTATTATTATTCAGAGAGAGAGAGATTTGGAACTCATATTCCTTGTTTCTGTTTATGATATTTGGTTTTCTATTCATCATGTCTTTTGCTTCAATTGCCATGTCTGAGTAGTTCTCCAGTTGGGTTTAGGGATTCTTACAGGGGATTTCATGGAATTATAGGTTGATCAATCTGTAGGGATTCATATCTTTCTATTTCTTCATCTAGGGTTGTTCTTAATGCTTGATCTGAATTGGCCACTTAGATTATTGATGTTAGGTTGATTTCTTTAACGAAAGTTGATTAGTTAACTAGAAAGAACTTAGATGAGCAATCTGACTATTCACAATGAAATTTGGCTTAGGAGAGTTGTGAACGAAAGAACTTGAGATTAATGCTTGTTTAGAACTCTAGGATTCGCAACGAAAGTTGGCTTGCTAGGTTGTTAGACATAGATAATATTCGCAACGAAAGTTGGTCTGTTATAATTCTGTGATTCTAGTTCTAGAACAATTCTTAATTAGATTCCGATTGATTGATTAGCCTATGTTACTGATTTCCTGAGAACTCCCTTGACCCGACGCTTCGTTTGATTGCCTACAAAACGTCTTAATTTACTTTTCTGCTCTGATTACTGCTTTCCGATTTGCATCGCCTAGCTTAACCTGAAATTCTACAATCTATCGCAAGATATTGAGTCTCTGTGGATTTGATACCCTATATACTACTGGTTCACGTCTGTGCACTTGCAGTGTAGATTTGGGGATTAAAACCTGATCGTATCAATTAATCCAGATGAAGCTTTTCATATCACAATTGTAAGCAGTCGTGAGAAGGATGGTAGGACATATGACACGCCTCTTTCTTCTGAAGTTGCTGCTCTGATCCCTGGGGATTTCAATTTAGAAATTAAAGATAGAGATATTATCTTGCATAATAGGAAGAGTGGGCGTCTCAAAAGAATAAGTGAAATTCAACCTTCATATCTTGCTTTTCAGTATCCTCTTATATTCACATACATGGAAGATAGTTTTAGACCTTGTATTAAGAAAAGGGTAACAACTGCTACGAAGAAGATGAAGAGGGAATGTATTAGCATGAGACAATGGTTTGCTTTTCGTCTTCAGGAAAGGGAAAATGAGTGTCATACACTTTTATATTCTAAAGAATATTTCTGCAATTGTTGGTTGATTCTTTTACCACTATTGAGTGTAATAGGTTACGTTACCTAAGGATGAATCATACCAGTTTGAGGTCGGACATCTACGACTCCATAAAACAATCAGAGAATGCCGGAAACACTAATATGCATGAACAAGGAAATCGGTGGTATATGCCATCTTCTTTTGTAGGTGGACCAAGATACATGAAGAAAAATTACCTAGATGCAATGGCGATTTGCAAACATTTTGGATTTCCGGATCTTTTCATTACATTTACATGTAATCCTAAGTGGCCATAAATCACCAGAGTTCTAAGTAATTGCAATCTGAAGCATGATGATAGGACATACTTGATTTGTAGGGGTTTTTAAGATGAAACTTCATTCTCTCATGCATGACTTAACAAAAAAAAAAGCTATTGGGAAAGACAGTGGCGTGTAAGTGATCTCTATCTGATATACTCTTTCGAACCATTTAAAGGTTTTTGTCTTTAACAAGCATATTTTTTTTGTTATTGCTTTTATACAGCAATGTATACCATCGAGTTTCAAAAACGCGGTCTAACTCATCCTAAAATTTTATTTTGTATGCACTCTAAATCCAAATTTCCTACTACTGATGACATCGACAAGATCATCTCAGCAGAGATTCCTGACAAAAAAGAAGATCCCAAGCTTTACGAAATTGTTAAAGATCTGATGATTCATGGACCTTGTGGATCTATCAACATGAATTCACCATGTATGGAGAATGGTACATGTTCAAAGTTATATCCAAAGCACCATGCCACAACTACTACAGTCAACAAAGAATGATTTCCAATTTATAGGAGACATGAACTAGCCAATCGTTATGTTGAGAAAAAACAGCATTAAGCTTGACAAGAAATATGTCAGTCCCTATAATAAAGATCTATCTTTACGTTATAGAGCTCATATTAACGTGGAGTGGTGCAATCAATTTGGGTCAATCAAATACATATTCAAATATATAAACAAAGGACAAGATCGAATTACTGTTTTAATTGAGCCACCAAGAACAGGGTACACGATCAAACACTTGGTAACAAGACAAGTCAGAAGGAACAACAGAAAGATGAAATTAAAGACTTTATTTTTTGGCAGGTTAGTTTTTATGGAGTCTTTTTTTTTATTCCTTTCAAAACAATGTTTTGTATGATAAATATTTGTTGATGACTACTGCATATATGTTTTGTCATGTGAAGCTGCATGGAGGATTTATAAATTTCCAATACACTGTCGATCTGTACCAGTGGAGAGAATGCAATTCCATATACCTTGGAAACAATTTGTTTTGTTTAAGGACGATGATACTTATGAAGAAATCACCAGTCGTTTTCTCATTGAAAAAACAATGCTCCTTAGGTGGCTTGATTTGAATAAATCAGAAGAAGAATTATTTGAAGGGACAAACATAAAAATAAGTTCTGTTTCTCGGAAACTCACATATGCGGAAATTCCAACAAAGTTTACTTGGAATAATAAGGAGAAGAAGTTCTATCCTAGAAAGAGAGGATTCAGCATTGGAAGGATTAACTACGCTCCACGCAAAATTAAGAAAGCCTACTATATGCGGGTCTTGCTCAACATTGTTAGGGGTCCAACATGTTTTGAAGACATCGAAACATTCAATGGTGTTTTGTATCCTAGATACAAAGAAACATGTTTTGCTCGGGGATTGTTAGAAGATGACCAAGAGTACATTGATGATCTTGTGAGGAAATGTTTCACAAGCTCTTCACCCCATCTCCGCCATGTGTTTGCTATCATGCTAAGGTCAGATACGTTGTGGAAGTCAGAGGTTGTCTGGGAGAACACATGGGAGTTTCTTTCTGACAATATCGAGTATAACATGAGAAAAAATTTAAATAGACCATGTTCCATTTCATCTGATCGTATTTTTGCTTTCTTAAGGGGAAAGAATATTGACATGTATTATTAGCTCCCATTATTTAAAATCATGTAGGACTCTGTTTAAGTGATGTAGACAAAAAGAATTATGCTCTACACGAGATTGAAAAGATTTGAAAAGTAATGGAACTTCTCTACAAAGATTTGAATATATTCCAAAGCCACACATAGATCTAGGCGACAGTTCGGACGTTATGATAATGGATGAGCGCAGCTATAATCGAGAAGAGTGAAAGAAATGCGTGATCTTGATATAGTGAAACTAACAGATGAGCAATAAAATGTTTACACTGAGATTATTGGTGCTGTCTCAGAAAAAAATGGAGGAGTGTTCTTTGTTTATGGTTTTGGTGGAACATGCAAAACATTTTTGTGGAAATTACTATCACCTGCGACTAGAAGTAAATCGGATATTGTGCTGAATGTGGCTTCAAGTGGTATTGCTTCGCTTTTATTCCAGGAGGTAGGACTGCTCATTCAAGGTTTGGGATACCTATAATTCCAGGTGAGTTTTCAACTTGCTCAATTCAACCTAGATCGGATCTTGCAAATTTAGTGAAAGAAGCCTCTCTTATAATCTGGGATGAAGCACCAATGATGAGCAGACACTGATTCACATCTTTAGATAGAAGCTTGGCAGACATTATTGGGAAAAAAAATAATAAGCCTTTGTTGGAATTATGTCCAGTAATCTCTGTACTGTCTCTAGAAAGTAAGAGTATGTCAATGATCAGACATAAGTCATATAATACTGGGGGTCATGATGGCTTGCTAGAGTCCGCTCATGATCTATAAGTCTTGGACTTATTGCCTTTATTATATGATCCCATATGGGTCACACGCCTAAGCTAACAGGAAAATGTGAAGGAACAGTTTAGCAGAAGTACGGTAAAAGTGCTAGGCATTTACTGTACTTAGAGAGACTAAAGGGCCTGATTAAATCTAAGGGATTTAATCAGACTGAGATTTGGGCCCAAAAGCCCATAAGAACTGGACAAGGGTTTTAATAAATAAAACTTGCCCTAGCTCTTATTTTCTTAAGCAGTCTGCGCCTCCCTCTCTCTCAGTCTGCGCCTCCCTCTCTCTCTGTCTGCGCCTCCCACCAGCTTGGTCTAGCAGCCAATTTCCTGCAGTGTGCGTGTGTGAGCCTTTGGAGGAGCTATCTCTTGGTGGTTCTGCTGATCTCTGACCCGTACCTCCTATTTCCGCTGCATAACAAGGTAACAGGTGAGATCCTTTATGATTCTGCAAGAGAACCTAGATCTGGCATGTTTAGTAGGATCAATTAATCTGATGAATTGAACCAGGAAACACTAAACGATTCCTTCAGTGGTATCAGAGCCATTGGTTCTGTTAGGATTTCTTGTTTAGAATCAAGTTTAGGTTGTTTAGAAGTGTTTGAATCAATCTATTGATAAGAAAAAACACTTAAGAAACAAAGAATTAAAACCTAAACTAACTAGAAATCGCATGATCCGATCTATATGAATCGGTATGCGTCGGAGTGTTGATCGGTATCGGATCACACGTCCGGATCGGATGACGCACGAACCGATCATGGATCGAGTTGTGTCGTCGATCCGATCGTCGACATGGACCGAGAGGAGCGATGGACGATTGCACGATCGCGAGATCCCGTCCCGATCGTCGCTTGCTCACGTCCCGAACGATCGACACGAGCAGTCCCGATCGATCACGCGGCTTGCCCGATCACGTCCCGATCGCGGAAGCATGATGCGTGATGATCGCGGCTGTCCTGACCGTCCCGTCCCGATCATGATCGCTGAAACATGAGCTGACCGGATCGATGGTCACTCACGGCCGGTTCGGTTTTGGCGTGTGATGTTTCGGTTCGGTTAATGGTTCGGTTTAAAACTTATTAAAACTTAATCGTCACGGTTTAATAAACAGACTTAATAAAATTTATTAAAGTTCTGGTTAAACCGGGATAAGAAATCCAAAGTCGAAAAATTGGATTTAGTGCCTAAACCAGTGGTTTTCTAATTTGATTTGGTTGGACCAAATAAATTGAGAAAATCCGGTTTAGTAAATAACCGGTTGACAATTGTGGTCATCGTAGTAATTAATTTTGGTTAGACCAATTTTAATGAACCAGACCGGTTATGTCATTTAATTGGGCAATTGGGTTATGTCTTGGACATGGACCAATTCTTGGGCCTCGGGCCAAGAAGTTAAAACAATTGGGCCAATTATTTGAGTCTTTTCTTCAGATTTAATTTAAAATTTATTTAAATAAAATTAAAATCGATTTTAAATTAATCTGTTTTCCAAAATCTGAAATTAGAAAGTTTCTTAGAATAGAAGTTTCTAGATTTGCATGTTTTGGATTTTAGGAAATTTCTATATTTAGGAAGTTTCCAATTTTAAAAGTTTCCAATTTTAGGAAGTTTCCAATTTTAGAAAGTTTCCAAAATTAGTAGGTTTCCAAAAAAAAAATGAAAGTTTCCCAAAATAGTAATCTTCTATTTTGGGATAAAATTTTAATAAACCTACAAACCTCAAACAATATCAAGCGTTGGATGTCTTGTCCAGTCTATGTCAGCTGTCGAAGCCCATTCAATTGTACTCATGGCCTTACAGTGTGAGGGTGTCTACTTTTGCGTGGGTAAGACGGTTTGTGATTCATAAATGTCATTGGGAGTCCCAGACATTAGTGATTACATGACTGTATAGTCTGGTTTTCTTGAGTAGGCCATCGGGAGTCCCGGGCCTTGAGACATCAGAGTGGATTGGGCCTCGGGCCCAGATTCACAACCAAGAGTTATATCACGGATATAATTAGCCGAGATAGGGCTTACCGATATAAGCTAAGGTTGGGTGACGGCCAGTGGCCCACTTTGATCTTAGTTATATGTGGATCTTGGAATCATTATATTCTATTGAGGGTAACTGATGTTATGGAATATAATGCGAGATTAATCATATTAAATATAATGCGAGATTAATCATATTGAACATATTAACTAAAATTCTTTTATCTTAAATTTCAGTTATGACTAGCACAAACAATCAAAACACTTTCTCGATCCGGTCTGTCCTTGAGATGGACAAGCTGAACGGATCAAATTTCTTGACTTGGTCGCGGAACCTGAGGCTAGTCCTCAGGCAGGAGAGAAAGGACTATGTCCTTGAGAGAGCTCTCCCCGTGAGGATCGGGTCCAATGCCTCTCATGCAGTATATGATGCTTGGAATAAGCATTATAATGATGCGCTAGATGTGCGTGGTCTGATGTTGGCTACCATGGACTCAGATTTGCGGAAGCAATATGAAAACATGGAGTCGCCAATAGAGATGATCAGCAGCCTGAAATTGAAATTTCAGGAGCATGTAAGAGTGGAGAGATACCAGTGGGTTAAGTCTCTCACTAGCTGCAAGCTACCAAATGATCATCCAGTGAGTCCTCATATCAGTAAAATGATAGGTTATATTGATAACCTGAGGAAACTGGATTATCCAGTTAGCCAAGAATTGGCAACTGAGATCATTCTGCAGTCACTGCCGTCAAGCTATGATAAGTTCAGAAGGAACTATATCAAGAAAGGCTTAACGAAGACGCTGACTGAACTGCATGATATGCTCAAGACAGTTGAGCCAAACGTGAAGAGTACCCAGTATAATCTCATAATGGAGAAGGGTGGGTTTATTAAACCTAGTGCTGACAAGGGTGAAGACAAAGTTGTCCAGATTTTGAATCATGGCAAGCGTGTGTCTTCTGAGCCCAAGTCAGATACCTCTTACGTTGGTAAGTGCTGCTACTGTAAAGAGACTGGGCATTGGAAGAGAGATTGCATTAAATTCATGGAAGATGATGAGGAGTTGAAGTTGATGTATGAGACTGCTTCCTCAGGTATTCATGTTATTACTTCAAGTTCTACCTTAAAGGTATTGGATACTGGTTGTGGCACTGATATTTGTTGTAATATGCAGAGCCTAAGCAACAGTAGAACGTTGAAGGAAGGGCAAGTGGAACTGCATGTCTGGAAGGAGCTATGGATGCTGCCTCAGCCGTAGAGTTTTCATTTGTAGATGCCTTTGAGGCTTGGTTTTGTATTAAGTAATTGCTACAATGTACCTGCTTTAAGCAGAGTTGTCTTTCATTTTCTTGTAAGAATTTGAATGTTTTTCATTTTGATAAAAGACAAGTTTTGTTCTTTTGATCTTAATGAAATATTAATTGTAGCACCCTATTCAAGGAATGGGTTTTATATCTTAAACCAAAGAGTGCCTAAATGTAACATAAATACCGAATTGGTTTAAATCTGATGAATTAAACCTGATTTTTCTTGGCATAAAAGTCTTGGTCACATAGAGTAAGTCGGATTCAGAAATCCCATAGTTATGCACTATTGGGCTCATTTGATCGGATATCTTATGAGACTTGAATTCTGTTTACTGTACCAAAAGACAAAGGGGCCTATCTTAGCCGAGCTAGAGAAAGGCCCAAAGGCTTATTGGAGATTGAACATACTCATGTATGTGGTCCGATGAGCAGTAATGCCAGAGAAAATTTCCTGTACTTCATTGTCTCTACTGATTAATTCAGTGAGTAAGACTATGTTCATTTGATGAGACACAAGTCGGAATTCTTTGACATGGTCGAAAGAGTTCCAGAATGAGGTATAGAATCTGAGTGACAGAAGTATTAGGACTCTGAATTAAATCACGAGTGAGAATACTTGAGTCATTAATGGTGTGATCATCTGAATGAGTGTGAAGTCGTTTCACAGCTCAATTCTCCTGAAAAACCTTGAGGTATTTCTGTGAGAAAGAATCAGATCTTATAAGAAATGATTAAAGATGAGTCACACGAATCTTCCATGATATTCTTGAAGAATAACACTCTAGAAATATCTAAGTTTACGCTGAAATAGTTCCATCAATATCAGTTGAAAGACACCACGTAAATGTGGATTGGAATCGATCCAAATTCGTCTTTACTGAGTATTTGTAGTTGTGGTACTTCACTGGTTGTCCTAGGGAAACCAAGGCTTGTTACTTTTAGGTCCATTCTGTTTTCTAAGAAGGGAAGTTACTTTCCAAGAAGAACAGTGGGAGTAAAAGTATAACTCGAAGAAATTCGAGAAATACAGGAGGCTGCTCAACCTGTTGAGGGAGAGCAACGGATGGATTTACAGATTTCTGTAGAATCTACACCTGTAGAGCCTGAAGTTCGCAGATATGAATGAATCAGTCACTAATCCGAGAGTAATTTCTCGTCATTAGTTGAACCTGATGATCATTGAAAGTTCGCATGATCAGATGATCATTGAAAGCGACGAATCTGCGAAATTCAAAGAAGTGAAAGTGAGCCCGGACTCCGAAAAATTACACTATGTGTAAGTTAGCTTTATTGATCCATTAATGGATGAAAGCAAACATATCGGAGTTGGAATCTTCGTTCTGTTGAAGTAGTCAAGGTTTTGACTTGAACAGGAACGAAATGGAACTGTGCGTTTACTAATAGATAAGTGGGAGCGATGTTGCATTTCTCATATTGTATGTCGATGACATACTGATTCTCGGAAATAACGTCCCAATGCTGCAGTTGGTAAAGGACTGGCTTGGGAGTTGGTTTTATGATTGACATGGGTAAAGCCACGTATGTTCTTGGATTTTGGATCTAAAGATAGAGATTCAAAAGAGCTGGTAGGACAATGTCAGGATTCTCAAATTGACAAAGTCCTACACGTTTTCAGCAATCCAAGAAGGGTTTTATGCCAATGTCACATGGCATTACGTTAAGCAAGAAACAGTATCCTACGATATCTGCTGAGCTTAAATGCATGGATAAGATTCCATATGCGTCGGCAATTGGATCTATCATGTATGCCATGAAACGTACTTGTTTGATGTTGTTTTAATGTTAAGCAAGACAAGTAAAGACCAGTCAAATCCAGCAAAGAATCACTGGATTGCCGTAAAGAATATCCTAAAGTATTCAAGGAATTATAAGGATAAATTATTGATTTACGGAGAAAGTGAGGTGCTACGAGTCGGTAGAGTCTGAAAGGCAAGTTTCCAACGGACAAAGATGATTTCCGGTCACAGTCCGGTTATATCTTGTGTCTGTCTGGCGGTGCAAGGCACTGTTGCTGACTCCATGACTTAAGCTGAACATTTCGCAGCTTGGAAAGCGGCGAAAGAGGTTGTTTGGAAAGAAGAGTTCGTCACTGAACTTGAAGTGATTCCCAGCATAGATGAGACTAGCTGCACATCAGAGGTCCAAACACCTTGAGGGTAGGTATAACCTATTCCGTGAGATAAATGACAGAGATGTTAAGTAGATCAGCAAGTTTCAATGAATGAGAACGTTGCTAATCTATTAACGAAGCAACTCCTTAGGCCTAAGCACGAGTCGCGGACTGTTGCTGTAGGATAAGTGAAATTAAGATGCAGTCTTAATTTCAGTGGGAGTTATTAAAGGGCTTTATTTAGTTATTTGATGTGTTCTTGTAAAACATTTAAGATGTTTAATGAAATTATTATTTTAAGATTATTTTAACTGTGATGAAATAATCGTTCCAAAATGATATGAACCATTTTATAGGTTATCGAAGTAAGTGACTTGATCTTGAGTTATCAAAGTCTTTTAGCTTGATCATGAGACCCTATATTTGATAGATGGTTTATATCATCCTGTCCTTAGTCGAAGGTTGTTGAAATTGGAACACCAACAACCGTGTGAGACTAGATTGGTATGTGACTTATGACAAAGTCTCAGTGTGTCATAGATGCGCGGCATCAAAGTCAGTACATATGTGTATGTTGGGTACATACGACCGGACATGACCCGATTATAAGAACTCTTCAGGATATTTATATCTGTGTCATAAGAGATTCTTACTACGACTATAGAGTATAGTCCTTAGACCTGAGTTCGCATGCATGTGACTGCACATGAACTAATGCACTTTGATCATTGTCTAATTCTGTCGTTAAGCGATAGTTATAAGGACCTTGTTTGGGTGTATTATGAAATGAGTAGTTCACAGTGATGGAACAAGACGGGATTTGTCCCTCCAATATAAATGGAGTGAATATCTCTAGGCCAATCGGAGATTTGAATACTGGAAAATGCATGGCCATGCTCAAACGGACTGTCCCGAGTCGTTTGGATTGTCAGTATCAAATCAGAGTCCGATAAACAAGATTAGGCTTTATAAGGATGACACTAATCTTGCCTTATGACTAATCGAGATATTGAGACAAAAGGATTATGAATACAGAGATTCCAGTTCAAGTGGGAGATTGTTGGAATTATGTCCAGTAATCTCTGTACTGTCTCTAGAAAGTAAGAGTATGTCAATGATCAGACATAAGTCATATAATACTGGGGGTCATGATGGCTTGCTAGAGTCCGCTCATGATCTATAAGTCTTAGACTTATTGCCTTTATTATATGATCCCATATGGGTCACACGCCTAAGCTAACAGGAAAATGTGTAGGAACGGTTTAGCAGAAGTACGGTAAAAGTGCTAGGCATTTACTGTACTAAGAGAGACTAAAGGGCCTGATTAAATCCAAGGGATTTAATCAGAATGGGAATTGGGCCCAAAAGGCCCAACAAGACTGGACAAGGGTTTTTAATTAAAATCTTGCCCTAGCTCTTTTTCCCTGAGCCACTTTTGCGCCGCCAACTCTCTCTCTCTGCGCCTCCTTCTTGCTCGGTCTAGCAGCCAATTCCTGTGCGTGCGTGTGTGAGCCTTTGGAGGATCCATCTCTTGGTGGTTCTGCTGATCTCTGACCCGTACCTCCCATTCCGCTGCATAACAAGGTAACAGGTGAGATCTATTATGTTTCTATTCAAGAGAACCTAGATCTGCATGTTTAGTAGGATGAATCAATCTGAGAATTGAATCAGGAGACACTAAACGATCCTTCATGTAGAACTGGTAATACTTGGTGAAACTATGAGTTTTCTGGGTATTATTTGTATGATGATTGATGTGTTGTGTTTTTGAGTGTTTTTAGGCATGATTAAGAGTGTTATTTGGCTTTAGGAAAAGCATTTAGACAACATTATTGTGTTTTAACTTTAGGTTAGTGCATGTAGGCATCATTAGGTTAGGTTTTGCTTTGTTTCTTCTTTTTGTAGGTGGTGGATGACCAAAAGGAGCACCAAGGAGTAATGTAGAAGGTAGGGACCAAAGGAGCACCTAGACAAGGTGGAAAAACAGCCAAGGATCGAGCTGGGAACTCACAGCGGGATAGCGCTGCGGCCACCCCAGGCCGCTATGAAGGAACAGCGGAAGATCTATTTCTCCAGCGACCTGCGCAGCGGCCAACCGAGGCCGCTGAGACCTCACAGCGGGATAGCGCAGCGGCCACCCCAGGCCGCTATGAAGGAACAGCGAAAGACCAGATTATCCAGCGGTCAGCGCAGCGACCCACCTAGGCCGCTGGGCACTCATAGCGGGGTTCCGCAGCGGCCTCCCCAGGCCGCTGTGAGCCTACTTTTTCACACATGCCACTTTTTCTTTTTGCTTTTGGCTTGTAGACCACCCCATGTGTTTGTGGTCGACCATTGCACGTTTTTAGATCTCTTTAAGGGCTCTTAGTGTGTATGAAGAGCCATATCACATTTTGTAAACAATTCTCTCCAAAGATTTCAATCTCTTTTATGCAATTTTAGTTCTTGAGTTCTTCTTCTTGTTCATCTTATTTTCTTGTTGAATCATGTTTTGTTTGATGTTTGCTATGGCTAGAGAGTAGTTTTCTTTAAGTTTCTGGGTTGAGGAAAGGTAAGGGTGATTCAAAACATGGTTTAGGTTGCTTAGAACTTGGGAGCTTGATTTCTTACTTGCTAGAAGTTCTTAATGCTAGGATTGAAGTAGCTAATCAATTCCTTGATCTTAAATGTTGCTAGCACCGAGAGGTGTAGTTTATGTTTGAATCTCTGTCAAGTGCTTTACATTCTTAGCCAACGAGAGTTGATGTTTAAGGTGTTTAGTGGTAATAAGAACTTGGTATTAATGCATATTTATCTTGAAATTGCAAACGAGAGTTGATGTTAATGCTTGATAGATATAGGGTTGCTATCATGAGAGTGGAGTAACTTTGTTTGTTGTTCTTGGCCTAAGAAATCACCCATAGTTGCTTAATGTTTCTAGACAATTAATTGATCACCCGGACCGAAACTCAACCCAAGGAGCTCATCTTTTAATCAATTGTTTTCAATCACCCGTTGCTCTGCTTTGTACTCTGTCCTAGCTCTGTTTTAATCTCATAATTGTTATTTTATCAAGTTAATTATGTTTGGAATTTGGTACTATTGTTAGTTTTAGGAATAAACTCACAAACTCATTTTGATTGCACTTAGACTAATAAAACATCTGTATTCTTAGTGCGTTTGATCACCCAAGTGGATTGACACCTCGAAAATTACATCGACTAGGTTGTAAACTTGCAACTGAAATAGTAAAGAGGAACTAGATTTTTGCCTATCAAGTTTGGCGCCGTTGCCATCTTGGGTGTTTAATTGAACCATTGAGATTTGGTGTTTAATTGGGACTAAGTCATTTTATTTCTGTTTTACTAATCTTCTCTACCTTTTTCTCTTGGGTTTTACAGGTGAATGAACTTGAGGAGCAGGGGACCAACAAACCTTGTGCCAAGAGTTGAAAACATCAAAGCATTGGAAAGAGAGATTTCAAGAAAAAAGAGAGCAGAAAAAAGGTTGACAGGAGAACAAATAGATATGGCTGACCCGGAACAACAACAACAAGGAGGTGGAATGAACAACGAAGGAAGAAGACCCCAACATCCACCAAGAGTAACTAGAGCCATTGGATATTATGACGAACCAAACATCAACGACTACAATTCTGGAATCACTCCACCAGGGTTCGACAACAACAACTACGAAATTAAAGCCAGCATCATCAACATGGTTGAAAGAAACAAATTCCATGGCCTACCTATGGAGGATCCACTAGACCACCTTCACAACTTCGACAGAGCTTGTAGAACAGTTCGCATCAATGGAATTTCTGAAGATGCAATGAAGCTCATACTGTTTCCATTCTCACTTGGAGACAAAGCCCACGAATGGGAGAAGAACCTTCCACAAGACTCAATCACTTCTTGGGATGAATGCAAAAGGCTCTTCCTATCCAAGTTCTTCTCCAAATCAAGAACAGCAAAGTTGAGGAATGAGATTTCCAGCTTCAAACAAAAAACAACAGAAAACTTTGGAGAAACTTGGGAGAGATTCAAGAGCTACACCAACCAATGCCCTCACCACGGTTTCACAAAGGAAAGTCTTCTCAGCACATTATACAGAGGCATACTCCCAAAGTACAGGATGATGCTAGACACTGCTAGCAACTGCAACTTCCTGCAAAAAGATGAAAGAGAAGCCATGCAACTGGTTGAGAACTTGGCCACCAGTGACACCAACTATGGGGAGGACTATGACAGGACCTATAGAGAAGGAGGAGACAGAGATGATTCAAGGAGAGAGATCAAAGCCCTCAATGAGAAACTGGACAAGTTGCTTAAAGCAAACAAAAGGGAAGTAAACTTTGTGGGAGAATTTGATCAACACCAAGGATACATAGAAGATGATACTGATATGTGTTTTGATGGACAGGCTGAGATGAATTATATTGGAGGACAAGGCTACAACAAAGGATTCAACCAGAACTACAGGAATCACCCAAACTTCTCATACCGAAGTAACAATGTGGAGAACCCACAAGATCAGTCTTACCCCCCATTAAAGCAACAAACCACACTTCAAGGAAACTTCCAAACAAAACCAGCTTTCAACAATGGAAACTTCCAGCAGAGGCAACCCTACAACAACCAAGGCAACTTCCAACAACGCCAACAGTACAACAACAACCAAGGTAACTATCAAGTTAACCAACATTTTCAGGGACAAGGAAGTTCAAACACCTACCAAAAAACAGATGATCAAGCACAAATGCTGAAGCACTTTATAGAAAGTACCAACAAAGCCATGACAGAAATGAAGACACAAATGGAAAGCCTAGCATCAAGATTTGGAAACATGGAGCAATCCAACAAAGCCGGACCATCATCAAACCGATCCACCAGGCTTTCTCCCTGGAAAACCGGAGCAAAACCCAAAAGAGTATATCAATGCCATCACGCTAAGAAGTGGAAGAGAGTTACCATCCAAAGAAGTCATTGAGGACAATGAGAATCAAGCTGGGGGGATGGATTTTGAACTTGAAGAAGAGAAGGAAACCACTGAGAAGAAGCGGCATGATGCAGAAGAAGTCAAAGGTATAAAAGGGAAAGGCAAAATGTATGAGGAAACAAAGGAGAAAGCAAAAACCGGTTCAGCCTCTACATCCAAGGAGAAAGTTTTTGTGCCACCAGCCTATGAACCAAAACTTCCCTTTCCTGGAAGGTTTAAAAAGCAGCTCTTGGAGAAGTATAGAGCACTCTTTGACAAGCAAATGGAGAAGATTCAGCTCACCATGCCATTGATGGATGCATTCATGCTTGTGCCTCAATACAGCAAATTCCTCAAAGATGCAGTCAAGGAAAGAACAAAAGAGATGGAAGGAATGGTTGTCCTAACCCACGAGTGTAGTGCCATCATCCAGAGAAAAACCAGTCCAAGGAAGCTAGAAGATCCGGGAAGCTTCACTCTACCATGCGCTTTGGGGCCACTCTCCTTTGAGAGATGTTTATGTGATCTTGGAGCAAGTGTCAGCTTGATGCCACTCTCAGTAGCAAAGAGCCTTGGTTTCACACGCTAAAAAGAGTGTAGAATCTCACTTGTGTTGGCTGATAGGTCAGTAAGACTTCCAGTTGGTATGCTTGAAGACATTCCGGTCATGGTTGGTAATTTCGAAACACCGACAGATTTTGTGGTTCTAGAGATGGATGAAGAACCAAAGGACCCTCTGATCTTTGGAAGACCTTTCCTAGCCACTGCTGGTTCCATAATTGATGTCAAGAAGGGAAAGATTGACTTGCACTTAGGAAAGAACCATATCCTCAAGTTTGACATCAATGAGGTGATGAAGAAACCAACAATTCAAGGACAGGCCTTTTGGATCGAAACGTTGGATGCTTTGGCTGATGAATACTTGGAAGAGCTAGCCATGGAAGACTCCTTGGAGATGGTCATGACCACAAAGAAAGACGTGAGTGAGATGATCAAAAAGGAAGGACATGAGTATGCAAAACTGCTGGATTCTCGCAAGGTGTTGGAAGGGAATGATCAATTCTTGGAACTTCCTCAAGAAGTCCACAGTATCAAATCCATGGAAGGAGAAGAAGCAACCAAACCAGCTAGCAATGGTGAGTCTAGCTTGGACAGTGACTGGTGTGAGCTGAAGGCACCTAAGGTAGAACTCAAACAACTTCCCGAAGGGCTAAGGTACGCTTTCTTAGGACCCAACTCATCGTATCCTGTCATTGTGAGTGAAAACCTTGATGAAAATGAACTAAACTTACTCCTAAGTGAATTGAGAAAATATAGGAGAGCCATAGGTTATTCACTTGATGATATAAAAGGATTGTCACCCACTCTTTGCACCCATAGAATTCACTTTGAAGATGAAACAATGACTTCTATTGAGCACCAAAGGAGATTGAATCCTAATTTGAAAGAAGTTGTTAAAAAAGAAATTCTGAAACTCTTGAATGCAGGGATTATCTTTCCTATTTCAGATAGCATTTGGGTCTCACCTGTTCATGTAGTTCCAAAGAAGGGAGGTATAACTGTGGTCAAAAATGAAAAGAATGAACTAATCCCTACAAGAACTATAACCGGTCATAGAATGTGCATTGATTATAGGAAGTTGAACTCAGCCACCAGAAAAGACCACTTCCCTCTCCCATTCATTGACCAAATGCTTGAACGCTTAGCGAACCATCCATACTATTGCTTCCTGGATGGGTATAGTGGATTCTTTCAAATACCCATCCACCCAAATGACCAAGAAAAAACGACATTTACATGTCCCTATGGCACCTTTGCATATCGAAGGATGCCATTTGGGTTGTGTAATGCTCCAGCAACATTTCAAAGATGCATGATGTCAATTTTTTCCGATCTAATTGAAGAAATGGTTGAAGTATTTATGGACGATTTTTCTGTGTATGGTTCTTCGTTTGCTGCTTGTTTGTCTAACTTGTGCAGGGTACTTCAGCGTTGTGAGGAGACAAACTTGGTGCTGAACTGGGAGAAGTGCCACTTCATGGTGAAAGAAGGAATAGTTCTTGGGCACAAAATTTCAGAACAGGGGATTGAAGTGGACAAGGCTAAGATAGATGTGATGATGGGTTTACAGCCACCAAACTCAGTCAAAGGGATCAGAAGTTTCTTGGGACACGCTGGATTCTACCGACGGTTTATCAAAGACTTTTCAAAGATCGCAAGGCCTTTAACAAGGCTGCTGTGCAAGGAAACAAAGTTCATTTTCGATGAAGAGTGCCTAGAAGCGTTCAACAAGATCAAGAGTGCACTTGTGAGTGCACCGATAGTGCAAGCTCCAGATTGGGATCTTCCCTTTGAGATCATGTGCGACGCAAGCGACTATGCAGTTGGAGCAGTCTTAGGCCAGAAGAAAGACAGGAAGCTCCACGTGATCTATTATGCGAGCAGGACCCTTGATGATGCTCAAACCCGATATGCAACCACATAGAAGGAACTCTTGGCGGTAGTGTTTGCATTCGACAAGTTCAGATCATACCTGGTGGGATCAAAAGTAGTTGTATACACAGACCATGCAGCTTTGAGGCACTTGTTGGCTAAGAAGGATTCTAAACCAAGGTTGTTGAGATGGATACTTTTACTCCAGGAATTTGACCTTGAGATACAAGACAAGAAAGGCATTGAGAACGGAGTGGCTGATCACTTGTCAAGGCTGAGGATTGATGAGCAGGTACCAATAGATGATTCTCTACCGGAAGAACAACTTCTCATGATTCAGAGTTTGAGAGACGGGTACAACACAGTCTTGAAGATGGAAGAAGCGAAAAGTTTAAAAGACGAGCAGTTACCATGGTATGCAGATTTTGTCAACTACCTAGCATGTGGAAGGGAGCCACCCAACCTCAACAGCTACCACAAGAAGAAGTTCTACAGGGATGTTACTCGATACTATTGGGATGAGCCATACTTATTTAAGAAGTGTTCAGACGGACTTTACAGGAAATGCGTTCCAGAAGAAGAGATGGAAGGGATCTTGTATCACTGCCACGGCTCAGAGTATGGGGGACACAACGCTTCATTCAAAACCGCTACAAAAATGCTACACTCAGGTTTTTGGTGGCCCAGCTTGTTCAAGGATGCTCACGGATATGTGACAAGATGTGATGTCTGCCAAAGAAAGGGCAACATTGGAAGAAGGAACGAGATGCCACAGAACCCGATACTAGAAGTTGAAGTATTTGATGTATGGGGGATTGACTTCATGGGACCTTTCCCATCCTCTTATGGGAACCAATACATCCTGGTAGCAGTGGACTATGTGTCGAAATGGGTAGAGGCCATTGCAAGTCCTACAAATGATGCAAAGGTAGTTATTAAGCTATTTAAATCAATCATATTTCCCAGGTTTAGCATCCCAAGAGTTGTGATCAGTGACGGAGGAACTCACTTCATCAATAAGGTGTTTGAAAGTCTTCTTAGGAAGTATGGAGTGAAACACAAGGTAGCAACACCTTACCATCCTCAGACCAGCGGGCAAGTAGAAGTATCAAACCGGAAAATCAAAGCTATACTGGAGAAGACTGTCGGGAGTTCAAGGAAAGACTGGGCAAAGAAACTTGATGATGCTCTTTGGGCATACATGACTGCCTTCAAGACACCTATTGGCACTACACCATTCAACCTCTTGTATGGGAAATCATGCCACCTACCAGTTGAAATGGAGTACAAGGCAATGTGGGCAGTGAAGTTGTTGAACTTCGACCTTAAGACAGCAGCAGAGAAGCGGCTCATCCAACTCCAGGAGCTTGATGAAATCCGATTGGATGCCTATGAGAACTCAAGGATTTATAAAGAGAGGACCAAAGCATTTCATGACAAGAAGATATTCAAGAAAGAGTTCAAAGCAGGAGATCAAGTTCTGCTGTACAACTCCCGGCTGAGACTATTCCCTGGAAAGCTCAGATCAAGGTGGTCAGGTCCATTCTCCATCAAGGAGGTAAGACCCTACGGAGCCATTGTTCTTCTCAACAAGAATGGAAGTGAGTTCACTGTGAACGGACAAAGGCTCAAGGTCTACTCAGCATCAAACCCCGTGGAAGAGGAGGTATCGATTCTTCTCACGGAACCAACCCCAACCTGAGAAAGTAAGAGAGTCAAGCTCGAGACTTAAAACAAGCGCGCTTGGGAGGCATTCCCATGTTATCCTTTGTATATAGTGTGTGAATTTTCTTTGATTTGATTTGATTGGTGTGCCTTTTTGTGATTTTTATGAGTGTTTTAGTTTTGTGTGTGAGTTTTCAGGCATGTGGAAATGAACGAAGGCAAGGATGACCTTAAAGAAAGGCCGGATCAAGGAAAAGAGCTCACAGCGGCCACCCACAGCGGGATACCTGGGCCGCTGTGAGGTACATGCGGAACATCAAATTCTGTAGCGGCATGCACAGCGACGACGGCTAGCCGCTACGGTCGAAAAACACTCACAGCGGCCAGGCGCAGCGGGGTACCTGGACCGCTGTGGGAAATTTATGCGAAAGTCGAATTATCGTAGCGGCAAGGGCAGCGGGGTCATCCAGCCGCTGCAGGTAAGAAAAATCGATAGCGGCCAGGCGCAGCGGGGTACCTAGGCCGCTATGGAGAAAATTTGCGGAACGTGTATTTACACAGCGGCCCATACAGCGAGTCATCTAGGCCGCTATAGGTAAAAGAACCTCGCAGCGGCATCCAGCAGCGAGGTACCTGGGCCGCTGCGAGGTTATTTCTCGCCCATTACCATCGCGACCCAGCCTCTCTCTCTCACTCTTCTTCCCAAAACTCCATTTTCGTTTAAGAGCTTAAAAACTCGATTTCTCTCTCGGTTTTAGACCAAATTCAGTGATTTCTTGTGCTTTAACTCACGATTTTTCATCATCTTCCTGTCTAGTATCATAATCCATCGTTAAATCGAACCAAGGTATGAAATTTCGGATCCCTTGTCCTTCATGGCAAAATTTCAATTTCGATTTTTATGATGTTTGATGCTCTGAACTTGCTCATTGAATGATTCTAGACACACCCATGCTGTCAATTCGAAAAAACTATCGGTTAAATTGCTTAAAATTCGGATTTTTCAGATTCTAGGGTTCTTGGTGAAGAAAGTTGAAATTTGGGGAAAATGTGATTTGATTGTTCCTGAAGCTTTGTTAGGATATCTTGATCATACTTTGCAAAAGGATCCATGCCAAATTCATAACACATTGAGAATTGTGTGGAAAAAGAAAGAACCTAATGAAGAACATGATGAAAAACTTGAAATAATGCTGGGATTTGAGTGAAAACGATTTCTAGATGATGTTTGGAGTTGGTAATTGCCTATATATGGATTGTTTGGGGAATTATTGGTTGAAAACTAAAATGTTCAGATTTTAGGCATTACTTTTGTGTTGATTTTTATGTGGATAAATCACTTTGAATTTGCATCTATGCAGATGGTAAAGACCAAAAAGAGAGCTGGCCAGGCGGAGGAAAGCACACAAACTCATCGCTCGGGTAAGGAACCAGCTGTTCAAAATGAGGATGATGACGAGATGCTTGAAGTCTCAACCAGTAGTGATGAAGAGATAGGGAAACAGACGAGAAAGAAAGTGCCGAGAAAACCCGCACAGAAACCAGCCAAGAAACCAGCAAGGAAGAAGAAGAAGGTTCCGAAGAGTTACAGTTTTGGGAAGATACGGATCAAGCTGGATTCGAACACATGGACCGAGACAAAGTTCGGGGATCCAGAAGTCTGTAAGAAGCTGGGTATCTATGACGACGTGATGACTATGTTGAGCGCCATGAGCTTAGAGAGCTTGATGCTGGGAGAAGCCTATCCGGTGTATAGAGAAGCATGCCATCAGTTTATGTGTACCTTTAAGGTAATAGAATACACGGATGGATATTCCGAGGAGAATGGATATGGGCACGTAACCTTCACCTGCGGTGGCAAAAGGTACCAGATAAGTTTCAAGCAGATATCCCAACTTCTTGGATTCCGAGACATGTGGAACAACCAGCTGCCAGAGATTGGACTTCTCCCCACAGTGATGTGGAGCACGATCTCCCGGACTCCCTACGAGACCGGAAACATGAAGAATTCAGATATTGCACACCCAACAATCCGATATGTGGAGAAGCTGCTGGCTTACACCTTGTTTGCAAGGAGGGAGAACAACAAGGTATTAGAAGAAGGGCTGAGGTTTCTGGCAGTAGGTCTACAGCCGGTAATGACAGAGTTTGATGTCTCGGAGATCAACTACGGGAACTACCATGAGCTGGGTATGGTAGGGTACTTCATGAGACAATTATCGGCTATGAGGAAGAAGGCGCTGAGATCACATGACAGGACACCGGTGTTCAGGTTTGGAGGACTATTGACACCGATCTTCAGGGCATTGGGAATCCTGCTGGTCAACGGGAAAGCATCATCGAGGTTGGACGAGAGCCACCTCAACAGGACCTACTTCCTTGCTGGGAAGATACAAAACATAATCGCTTACACCTTCAGGGCCGGTCCGCAGCAAACCGCAAATGTGCTTCTCCCAAACTTGGCCATCACTTCTCTACAGGACAAGAACAACATCATGTTCACACCTGACCCGCGATACTTCCACAGCTCGGTTGTAGAACCGCTTGAGACCCTGAACAAGAAGAAGAAGAGGAAGGCAGCTGAGACCTCCTCGCAAGGTGTGGAAGAAGGTACAAGCAGCGGAGCAGGTCAAGCTACTGAGCCAGCAGAGGATACTGAGAAGATCAGGCCACCGAGTCCTATCTACGGGACTGCCCATTATCGCCTCCATGCTTCCGATGAAGTGATTCAGGGAGCACAGTTGAGGGAGGCTCATAGCTACATCCGGAAGCTGGAACGCTGGAACAAGCTTCAGGATAGAACCATTGGGAAGCTGGTGAAGTTGGGACGCAAGACAAAGAAGGTGTACAAGGAGAAGACGAAGGCACTGAAGCGACAGGTTAAGTACTTGGCTTACATGGTGACAGGGAAGAAGGGAAAGGTGCAGAAACCCGAAGGCTACTCATCAAGCGAGGAAGAGGCAAGCTCGGAGGATTTCCCGAGGCAGCAGTACCAAGGAGAAGGTGCCAGCTCATCCGGAAGAGCACCTGGTCGCGCTCCCCTTGATGAGCGACGTCGCAGAGCCAGACGCCACATCCCACCACCATCACCCGGCTCCAGCAACGAGTCCCTATCCCTAGGAGAGGAAGAGGACGACACCGCACCTCCTTACTACTGAGGTAACCACCACCACTTTGTACATAGTTTTCAGTTTAATTTTCTTTTACCATCTTTAGCTCTCCTAAATTTGCTTTCACACCGAGCCGGTGTGAAGTAAGTTTGGGGGGGGGGGGGGTAATCACCTTACCACATTTTATTTCTCTTGAGTCTTTTATTTTGTGTGATGCATTGTGAATATCTATGTTTTTGAAAAAACCAAAAAAAATTGAAAAATTTGAAAAACATAAAAAAGAGAACATTTAGTCTCATATTTCTCGCTTTCTTAGGATCGAGTCTAGTAGCATTCTAGGAAGCATTTGCATAGGAGACAATGATATAAAGGCCTTGCAAGAAGTCTATATTTTAGAACTCAATATGATGCCCTTGCTAATCATACCATGTTGCTTAAACAACCCTTAAAACATTTGTAAATTTCGAGCTTTGATCACACCACTCCAATCTGTTTGTCAAGTAGGATACCCTCAACGTTGAAACCAACTCACTTATTGGACTTAAATGAATTTAATCTTCTCACTTATGGGTTTTAAATGCTTGATCATGGTCACTACATACACACTTGGATTATCTTTACCTCATTTTACCATTCTTTGTTAATCCAAGTGGCCATTCTCACTCTTAGAATGGTTTCCACACCTTAATACCCTACCCTTTTCTTTTAAACCTTCATTTGATTGATTGAGTGAGGCCTCCTTTTGATAATGCTAACATATGCAAAAGGTTAAAAGTATGAGAACGACAATGATTAGCTCTCATAGGCTAGTCTAGGAGTTCACATATTGGTTTAGCATTTGGGGTATAAGCACTTAAAAGGGGATTGGGAATGAGAAAAGAAAAAGAGTGAAATTGGGAGTAAAAGGATAAAAGACCAATGGCTTGTAAAAAGAAAAGGGAAACACTTGGGAAAAGAAAATGAAATGGGAAAACTCCAAGTGCAAAATATGAATGAAATGAAAGATAAAGAGTTTAAGGAAATTAACTTCTCAAGACCCAAAAATGAAAAAGTCAAAATGGTTGAGTTAGAGAATGAAGGGAGATTGGCTGATTGAGAATGGGAAACACTTTGGGTAAGATTATGGGAGTTAAGAATTGTATGCATGAATTGTTCTTGTCTTGCCACATTTTGCAATATGTCTAGCATTCCTTTTTCTTGAGAGTTAGCCACCAAAATAAAAGATAAAGCCTTCCTCTAAACACCATTTGAAGCCTTCCAATGCCAAGCCAATTCATTGAGATCTAATCCCCATTTGTGAGACCTCACTTTAATAAGAAGAATGAATGTAAGAGTTGGTGGAATGTTGAGTGGTTGAATCTTGACAATGTGCTTAAGAGAATAAAATTTGGTGTGTTGATAAGCCTAGAGAAATTAGAGTGGATTAGGGAGTTTGTTTTTGCAACATGTTATTATTTTCTAAGGACATCATATTGAAGGCTAAAATAGATTTCTTTGGTTATGAGTCTCCAACTTCAAACCTCTCCCCTTTGTTCTTATTGTTGTTTGCTTGAGGACAAGCAAGAAAACAAGTTTGGGGGGAGTTGATGTGTTGTGTTTTTGAGTGTTTTTAGGCATGATTAAGAGTGTTATTTGGCTTTAGGAAAAGCATTTAGACAACATTATTGTGTTTTAACTTTAGGTTAGTGCATGTAGGCATCATTAGGTTAGGTTTTGCTTTGTTTCTTCTTTTTGTAGGTGGTGGATGACCAAAAGGAGCACCAAGGAGTAATGTAGAAGGTAGGGACCAAAGGAGCACCTAGACAAGGTGGAAAAACAGCCAAGGATCGAGCTGGGAACTCACAGCGGGATAGCGCAGCTGCCACCCCAGGCAGCTATGAAGGAACAGCGGAAGATCTATTTCTCCAGCGACCTGCGCAGCGGCCAACCGAGGCCGCTGAGACCTCACAGCGGGATAGCGCAGCGGCCACCCCAGGCCGCTATGAAGGAACAGCGAAAGACCAGATTATCCAGCGGTCAGCGCAGCGACCCACCTAGGCCGCTGGGCACTCATAGCGGGGTTCCGCAGCGGCCTCCCCAGGCCGCTGTGAGCCTACTTTTTCACACATGCCACTTTTTCTTTTTGCTTTTGGCTTGTAGACCACCCCATGTGTTTGTGGTCGACCATTGCACGTTTTTAGATCTATTTAAGGGCTCTTAGTGTGTATGAAGAGCCATATCACATTTTGTAAACAATTCTCTCCAAAGATTTCAATCTCTTTTATGCAATTTTAGTTTTTGAGTTCTTCTTCTTGTTCATCTTATTTTCTTGTTGAATCATGTTTTGTTTGATGTTTGCTATGGCTAGAGAGTAGTTTTCTTTAAGTTTCTGGGTTGAGGAAAGGTAAGGGTGATTCAAAACATGGTTTAGGTTGCTTAGAACTTGGGAGCTTGATTTCTTACTTGCTAGAAGTTCTTAATGCTAGGATTGAAGTAGCTAATCAATTCCTTGATCTTAAATGTTGCTAGCACCGAGAGGTGTAGTTTATGTTTGAATCTCTGTCAAGTGCTTTACATTCTTAGCCAACGAGAGTTGATGTTTAAGGTGTTTAGTGGTAATAAGAACTTGGTATTAATGCATATTTATCTTGAAATTGCCAACGAGAGTTGATGTTAATGCTTGATAGATATAGGGTTGCTATCATGAGAGTGGAGTAACTTTGTTTGTTGTTCTTGGCCTAAGAAATCACCCATAGTTTCTTAATGTTTCTAAACAATTAATTGATCACCCGAACCGAAACTCAACCCAAGGAGCTCATCTTTTAATCAATTGTTTTCAATCACCCGTTGCTCTGCTTTGTACTCTGTCCTAGCTCTGTTTTAATCTCATAATTATTATTTTATCAAGTTAATTATGTTTGGAATTTGGTACTATTGTTAGTTTTAGGAATAAACTCACAAACTCATTTTGATTGCACTTAGACTAATAAAACATCTGTATTCTTAGTGCGTTTGATCACCCAAGTGGATTGACACCTCGAAAATTACATCGACTAGGTTGTAAACTTGCAACTGAAATAGTAAAGAGGAACTAGATTTTTGCCTATCAATGATGGACTCCACTTTCGTCAACCATGAGTTGTTGGTGTCGAAGAGGAGACTGAAAGCAACACTGAAGAGATTCTCAATCTAAAGGAGTTGGTGGCTGGTGTTAGAGGTGTTTTCGGAGTGTAAGGAATGAATTTGATTGTTTTATTTTCATATTGTTTAAGTAATTGCATTTGTACAACTTTGAAAGGAATGATGTAATCAGGATGGTAAAACAAGTAATTGCACTTGACGCCATCAATGCAGACCAATACAGAATTCCAAAGAAATGCCCATGTGGTGGACGAATCGTCTACGTGGTCTGTAAAACTCCAAAATATCGGTCCAATTTCAATACTTTACCTGGCAGTAGGTACTTTACTTGCCACCAATTCATGGTAAAATTTCAAATTAGCGATTTCTGGGTATCAGTGGTATAACTAGTCAAAATATTATAGATTTATAGACTGTAGAACTGGTAATACTTGGTGCAACTATGAGTTTTCAGGGTATTATTTGTAGGATAATGGACTGCACTTTCGTCAACCATTGGATTGTTGGTGTCGAATAGGAGATTGACATGCTACTGATCAAGGTTGATGAGCACAACAGGACGATTGAAAACATACAAAGGAGATTAAAAGCAACACCGAAGAGATTTCCAAGCTAAAGGAGTTGGTGGCTGGTGTGAGAGGTGTTTTCAGAGTGTAAGGAAGAAGTTTGGTTGTTTTATTTCATATTGTTTAAGTAATTGCACTTGTAGAACTTTGAAAGGAATAATGTAACCGGGATGGTAAAATAAATAATTGAACTTGACGCCATCAACGCAGCCCAATACGGAATCTCAAAGAAATGCCCATGTGGTGGACTAATCATCCACAAGGTCTGTAAAACTCTAAAATATCAGTACAATTTTGATACTTTACCTGGAAGTAGGTACTTTATCTGCCACCAATTCAAGGTAAAATTTCAAATTAGCGATTTCTGGGTATCAATGGTATAACTAGTCAAAATTTATAGATTTGTAGAATGTAGAACTGGTAATACTTGGTGCAAATATGAGTTTTATGGGTATTGTTTGTAGGATGATGGACTCCACTTTCGTCAACTATTGGATTGTTGGTGTCAAAGAGGAGATTGACATGCTACTGATCAAGGTTGATGAGCAGTGCAAGACGATTTAAGACATGCAAGAGGAGATTAAAATCAACACCGAAGAGATTGCCAAGCTAAAGGAGTTGGTGGCTGGTGTGAGAGGTGTTTTCGGAGTGTTAGGGAGGAGTTAGGTTGTTTTATTTTCATATTATTTAAGTAATTGCACTTGTAGAACTTTGGAAGAATGATGCAATCGGGATTGTAAAACAAGGTATAATTTGGTAAAACTTAGTATTTTTAGTGCAAATTTGTTCAAAGTTTTACTAGTTATACCATATAAAAAACAAATGTTTTAACAAGTAAATGACATCGAAATATTCATACCAAAATATCCATAACAAAAGTGTTCATAACCGGATACCATAGTATGTATACAAGCATAGTTCAAACATAATTCAAACATATCTTAAGTTCTACAAGATTACACCAAAAAAGAAATAACATATTAAAGTTTTAGTTTGGTTGGGTCGATTCATCATCAGCTGGGTTGGTTTCAACATTCTTCTCTCTAGTAATCACATGACTCCTATGCACGAGTGTAGATCATTTCTTCCCCTTCTTTATAATCTTCACCCTTTTTGTAGGAGCTTCTTCAATTGGTTCTACCGCTCTCGTTGTTCTTTTTGTTTCATCTTTCTTCTCCTTCTCGGATCCTTTCTTCTCTTTCTCGGATCCTTTCGTCTCCTTCTTCTCATTGCCTTTTTCTCCTTCTTTTCACTGTCTCTCTTTCATCCCTTTCTTTCCTCTTTCTCCTTAGCATCACTGGCCTTACTTGTAGCTTCCTTATCACCAACATCACCGTTTATGCTTAAACCATCCCCACCCTCACCACAATCAATGTTTTTGACCGTTTTATCTTGAGCATCACACTCACCCTCTTGATCATCACCATTTTCGGCATTTTCTTCAGTCTCCTTCGGGTCCGTCTCATTTGGGTATGTCTCCTTCACACCCCCACCCACTCTAACTCTGTACACTTTCACATCTAATTCCATAACTGATAATCTACTACGAAAGGTATCAACCTTCTCAAACAATTCATTAAACCTATTTTCAAAAACCATCACTAGTCGACACTCTATGTTAAACATTCCGCCCTTGATTAATTTCTGCAAATCAGGAGCATTACCAGCAGCAGGAATCTTTTCCGGATGATTACCAGCAGCAGGAGTCTTTGCCGCTTCCTCAATAGCAGGACAATCTTCCACATTTGCTTGAGACGCATGAGCAGCCACATCTTGGTTGGAAAGCTCTTCAAACCAGATTGTTTTCTTTTTCTTAACCAGAAGCCTGTTCCAACCATCTCTGATAGGATCATCCACATCATTCTAGCCAGTCTCAACATCCATGGTTTTCCTTAGAAGAGCTAGCTTAATGGGAGATGGCTCCAAGCTACTTTGAATCTCCTGAAAATGTAAGAAAACAGAATTTCAAAACAATCCCAAATATACACGAATTTAATAAAACAAAATTTAATAAGTATAATATGTAATATATGATGTTACTAACCTTCGTAGTGCCAAGTTTATCATGTATTTCTGAAATACTAAAACCTCTCATCCCACCGGTTTTTCACCTCATCTTGCACATACACAGACAATCATCATCTGCACCTTGAACATTTTCTCGGAAATGGTTCTTCAGAACTGGAATGGCCTCAAATGCTAGGACCTACAACACAAGATAATTCAAACAGTGAACTTTATACCAAGTCAGACAACTAAAACAACTAAAAACAATTAAAAAAGTGATTACACAAATGTTGTTACCTCGAAGGAACAATACATGCTGAAAATACCCATAATGACTGCACCACTCCTCCATAATGATCCATGAAGTGCAAGATGTCTTTGATATTCTCTTCAAATGACAAACACCCCCATGGAAACTTTTTGTACATGTCGAGATCATCTACGGCTCTGAGGAAGAAACTCTCTACAGAAGGTGCTCCTTTTCCTATCTTCTTCTTCCCAATGATCACGCTGGATAAGAAGTACAAGACTGCCATCTTCAAACGATCCTTAGAAAGCTTTTGGTTCCCTCTCAGAGTTGGGAAAACTTTCTCAACCTTTTCATATGTAACAAGGTTCCTTCCGAAATATCTCGTAACAAAATCTAAATCACCAAATCTATCATAATGGTTTGTATAAGAATGGCAGAATAACCCGGATATCAGTGCATGCTCCCTATGAGAATAGCGGATTGGAACCCCACTGACAATAAACCAACCCTCCATCTTCTTATCCACACATGCGGTCCTAACGAGAAGCATCCACATTCCCATCCATTTGGAGCTTTTATTCTTACATATATGGAAGAAGTATTTGACTTGTGGGTGCTCATAGAACCATTTCAGCTGTTATTTTTCGAGAATACCTTATATAGTCTTCACCGCTTTAGCGATATCAAAGTTTGACGAGAGTTTTATTATCTTAACATACTCGGTGGGAGAGAAAAACATCTTCGTAGGCTGCATTGGATCCGTTTCATCCTCTGAATCCTGCAAAACAAGAAAATTTGCACCTAGTATCACCAAGTTGTTCGAAGAGTTCCACCAAGTATTACCTAGTTGTGCGAAAAGTTCTATCAAGTATCACCAAGTTTAGTGTTAAGTTCTATCAAGTATCACCAAGTTTAGTGTTTTCCAAACCAAGTAAAGTTATACTAATTTGTACACATCCGATTTACAAAAAAAAACATGCAGTCAATGTTGCGGTAGTTATACTAAGTTATCTTATAGTTATACTAGGTTTTACTTTTAAAGAAATACATATTGTTTTTGTTTCTTCTTCAGAATCCACCTTATAAGCAATTCGTTCATCTTCTCTTTCATCACGACTCGAACGCGGATGAGTCAACTTCGAAATTTCCTCATGGACCCGTTCCTCTTCCGCATTCTTTCCCGTACCCTTTTCTTCCTCACTCACTTCCTCATTCTCTTCCTCATCATGGAACCTTCATCATTTTATTCCTCATCACTCATATCTTCCTCATATTTTTTTTCCAAGTCGACTTTGTCATTGACTTCCTTGGATTCCTTTTCCACTTCCTCTTCTACACGTTTCGATTCAGCATGTTTCCTCTTTGAATGTATTCACAAAGTCGGATTCTTTGTTTTAGACGCCATGATAATGTCGATTTTGATGTGTATGAAAGGGTGAAACCGTGGTGACTTAGGCTATTTTAGAGTTTGCTTTTGATTTTGGATTCAATTTAGATTTGGATGGGTAATAAGGCAGTCGGGTTCGATTTTGAAGGAAATAACCCGATCCAATTAGATTAAAATGGGTCGAATCCGGATCTTCCAGATAACCTTATTTTGAGTTGTAAATAATTGAAAGTCTACTGGTTTTACAGTCTTTTACCTATTTTCCGATTAAAAAAAAATTTCTCAAGAACATTTGAGTTTTTGACTTTGAGTCAAAGAGCTCTGGTGGATTTAATCCGTTAAATATAATGTATTTTAAATATAACAAGGGTTCTGTTATTTTTTTTTTTTGCAAAAAAATAAATTTGTTTTGTAAAACAATATTGGGAGTTTTCACTAGTCATAGATACGAAAACATTTAATTTTATTTTGTTTCGGAAAACAACATAATATTTTTCGTCTAAAAAATATTTACATTAACCATTAAAAAACCATTCATACAAATATAACCAGATAAACTTGTGATAAAACCCAAAATTGTTATGGAAGACATAGCCCGAATGATTTACGAGAAATCAAAGCTGACCAAGATAACTTTTTGCTGGAACCAAGAGACGAAACAAAGAGAAATGAAGTTATCCAGAAAAGATAACACTAATGAACAAAAAATGGAAGTCGAAGAAAAGGCAGAGCTAGATATGAACTAAATACCCAACGACCACCCACACACCAACTCACAAATACAAGCCACCACATCTCAGTGCCATAAATACACCTTTGCCACCATCTCAGAAAAGGGATGAAGTGGGGCATGCACTTCCATGGAAGCCAAAGAATCGACGACGCACACAACACACACAACCCACAAGACCATGACATGAATGGGAGCTAAATTGCATGCTCCAATCGAGAGGTGACACCGTTGCAAGAGAATTCGGAGGAAAACATAGCAACCACCACCGCCGAGCAAGGATATGAAGAAGAAGATACGCTCAATGAAATGCTAAAATGGATAGAGAGGGATCGAGCGAGAGAATAACAGAGATCTACAACTATGGACCTCTCACGGCGGAGGCTAGAGACGCCGCCCACCGGAGAGGTAACATAACCTTAAGAGTCTTGCGATAGGTCGAATTTTACTCATGAAGTCTACACTGAAACTGCACAATAATGTCGATGTAGTATTTAGGGTATTAAAAATAAGTCTCAAGAATGCGCAATAGATTCGTCGAATCAAGTTAATCTAGATGAGATGACTTTAATTAAAGAAAGCAAATAAATAAATGAGTGTAAACTATGAAGAAAAAGCTAGGCTCAAGAAATCTTAGGAAATCAGAATTATCAAATCAATCAATCAATTAGGATTCAAATACAATGTTATAGAACTCAAAACACTATCGTAAAATCAACCAGTTTTCGCTGCGGAAATTATCTATGTCTAATAACCTAGAAAGCCAAATATCTTTGCGACTCCTAAAGTCCAGACATGCAATTTTTAAAGGTTTGATATGTTCACAAATTCCCTAAACCAAATATCTTTGCGAATAGGTAATTTGCTCACCCTAATTATTTATATTTAAATAAACAACTATCGTTGCGAGAATAAACATATGATCAATAATCTAAATGGCTAGTTAATATCAAACATTAATAACAACCTTAAATGAAGAACGAAAAGTTATAAATCCTTGACTAAACGATATATCAACCTAAAAATTCATAAAATTCCTAATGAGAACCATAATCCTAACTAGAAAAATACTCATACATGATGATTGAAGCAATAAACATGGATGAAATAGATTGAATAAAAGAAATAAGTAAAGAAGAACTGGGGTTCGAAATCTCTGGTGATAACCCAAAAATATGCTACAAATCTCTATGGAGGTAAAAATAAAGTGCAGCCTAAACACTGGGTGAAAACCTAATTAAATAATCTAAATTATGATATCCGATTTCTTATAAATATGGGGAATGACCGATGTAGACCGACACTAGAAGTGGTGGCAATGAACACCAACAACCATGATCGACTATAACTTCCTCTTCTAGGCTACAATGCTCCAAATGATCTTAGAATCTCCGATTAAACTCTAAACATGCAAAGATTTATAAAAACTACAAAGACTCCATAACACATAAAATACTCTATATAAAAGATACATATCATAGTTAAAACTCATAACACCATAATATATCATCTTTGCGGCTGCGGCTGGGAAGAGTTGAGAGAGAAATTATGTCTTTTTTTTAACCCGGGTCTTTTTTTTAACCCGGATCTTTTCTTTTACATGTTTGTCATCAACAACATAATATTGTTATTGTGTCAATAATGATTGTTATCTTTGTTTAATCGTGGGAAAACCTTTAATTCAAATTGTATTTCACATATAAGTAATATTTATATGATGTAATGATTTTAAACAAATTTAATAAAACAATGTTAAGAAAGAAAGTAAATTGATCGATGTTTTAGCAAGTCGTTAGTACTATCCTATATATAATAGTTGAAGGGGGGGCTCTCTCAAGCTGACACATCAGCCCCCTTTGATTGGTCAATTTTAAACAACATTTTCCACATCATCGTTAAAGTAAATTAAATATATTATTTAATGTAATATTATTTAATTTAAATGTAATTAATTAAAATTATTGAAACCCAAAATATAAAATCTAATTTAAATTTAGAATCTCATAAATATATAAATATTATATTTTATAATATATCTTCTATATTTTTATGCAATGAATAAACAAGAATAAATAAATCTCAATAAAAGTAAAATATCAAATTATAAAATTAAAAATAATGATATAATTATTAAAAATTTACAATAATTGAAAATTAGAAGTAAAGAACCATAGAACAAAAAATATAAATAATAAAATATAAATAATAAAATATAAAATATTAAGAATAAAAGAAAGTATTATAAAAATCAGATACATTGAAAATAAAAATTATACAAAATATAAGAACATAAGAAATCAAATAAAATCAATGAAAATATATTAAAATTAAAGAAATCTAAAAAAATAAATTGAAATATTATAATATATCTAAAAATTTAAGCAAAATCCGCGCATTTGTGCGGGTTCTCTCCTAGTTAACATAAACGCATTATACTATAATATTGTAACTTATCCTGAGAAAGTCTATGTGTGAAATTTTGTGTTGTCCAATAATACAGGCTAAATTATAACATTTTGGCAAATGGCAACTAGCTTTTTCTCTTGCGATATAAAAAAAATTGTGTTTTAAATCTCTAATGATCCACGCTAAATTTTTAAAAATTTGTGGTGTTTTAGGTCTCTATGCATAGAAAAGCTAGGACCTTTATGGAATGGATCATTACGAGAAATAAAATTGGTAAGGTCCACGCGGTTTCAGCTCGATTAGAAAGGGACATGTCAGAGATATACGTTTTCATTATTTAATAGATTTTTAATAGATTTCATGTGGTACCATACTACCATTATCTTTGATTCCAAAAAAATTAAAACACTACCTAACCAAGAAATAGTGAAAAATAAATCTATGGAATAGATAGGTAAACTGATACGTGGGAAATAACTGTGAAAAATGAGATGGTAGAATGATTTCACAAGTTTATACTGATTAAAAGTTGAAAAAGTTTCGAGGTTTATGTAGGCCGTAAAATTACGGAGACAAAAACTGTTTGGAAAAACCGATGGAAAACACGATTAAGAAAAATGACTAAGCGGAGGCGAGATGATCTCTTTCCTTAATTCAAAATATCTCCCGTAGTGTAACGGTTTGATGAGATAATGAATCCCAGGATACAACCGCTTTGAGACTAAGATCGTGACACTCGATCAAAGAATCTGCGAACTTAGAATCTACTAATACTCTCGGACTTACTATAAGAAAGAAGACGAGAGAGATTGCTGGATTTTGAGTTGAGAAAAATATATCTAAGAAGATATGTGGTGTGTTTTTTTTTTAGAGAGATGGGTTTCTATATATAGGACATAGAAAGACTCCAAAACTTCTCTTGCTTCCAATGTGGGACAAATTAAGTTCCCACTTAAGTTTGGAGAGCAAAAAAGGCTTCACCAATTTTATTGGCCCATGCCCATTTCTTTTCAACTATTACAACATTTTATAAACCCACATGTTTATTAAAATATTGGCCCAACAATCCCCCACATGAATAGAAATGACTCTAAGCATAGGAAGACTAGACTGACTGGACAGACTCGACTAGACTAAACATGACTCGACTAGACTAGACAGACTTCCGAGAGTATATCGAAAAATCAATGTGTTTGAGATAGTAGCATGTTTCAGCTTTGAACCACTCATTGTTAATATCTGTCGGGTTTACTCGGCCAAGAGGTGAACATGATGTCTTGAACCACCCGGATTTTTATGTAAACCGAGACAACAGGTATAACCCAGTTTCATTTTCTCGTAGAATTAAGTTCTCTATTGTGTTCATTTTGGCCTTGAACATGCCTGGTTAGTCATGAGTGAACTTGGAGAATTTAGCCTGTTGTTCATTCTCCTAGAAACGGCCCCATTTCACACTCACTAGGTGATTTGCCAGTAGTCTTTGTTTTAAGCAGTATCTTTAATACTCCACTAATATATCAAAGCTATGGACTTATCATTAAAAGCTATGCTTATCCTTTTTATACACACAAATCTTATGTATGTTAGCACTGTTATCATCTCGGGAACTGAGTAAAGACTTGAAGTCTTTCAGTGCTTGATAAGATTATGTTCAATTTCGTTTTCCCTTTGAACCTGACATCTTGGGATCTCCAGTCACGTAGGTGGGGTTTCCATCAAACATCCTCTTGAGTTATAGGCTTTAAACCCATTCCCTTCGATGATTTTACAACTTGATCTCGTGACAAACCTTTAGTAAATGGATCCGCTAGGTTGTCAGCTGATTTGATATAATCTATTGTGATTACACCACTTGAGATCAGATGTCTAATGGTTTTATGCTGTCTTCTTATGTGAGGCGATTTACCATTATAGAGATTATTCAATGCCTGGGCTATAGCCGATTGGCTATCGCAGTGTACACGTAATGCCGGAACTGGTTTCTCCCACAATGGAATATCTTCCAGGAAATTCCGAAGCCATTCAGCCTCTTCAGCAGCTTTATCTAGTGCTATGAATTCAGACACCATGGTTGATCTAGCCAGTAGAGTTTGTTTGGAAGATTTCCATGATACTGCTCCACCTCCAAGGGTAAAGACATATCCACTTGTAGATTTCGAGTTTTTGGAATCAGATATCCAGTTTGCGTAACTGTATCCCTCCAAAATTGGGGGTTCTCTACCATAGTGGAGACTGATAGGTCGAGTTTTAATCCCTATACTAACTGCAAGTGCACAGTAATGTCAATGTAGTATATAAGGTATCGAATCCACAGAGACTCTGGTCTCGATAGATCAGAACCGTAGAGATTAATACTAAGAATAAAGCAAGTGGTGAATGAAATAAAAGCAAGGCAATAAAGTAAATCAGTAGCAGGAATTTGTTGTGAAAGCAATAAACTAAAAGCGCTAAGTCTAGGGAATTCTCAGAAAATCAGACAAGCAGACAAGTTAATCAGTCATGATCAAATTAAACTCAGTTCTAGAACTCAAATCACGGAATTAGAATTAACCAAATCTCTTTGCGGAAATCATCTAAGTCTAAGTGCAGTAATCCAAATCTCTTTGCAATTACTAACATATTAAACCAGCATTAACTTCAAGTTCGATATGTTCACAATTAAACTAAACCAAATCTCTTTGCGAATAATTTAATTGCTCAACCTAAATAGTTCAGATTCTAAACCACACTCTCGTGTCATATTTAGCAACCTAAGATCTAGATTCTAATTGATCAGGTTAGAACTAGCATTAAGCACAATTTAGTTTGAAGAACATTCTAATCATGTGAATCCTTAACTGAATTAAACAAGTCTAGCAAGTCATAAAATCCTTAATGAGAAACCCTAAACTTAACTATGAATCTACTCAGACATGATTAATGAAACAGAAATCATAGAATAAATAGATTGCATATAAGAAATTAAATAGATAAAGGGGTTCGAAATCTTCTCCAAAATAGATGAAGTACAGGATTAGATTAGCCCCAAAAGCTCTAAAAATCTCTTAGCTCTAAGTATGAAAGCGTATCTAAAATAAACACCAAAATCCTAAATATATAGGCATAATCTCGGCTGGGGCTTCTTCGTAAATACTGGAAACTTCTGGGTCAAAGTGCAAAGTCTTGATAACTTCAATAAACCGCCGCGTTCGGCCCATCTCGATAGTGCAACGATCGACACCAAAGGTGTGTCGATCGATGCATGATCATCAAATCGGACAGTGAGTCTAAACTCTCGGCCAAAACACTCCAAAAGTCCCAAAATACTCCAAAATCTCCACATTAGCTCCAAACCTGATTAAACCTGTAAAAGACTCTAAAAGAACACAAAAGACACTAAAAACACAACTATATCATTGCATAAAACCGGTAAAAACCATGATATATCAACTCCCCCACACTTAGCCTTTGCTTGCCCTCAAGCAAAACAGAGAACTAAAATGCAATGAAGAGGTTTGAAAACTCTTCAGAAACTCTTTTCATCCTAGAAGCAGCAACACTCAGATTCTCCTTAGTAAACCACATCAAAGAATCAACCTGCAGACATCAAGACCAACATATACTTCCCCCACACTTAGCAACTGTCCTAAGTAAACTCCACAATAACATTCAAGCATTCAAATTCTCCCTACTGACTTCTGCAAGTATTTAAGTGCGGTCTCACCTAAGGAGTATCGATCAAAGGCACATGGATTCTTACCTTATCAGCTCTAGACCACCATACTATCTTTCTCTAGTCCCTTTCTTCTCTTTTCCCTTTCTTAACAACTGATTTTTCCCCATTGGGTATCATTTTATTTTTTTTATCAATGTTCTTCCCGTTTTAGGGTGTACTTTGGACACATTCCATGGATGCACATGATATGATAGTTGTAGCTACCACTCCCAGAGACCACTTCGGAGTTACTAACTCATCCTCAGTTTATTATCTTTTTTTTTTTTTTATGGAAAGGGAGAAGGGAACTAAATAGGACAGGTTTACAGGCTGTGTCAGAACTAACAAGGGATTCCGACACAAAGTATACCAAGCCCTTAGGTGAGAAAATCTAAGTCAGTATTAGGGTGAAGTCAGTAAAAGATCCTCTGATACCTGAAGTGATGTGGGTGTCCTCAGTAGGTTGATCCATGTCTGGGTTTTCTAATAGTCAGAGATAATCTGCAGCTTCATCCCAATGGTTACTTAAGTTCCTGCAAGTGCTACTAATCTTCTAAAAAAATCATTGTTTCTTACTTAAACAAATTTTGACTCAATAAAACAAAAATTTTGAAAAATTTAACTGACTCTAAGAAAACAAAAGCGTGCGTCAATAGCTCCTCCCCCACACTTAAAACACATTGTCCCCAGTAGTGTCAAGCTTAGGGTCGGTGAGAATAAATAATCAAATCGAAACAATCCGAAAAGTTGCAGAACACTTACTGTTGTCGTCGCCCTGTGTCGATCGATGCCACAAGGGTGTCGATCGATGCAAAGCGAATTTTTCTCGCGGTTATGTGAATAACCAATGTCTGGACCGCAATAGAATCGGTAAACCGTAAATCGCGACTGCATCGACCGATGCACTAGGTGTGTCGATCGATGCAAGGCGATTCTGCCTGTTTCTCAAGCCTTTGAACACACAAAAACTGAAAAATTGAAAACACCAAATCGAATTGAAAAACGAAAACTAAAACGAACCTAACAGTGGGTTGCCTCCCACTCAGCGCTTGTTTTGAGTCATTAGCTTGACTATGGGAAGATATCAGATTCATGGTGGTTTCAACAGAGACTTTGAATGTCTCTGTGAATATCTCTTCATCCAAGGTGGTGTATATGCTTTCGGATCATGAGATTTCCCAAGGAAAGAAGGAAGAGAACCAGGGCGGGAGTGAAGCTTGGGTGGGATGCTGCGTTTTCCTGCATTCAAAGCAATGGAGTCAGGAGGTTTAAGCTTAGGTGATTTGTACCTTATCTTTGGTGCATATCTGATGTCTGGAGCTTTCTGCTTATGAGCAGTTGCAGGTACTGAAGATGTTAGAGCAGGTTCAAGAGGAACCGCCATCTTCTTCTCTCCACTATCAGATACTGTAGTTCCACCAATCTGAACTTCTTCTTTCAGATCACCATCAGTGGAGACCATCTTCTTTGCATGAACTCGTGAAGCTTCAGCTGGTGGAGTTTCATTCATCTTCTTATCCATCACTTTCATGCAGTTAGCCACTTCTAGCTCTTGTTTAGAGGGTTTAGGAACCTTAGGATATGGCACAATGGGCTTGTAGACTCGTTCTGGGACTGTTGCAGGCTTCTGGTCTCGTCTGCGATCTGTGTCGATCGATGCAGTAGGTGTGTCGATCGACACAATGCGATTATGTTTGTCGTAAGAACTCGAAATTGCCGTCAGAACTGCGTGTCGACCGACACTAAGGGGGTGTCGATCGATGCATATCTCAGACAGACAATATTCATCCAGAAAATCCGAGATTATGCTCTCTTCTTCACCTAGCAACTCAATCTCATCTCTTAAGGTCACAGCTTTGATGGATCTGTACTGTTCAGCTTTCCCAACTTCATTATGCCTTTGTATTGCTTGAGATGTCTGTTGGATTTGAACATCCAGCTTCTTCACATGTGTGCTCAGAGATTCAAACTTCCCATTCAGATTTTTATGCATAGCATCCAACTTTCTGTCCAAATCTACAACAGTCTTGGTCTGATCCTCTAGTAACTGCTCCATCATGCTCATCAGCTTATCAGACTGTGTATTGTGAGGAGGAACATGCTGATAGGATGGAGATTCATAATCTCTGGTGAATGAATAGGAACCATAGCCTCTGCAGAACGAGTTATTCTGCTGATTTTCCAACATCTGTTCCATCATTCCCATCATTCTTTCGCAATGTGTCTATCGATACATAGTAGCGTCGATCGATGCAAGCTGGAGAATGCAACGATCGACACACAGGACCGTGTCGATCGTTGCAGGGCGATTACAGGCGTACCTGAAACGCAAGAAGCAGAAAAAAATTAGTGATAAAAAACAAAAAACAAAAAACCTAGTCTAAACCCTAAGTTCAAATCTATCGGAGACTCAAAAGAGTCCCCGGCAACGGCGCCAAAAACTTTATAGGTCGAGTTTTAATCCCTATACTAACTGCAAGTGCACAGTAATGTCAATGTAGTATATAGGGTATCGAATCCACAGAGACTCTGGTCTCGATAAATCAGAACCGTAGAGATTAATACTAAGAATAAAGCAAGTGGTGAATGAAATAAAAGCAAGGCAATAAAGTAAATCAGTAGCAGGAATTTGTTGTGAAAGCAATAAACTAAAAGCCCTAAGTCTAGGGAATTCTCAGGAAATCAGACAAGCAGACAAGTTAATCAGTCAGGATCAAATTAAACTCAGTTCTAGAACTCAAATCACGGAATTAGAATTAACCAAATCTCTTTGCGAAAATCCTCTAAGTCTAAGTGCAGTAATCCAAATCTCTTTGCAATTACTAACAAATTAAACCAGCATTAACTTCAAGTTCGATATGTTCACAATTAAACTAAACCAAATCTCTTTGCGAATAATTTAATTGCTCAACCTAAATAGTTCAGATTCTAAACCACACTCTTGTGTCGTATTTAGCAACCTAAGATCTAGATTCTAATTGATCAGGTTAGAACTAGCATTAAGCACAATTTAGTTTGAAGAACATTCTAATCATGTGAATCCTTAACTGAATTAAACAAGTCTAGCAAGTCATAAAATCCTTAATGAGAAACCCTAAACTTAACTATGAATCTACTCAGACATGATTAATGAAACAGAAATCATAGAATAAATAGATTGCATATAAGAAATTAAATAGATAAAGGGGTTCGAAATCTTTTCCAAAATAGATGAAGTACAGGATTAGATCAGCCCCAAAAGCTCTAAAAATCTCTTATCTCTAAGTATGAAAGCATATCTAAAATAAACACCAAAATCCTAAATATATAGGCATAATCTCGGCTGGGGCTTCTTCGTATATACTGGAAACTTCTGGGTCAAAGTGCAAAGTCTTGATAACTTCAATAAACCGCCGCGTTCGGCCCATCTCGCTAGTGCAACGATCGACACCAAAGGTGTGTCGATCGATGCATGATCATCAAATCGGACAGTGAGTCTAAACTCTCGGCCAAAACACTCCAAAAGTCCCAAAATACTCCAAAATCTCCACATTAGCTCCAAACCTGATTAAACCTATAAAAGACTCTAAAAGAACACAAAAGACACTAAAAACACAACTATATCATGGCATAAAACCGGTAAAAACCATGATATATCAGAGACCATAACTTTTTGTATATCTTAAGTAATTTAATACTCTTGTTATAGCTTTCCAGTGTTTGTGACCTGGATTACTTGTGTAGCGACTTAGTACGTTTAATTCAATTGAGCCATCTATTTTCAATTTTGTTTTGAATATCCATATACACCCTAGTGCTTTAAACCCTTCAGGTAGATCGGTTATTTCTCATGTATGGTTTTGCATAATGGAGTCGATCTCACTATTGACAGCTTCCTTCCAAGAAGGTGCATCTGGTGTAGACATGGCTTCAGTGTACGTTCTTGGTTCATTCTCTAGGAGAAAGACCATCATGAAGTCAGGACCGAAAGATTTTTCCTTACGATCTATTTTGCTTCGTCTAGGTTCTTCTTCTTCGTCCACTTTATTTAATGAACCACCAGAAGTACTAGCCTCGTTTGTAGATGAGCTAGGATCTTTCTCTTCACGATTTCGTTTTTTATCTTTACATGGAAAGATATGTTCAAAGAAAGACACTTTCCTTGATTCCATTATTGTATTTACATGGATATCTGGTATGTCTGATTTGTGACCCAGAAACCGATAAGCACTACTATTGTGTGCATATCCAATGAAGAGACAATCAACTGTCTTAGGTCCGAATGAGACCTTTTTCGGTGGTGGTATTGCGACTTTTGCTAGGCACCCCCACACTTTCAGGTATTTGTACGAAGGTACTTTAGCTTTCCAAAGTTCACATGGCGTCTTGCCATAATTAAGTCAGTTTTTAGAACAGACTTGTAATAGCGATTGATCGCTTATTGATCGTTTAGATCGTATGATATAACGTTTCGAAAACTTGCCAAAAGGCTTTCGCGGAAATCGTTTATCGAATATGTGGAAAATCGTTTTTATTGAACAAACGATCAGCGGAATCGCGTATAGCGTTCGCCGAACACTGTTTGAAAACGTTTTGTAGAATCGTGTGAAAAAGGTTTTTCTACAGTTTCTGAATCCGATTCAAGCGATAAGAATGAAGCGGATTTATTTTGAATTAAGACTGTAGGCCGTAAAATTACGGAGACAAAAACTGTTTGGAAAAACCGATGGAAAACACGATTAAGAAAAATGACTAAGCGGAGGCGAGATAATCTCTTTCCTTAATTCAAAATATCTCCCGTAGTGTAACGGTTTGATGAGATAATGAATCCCAGGATACAACCGCTTTGAGACTAAGATCGTGACACTCGATCAAAGAATCTGCGAACTTAGAATCTACTAATACTCTCAGACTTACTATAAGAAAGAAGACGAGAGAGATTGCTGGATTTTGTGTTGAGAAAGATATATCTAAGAAGATATGTGGTGTGTTTTTTTGAGAGAGAGATGAGTTTCTATATATAGGACATAGAAAGACTCCAAAACTTCTCTTGCTTCCAATGTGGGACAAATTAAGTTCACACTTAAGTTTGGAGAGCAAAAAAGACTTCACCAATTTTATTGGCCCATGCCCATTTCTTTTCAACCATTACAACATTTTATAAACCCACATGTTTATTAAAATATTGGCCCAACAGTTTATAAAATCAGGACCTTTATATTAGTAGTTTTGGGGTTAGATCCGAGACGGTTGCAGAGATTGACTCCCTCTTAAGCCGTCCCTGACCATAAAGCTGGTAACAGACATAAGGCACTTCGAGAGAAAAGAAAGAAAAAAGTGTGACCATCATCATTTATAAACGACAGGTCCTTTATGCATTCCAATGCCCAAAACATGACTTGTTATTTATGGTTCAAACATTTTTTTTAAAGAAGTTTTCTTTTTAATATACAAAAAGAGCTAGAAAAGGTAAATAAAAAACTAATTGAAATAAAATGCCTAAACAAGATCCCAAATAGGTCATGGTTAGATAACCAAACCGGGAATTCAATTGCTAAAAACTAGTAATCCAAATAACGAAGAGCCTCGTAGAAACTGAAATGCTGCATCGACACTGCCATCTCGATAGAAACTATCACCCTCCAAACTTACTGAGACTACGAACTGAACAAAAAGCCACAAAACCAGAGAGAAGAAGACCGAAAGACCCAACAAATGAGACCGAGTGGAAAGAAAGGGGGCACGCTTTAAAAGCCTCTGCCAAACACCACAGCAAGGGGAAACCGGAATGGGAACGAGAAAAGAAAGAGAGAGCACTAAAAACTAGAGACTAGTAAAAACAGATCGGAGTCCAAAAACCGAGAGAGTGGTAGGAGACACCCAAGACACACCTCACATGCGAAGTGCTTCCATCAACACCGAGGAAACTCCACCCCAGATCCGCCACCGTTCTAAAAAACCGCGACTCCACGACCATAGGAAGAGAGACCAAACTGTTATGTCCTCAAAAGCCTCCAGATATTTGTGTCTCGCCTCCACACCTCACCACTATCGCAACCGCGCCACTCAACCAAAAGCCTAACACATATGTGGATAGGCAAAAGAAACTACAAAGATAACCTAAGGACCCCTGACCAAGATTGGTCCTCACAGATCTAGCACATATACGAACATAGTAGATCTACCAACATACCGTTGTAACAACACCGATTCTTCTTGTCTAGCCACCAAAAAAAAACCAGAATAGATTCTAACCAACGAATGACGAAAGAAGCGGAGAGAAGACAAAAAAAGGAAAGGAGAAGAAAGCTCTCTCGCTGGCGTCCCGCCGGAGAACAGATGATGTACTTGTATTTTCATGCATTTAGAGTAGAGCTTAGTTTATGTTTAGTCATTATCTTACATCATTTCTAAACCCTTTTGTCATCCTTTGAATGCATTTAGAGTTAGTTAGCATCTAGAGTCTAGAGTTTGCAATTTAGGTTGTATTTGGGATGGTTTCTTGTGTGTTTGCAGGTTAATAGAGTGCTTGGAGGTTTTGGAGGGGCTAAGATGCTTGAGAGGAGTCTAAGGATGGAAGAAGAAGTGTGCGTGGCGGACAGGGATTTCATCGGCCTGGTCCATCGGTTGGGAGCAGCCGATGGATCACAAGAGAGCAAAGAGCATTGGATGGACAGGGATTCCATCGGGTGAGACCATCGGTCTGGAGCACCCGATGGAACAGCCGAAGAAACTCGTCGTAGAAACTCCATCGGCCTCCCCATCGGTCTGCATCACCCGATGGATCCATGAGAGTCAAAGATCAACAAAGCCAGGGAATCCATCGGGAAGCCCCATCGGCCTAGAGCACCCGATGGATCCCTCTGCGTATTACTCAATCCCCATTTGAACCGGGTCAATACCCGGTTTGTTCCGGGTTGACCCGGTTCGTTCCCCTTTACTATTTAAAGTCCAAAACCTAATTTTTATGCTCTCTTAAGCTTGTTTTTGTTTCAAAAACCCTTTTGTAAGAACAAGTTTGAATCTTTGTTAATCTAAGTACTTCTTTTGTGATTTCTTTTCCAAATCTTCTATCTTTCTCTAATCTTCAATGATTAACACTATCTCTATGGGTTTTGTTAATCACATGATGATTAGTGAGTAGTTTCTCATAGGGTTTATGGGTTAGGTAGGATTAGGTTTATTAGGGATGATTAAGGGATGTCTAATGTTTAATCTATCTTAAATCTCTCCTATCTAAGTGTGCTTAATACCTAGTTAGCCTTGATCATGTTGATTAGGATGTGTAGGATTTCTTGCCCACCATGTGTTCGATGAAATGCCAGTTTTAGCTTTGATAGGACTTTCACATTCTAGCACATGAAAATGGATGTTTAGAATGATTGTTGGCTATTTGGAACTTGTTTGAATGCTTGCTTGATCTTAATTCACAAATGAGAATTTGTTCTTGGATTATGATTAGGGAAAGAGATTAGTACTAAGAGATTAGACTAGTCAACTTGTTGTGTTCCTTGCTAGGAGGTTAGCTTCTATGAAGTTTGAATTAGCATCCCAAGATCATCCCAAGTCACCAATCCATTGACCTTAACCCTTAGACCTTATCTTTATCATTTATTGTTAAGAATTCACTTTGTTTACTTGTCTTTTACTTGATTCTATTTGAATTGTCTTCATTAGGATTGTTAGAACTAAATTTGATTAAGTGATTTGACTCTAGAGGTTTAGCGCATTCTAATTGGCTGTATTCGTCTCAAAAAGGTTCGATACCTCAAAGCTACACGATAAGCTTGAGGAATTGATACCTCAAAAGGATTCTAAAATCCTAGCTATCAATTTGGCGCCGTTGCCATTTTGGGAAGTTGGATAGATCAATTCGATTTCTAATCCTTTTTCGTTTAAGTCTTTGTTACTAACTTTGCTACTTCCTCTCCTTTTGATGTCAGGTGTATGAACTTACGCAGCCGCGGACCAACAAACTTAGTTCCAAGGGTTGAAGACATCAAGGCACACGAGAGGAGATTAGCAAAGGAACGACGTGCACTTGAGAGGGCTGTTCACTTAGAGAGACTTGGGTTGGAACCAGCTGTAGAGGTTCAACAGCAGGACTTTGTGGATATTGAGCAGCCAGTTATGGAGCATCACGCTCATCAGGATCAACAGGATCAACAGCAAGGCCACCAGGGCCACCAAGAGCAGCAAAACCTTCAGGGTGATGATGCTAGAGATGGACAGGGAAACAGGATCCCGGTTCATCCCGAGAGGCCATTTAGGGCCATTGGAGATGGAGATGCCCCGGATACAAACGCAAACCGCCAAGGGATCATTCCACCACCGGTAAACAACAACAACTTTGAGATCCGGGCTATCTTGATCAACATGGTGCAAAATAATTAGTTCCATGGGCTTGCATCTGAGGATCCCTTGCAGCACTTGGACACATTTGACAAGATTTGCGCCACAACGAGGCTTAATGGCGTGACTGATGACGGTTTGAAGATGCGCCTATTCTTCTTCTCCTTGGCGGATAGGGCTAAGGAGTGGGAAAGCAACATCCCTCCAGGATCTATCACTACATGGGGAGAGCTTAAGAAAGCGTTTTTGAAGAAGTTCTTCTCATCTACTAGGACAGCCCGTTTCCGTAATGATCTGTTCGGGTTTGTGCAACGCAACAACGAGAGTTTCGCAGAAGCTTGGGAACGTTTTAAGAGGCTTACAAACCAATGCCCTCACCATGGGTTTACCAAATAAACTCTCCTCAGCAACTTATACAGAGGCGTGCTACCTAAGATGAGAGCCATGCTTGACTCTTCAAGCAATGGCCATTTCCTTGGAAAGGGAGTTGATGAGGCTATGGAACTAATTAAGAATCTAGCTGTTAGTGATGGCAACTATAATGAGGATTATGAGCGGACTAATAGAGGATCATCTTCTACGGATGAGGAGTATGAAAAGGAAATCAAAGCCTTAAATGAGAAGATAGACAAGATGATCACCTCTAGCCAAAAGCAAATCAGCTTTGTGGGCAACTATGATGATACTCAGCCCTTCCTCTATAGTGTAGAAGAAGATATGACACAAGAGGAGATTAACTTCATTGCAGGTCAAAGTGGTTTCAACAAAGGATTCAACCCCAACTATAGAAACCATCCTAACTTTTCATATCGAAACCCCAATGTGGCCAACCCTCAAGACCAAGTCTACCCACAAGCTCAACCTCAAGGACAAGCTCAACAACAAGGGCAACAAGGCTTTACACAAACTCAACAACAAAATCCTTTTGTCCCTTACACTAACCAACAAGGGTTTGGCAATAAGCCTCAGTTTCAAGGTCAACAAAGCTATGCTCCAAAGCAACAATACCCACCCGGTTTTGGACAAAAACAGCCCCAAGCTTCCTCTTCATCGGGTTTGGATAATGAGTTAAAGGGTATGATGCAGCAAATTCTTCAAGGGCAAGCCTCAGGAGCTATGGAAGTACGGGATCTCAAGAGTGAGCTTCAGAACTTGACTTCAAGGGTCACAAACATGGAAAACAAGAATGCCTCTACATCCCGCACTCAAGGTACTTTACCCGGAAAATCTGAGCAAAACCCGAAGGAATACATTAACGCTATCACATTGAGAAGTGGTAAGGAGCTGCAACATCATCAAGTACCCAAACCTAGGGTGATTCCTTCACTCAATGAGGACATTGAAGTTCAAGAAGGGGAGGAGAATTCTGAAAATTCTGCTCTCAACAAAGAAAGTGATAGTGAGATTGCTAAGAGGAAAGGAAAGGCTGTAGTTGAAGAAGTAGTGGAGGATACACTCAAGAAGAAGGATGGTGTGTTTGTGCCACCACCTTATGAGCCTAAGTTACCCTTTCCGGGCAGATTCAAGAAGCAACTGTTAGAGAAGTATAAAGCTCTTTTCGAAAAGCAAATGAAGAACATTGAGCTCACAATGCCTTTGATAGATGCATTCCTACTTGTTCCTCAATACAACAAGTTCTTGAAGGATGCTATTAAGGAAAGGACTAAAGAGGTACAAGGAATGGTTATGCTCTCTCATGAGTGTAGTGCATTCATTCAAAGGAGTATTGTACCTAGGAAGCTTGAAGATCCGGGCAGTTTTACTCTACCATGTGCTGTTGGTCCTTTTCGATTCGAGAGTTGCTTATGTGATCTTGGAGCAAGTGCAAGTTTGATGCCTTTTTCAGTAGCTAAAATGCTAGGTTTCTCCACCTACAAGGCTTGTAGGATCTCCTTGGTGCTAGCAGATAGATCAGTGAGGTACCCAATTGGTCTCCTAGAAGACCTTCCGGTGAAAATAGGAGGATTTGAAGTCCCGACAAATTTTGTTGTATTGGAGATGGATGAAGAACCAAAGGATCCTTTAATTCTTGGGAGGCCATTTCTTGCCACAGCTGGTGCAATCATAGATGTCAAGAGAGGAAAGATAGATCTCAACCTTGGTAAAGACATAGTGCTCAACTTTGACATAAACAAAGTGATGAAGAAGCCAATTATACAAGGGCAGATGTTCTATATTTAGACTATGGAGGAGCTAGCTGATGAACTCCTCGAGGAGTTAAGCATGGATGATCCGTTGGAAGTGGCTTTGACAAAGGATTGTGGGGAGGATGGATACCTTCAACAGGAAAGCTGGGCTTACATGAGCGCGCTTGACTCGCACAAGCCTTGGCTAGGAGAGGTTGAGTTTATTGAGCAGGGATCAGAAGCTGCGGGTAAAGAGCAAGAGGTCTTCGCTATGGGTATAGAGGCTGATTGCGCCAAGGAAGTTGAGCTGTGCAAGGAGCAGCTTGTAGCTGAGGATTGGAGCGAGCTAAAGGTGCCAAAGGTTGACTTAAAGCCCCTTCCGCGGGGGCTTCGGTATGCATTTCTTGGTCCCAATTCTACCTATCCTGTCATTGTGAATGAGTTGCTGAGTGATGATGAATTGATTTCTTTAACTACTGAATTGAAAAAGTTTAGAAAATCAATAGGATATTCACTTGATGATATTAAATTCTTAAATTGCTTGATGCAGGGATAATCTACCCCATCTCGGATAGCACTTGGGTTTCACCCGTGCACTGTATTCCGAGAAAGGGGGGATTACTGTAGTTAAAAGTGACAATAATGAATTGATTCCTACTAGAACTATCACCGGGCATAGGATGTGTATAGATTACAGAAAGCTAAATGCCGCATCTAGGAAGGATCATTTTCCATTACCGTTCATCGATCAAATACTTGAGCATCTTGCTAACCATCCTTTTTATTGCTTTATCGACGGATATAATGGGTTCTTTCAGATCCCGATACATCCGAATGATCAGGAGAAAACGACCTTCACTTGTCCTTATGGTACCTTCGCTTATCGAAGGATGCCATTTGGCTTGTGCAATGCACCGGCTACCTTTCAGCGGTGCATGATGTCTATTTTCTCGGATCTTATCGAGGATATCGTAGAGGTTTTCATGGATGATTTCTCTTTATATGGCTCTTCTTTCTCTTCCTGTCTGTTGAATTTGTGCAGGGTCTTAAAGAGATGTGAAGAGACGATCCTCGTGCTCAATTGGGAAAAATGCCACTTCATGGTAACAGAAGGGATTGTGTTGGGTCACAAGATTTCAGAGAATGGTATTGAAGTGGATAAGGCTAAGATAGAGGTGATGACGAGTCTTCAGCCGCCGAACTCAGTTAGAGGGATCCGAAGCTTTTTGGGTCATGCCGGGTTCTACAGACGGTTTATCAAAGACTTCTCAAAGATCGCTAGACCGCTCACGCGTCTACTGTGTAAGGAAACCGACTTTGTGTTTGATGAGGAGTGTTTGACTGCGTTTCACCGGATTAAGGAAGCTCTGATTAGTGCTCCAATTGTTCAAGCACCGGATTGGGAACTCCCTTTTGAAATCATGTGTGACGCAAGCGACTACGCAGTAGGAGCAGTTCATGGGCAGCGGAAGGATAAGAAACTTCATGTTATCTACTACGCGAGTAGGACGCTTGATGATGCCCAAGTGAGGTATGCAACAACCGAGAAGGAGCTTCTTGCTGTAGTCTTTGCCTTTGAGAAGTTTCAATCCTACTTGGTTGGGTCCAAAGTCATAGTCTACACGGATCATGCTGCGTTGAGATATCTACTTGCCAAGAAGGATGCGAAGCCGAGACTTCTAAGGTGGATCTTGCTACTACAAGAGTTTGATTTGGAAATCAAGGATAAGAAGGGTATTGAGAATGGAGTAGCGGATCACTTGTCTAGACTGAAGATCGAGGAAAGAGTTCCTCTAGATGACTCCCTCCCTGAAGAACAGCTAATGGCTTGTAAGGTTGTCAAAGATGCTCATGATACAAGCATGAGGATTGAGGAAGTCAGTTCTATTGAAGACAAAGAACCATGGTATGCAGACATAGTCAATTTCTTAGACGTTGGGAAGGAACCACCTAGTCTTGACAGCTACCAAAAGAAGAAGTTCTTCCGGGATGTGAACAAGTATTATTGCGATGAACCTTACCTCTATACCTTGTGTAAAGATCAACTCTACAGGAGATGTATAGCGGATGAGGAGGTAGGAGGCATCCTTCTACATTGTCACGGATCAGCATATGGAGGTCATTTCGCCACATTCCAGACGGTTCAAAAAGCTCTACAGGCTGGGTTTTGGTGGCCTACAATGTTTAAAGATGCCCAAGAGTTCATCACTAAGTGTGATCCTTGTCAAAGAAAGGAGAACATCAGGAGGAGGAATGAGATGCCTCAAAACCCAATTCTAGAAGTTGAAGTGTTCGATGTTTAGGGAATAGACTTCATGGGACCATTCCCATCCTCTTATGGGAACAACTACATCTTAGTGGCTGTGGATTATGTATCCAAATGGGTAGAAGCAGTGGAGACCCCAACGAATGATGCCAAGGCAGTAATCAAGTTGTTTAAGAGCACCATATTTCCAAAGTTCGGGATACCGAGAATAGTTATAAGTGATGGAGGCTCGCATTTCATCAACAAGCTTTTTGAAAGCCTCTTAAAGAAGTATGGAGTTAAGCATAAGGTAGCAACTCCATATCACCCTCAAACAAGTGGGCAAGTGGAAGTGTCTAGCATGCAAATCAAAGCCATCTTGGAGAAGACTGTGGGAGCTTCTAGAAAGGATTGGTCTAAGAATCTAGATGATGCATTATGGGCGTATAGGACGGCTTTCAAGACTCCGTTGGGCACTACACCGTTCACCATGCTGTATGGGAAGTCATGTCACTTTCCGGTTGAGGTAGAGTATAAAGCTTTATGGGCAGTCAAGTTGTTAAACTTTGACATTAAAACCGCAACCGAGAAGAGGTTAATTCAGCTGAACGAACTTGACGAGATAAGGCTTGAAGCATTTGAGAGCTCAAAGATCTATAAGGAGAGGACCAAGTTTTTCATTATAAGATGATCATGAAGAAGGAGTTTAAAGAAGGATATCTTGTGTTGCTCTTTAACTCCCGGTTGAAACTCTTTCCCGGGAAGCTCAAGTCTAGGTGGTCGGGACCGTTTAGAGCGAAGGAGGTGAGACCATATGGAGAGGTAGTTCTTTGGGGGAAGTCTGATGAAGAGTTCACAGTCAGTGGCCAAAGACTCAAACACTATTCAGCTTCAGAAGCTATAAAGGAGGGAACTTCAATTCCACTCTCTAGCCCTCCCTCAGCTTAAAATCTCGGTTTGCAAAAGTCGAGCTTAACGACTTTAAACAAAAGCGCACTTGGGAAACATTCCCATGTTTATCATTGTAAATACGATCTCTTGCTAGTCATTTTTGATGTTTTTGCTTAAGTTTTTTTCAGGTTTGGATTGTTAAGTGAAGTTGTGGACTTGATGGGATTGAACCAACGTGTGAAAAGATGGTGGAATGCTCAGAACAGTGAATCCATCGGTTGGAGCCATCGGGCGGACTCAACCGATGGATTCAAAACGCCTTACCCAGATTTTCCCAGGGATTCCATCGGGTGGTTCCATCGGTTGAACGCACCCGATGGCCGACGCGAAGGAAGCTTCACAGATTTCTCCAGGGATTCCATCGGGCACGGGCATCGGTCTGATGCACCCGATGGAAAACAACGAAGCTTCACAGATTTTCCCAGGGATTCCATCGGGCAAGACCATCGGTCTGGCGCACCCGATGGATGACGACGACGCTTCACCCGAATTCTCCTGGGATTTCATCGGGGGCTGCCATCGGGTGAAAGCGACCGATGGACTCTCTTCATCAGGTAAGTGCTTTTCCCTCTTAACCAAGTCGATTTTCTAAACCGGATTTTAACCAGTCTAAACCGATTTCGACCCAAAAGCATCTTCTCTTCTTCTCTTCTTCCATGGTTTTCATCATTTTTTTTCCCAAACAGATTTTCTTTCTCTCAAGAACACAAAACCTATCCTGGTCCCTTCCGCGGGGGCTTCGGTATGCATTTCTTGGTCCCAATTCTACCTATCATGTCATTGTGAATGAGTTGCTGAGTGATGATGAATTGATTGCTTTAACTACTGAATTGAAAAAGTTTAGAAAAGCAATAGGATATTCACTTGATGATATTAAAGGATTATCACCTAGTTTATGCACTCATAGGATCCACCACGAAAATGAATCCATGTCTTCTATTGAACATCAAAGAAGGTTAAATCCCAATCTTAAGGAAGTAGTTAAAAAGGAGATTCTTAAATTGCTTGATGCAGGGATAATCTATCCCATCTCGGATAGCACTTGGGTTTCACCCGTGCACTGTATTCCGAAGAAAGGGGGATTACGGTAGTTAAAAGTGACAATAATGAATTGATTCCTACTAGAACTATCACCGGGCATAGGATGTGTATCGATTACAGAAAGCTAAATGCCGCATCTAGGAAGGATCATTTTCCATTACCGTTCATCGATCAAATGCTTTAGCGTCTTGCTAACCATCCTTTTTATTGCTTTATCGACGGATACAGTGGGTTCTTTCAGATCCCGATACATCCGAATGATCAGGAGAAAACGACATTCACTTGTCCTTATGGTACCTTCGCTTATCGAAGGATGCCATTTGGCTTGTGCAATGCACCGGCTACCTTTCAGCGGTGCATGATATCTATTTTCTCGGATCTTATCGAGGATATCGTAGAGGTTTTCATGGATGATTTCTCTGTATATGGCTCTTCTTTCTCTTCCTGTCTGTTGAATTTGTGCAGGGTCTTAAAGAGATGTGAAGAGACGAACCTCGTGCTCAATTGGGAAAAATGCCACTTCATGGTAACAGAAGGGATTGTGTTGGGTCACAAGATTTCAGACAATGGTATTGAAGTGGATAAGGCTAAGATAGAGGTGATGACGAGTCTTCAGCCGCCGAACTCAGTTAGAGGGATCCGAAGATTTTTGGGTCATGCCGGGTTCTACAGACGGTTTATCAAAGACTTCTATATGATCGCTAGGCCGCTCACGCGTCTACTGTGTAAGGAAACCGACTTTGTGTTTGATGAGGAGTGTTTGACTGCGTTTCACCGGATTAAGGAAGCTCTGATTAGTGCTCCAATTGTGCAAGCACCGGATTGGGAACTCCCTTTTGAAATCATGTGTGACGCAAGCGACTACGCAGTAGGAGCAGTTCTTGGGCAGCGGAAGGATAAGAAACTTCATGTTATCTACTACGCGAGTGTTGGAATTGTGTCCAGTAATCTCGGTACTGTCTCTAGAAAGTAAGAGTATGTCAGTGATCAGACATAAGTCATATAATATTGGGGGTCGTGATGGCTTGCTAGAGTCCGCTCATGATCTATAAGTCTTGGACTTATTGCTTTTATTATATGATCCCATATGGGTCACACGCCTAAGCTAACAGGAAAACGTGTAGGAACGGTTTAGCAGAAGTATGGTAAAAGTGCTAGGCATTTACTGTACTTAGAGAGAATAAAACGGTTTAGGTACTGTGTATCGATCGATGCACAAGGTGCATCGATCGATGCAGTGCCTGCACACCGTCGAGTTAATTGGTGTTTGGGCCAAATGGCCCAAACGGAACAGGACGAGTTTTGTGTCATAAAACTCGAGTTTCAGACTGATTAACCCTAACACTTGAGCCGAAAACTCTCTCTCTCTGCGCCGAGTTCCCCTGGTGGTCTAGCAGCTATTTCCTGTGAAAGCGTGTGTGAACCTTTGGAGGATTCATCCCTCGGTGTTTCTCTGATCTCAAACATACCATCCATTTCCGCTGCAAACAGGTATAAGGTGAGATCATCATTTTGTTTCTATTCTGAGAAGAACCTAGATCGCATGTTTAGGTTGATATGAATCTAAGAATTGAATCAGGATCATCTAAACGTTCCTTCAGTGGTATCAGAGCTATTGGTTCTGGTTTTTCTTGTTTAGAAGCTTGTTTAGGATTGTTTAAAAGTGTGTTTTTGAATCAATCTACAGATAAGATTAAAACACTTAAGAAACAAGAATTGAATCCTAAACAAACTGTTTAAAATCGCATGACCAAACTATATTGATTTGGTATGCGATCTAAACTGATTTTGCATCGACTGAGATCGCATTGCATCGATCGATGCAATGCAAGGATCGATCGTTGCAGTCGCGAGAGATTGACCGCGATCGCATGGATCGTTCAAACGATCGCATGGATCTCACGAGAATCTCTCGGCCAAACCTGATAACCGTTCGTGCACGCGTGAGAGCATCGATCGATGAAGGATCGATGAACGATCGTTGCAGGATCGATGCTGTGAGCATCGATCGATGCGGTTAGGGTTTTGGCTCGGTTTAATTTAATTAAATTCAATTCGTCCTGGTTTAATAAACAGATCTAATAATTTTATTAAGTCTGGTTAAACCGGGATAAGAAATCCAATGTCGAAAGAATTATTGGATTTAGTGCCTAAACCAGGAATTTCTAATTTGATTTGGTTGGACCAAATAAATTGAGAAAATCCGGTTTAGTAAATAACCGGTTGACAATTGTGGTCATCGTAGTAATTAAAATTTGGTTTGACCAATTTTAATGAACCAGACCGGTTATGTCATTTAATTGGACAATTGGGTCATGTCTTGGACATGGACCAATTCTTGGGCCTCGGGCCAAGAAGTTAAAACAATTGGGCCAATTATTTGAGTCTTTCTTCAGATCAATTTAAAATTTATTTTATAAAATTATAAAGTCGATTTTAAATTAAGTTTCCGAAATTTTGAAATTAGAAAGTTTCTTAAAAAGAAGTTTCTGGATTTGCGGATTTTAAGAAATTTCTAAAGTTAGAAAGTTTCCGTTTTTAGAAAGTTTCCAATTTTAGAAAGTTTTCAAAATAGTAGGTTTCCAAACATAGAAAGTTTCCCGAAATAGTAATCTTCTATTTTGGGAATGAATTTTAATAAACCTACGAACCTCAAATAATATCAAGCGTTGGATGTCTTGTCCAGGCTATGTCAGCTGTCAAAGCCCATTCAATTGCATTCATGGCCTTACAGTGTGAGGATGTCTGCTTTTTGCGTGGGTAAGACGGTTTGTGATTCATAAATGTCATTGGGAGTCCCAGACATTAATGATTACATGACTGTATAGTCTGGTTTTCTTGACTAGGCCATCGGGAGTCCCGGGCCTTGAGACATCAGAGTGGATTGGGCCTCGGGCCCAGATTCACAACCAAGAGTTATATCACGGATATAATTAGCCGACTTAGGGCTTACCGATATAAGCTAAGGTTGGGTGACGGCCAGTGGCCCACTTTAATCTTAGTTATATGTGGATCTTGGAATCATTATATTCTATTGAGGGTAACTTAGGTTATTGAATATAATGCGTGATTAATCATATTAAATTTTAATACGAGATTAGTCATTTTGAACATAATAACTAATAACCTTTTTATTTATATATTTCAGATATGACTACTACAAGCACACAAAACACATTCTCGATCCGGTCTGTTCTCGAGAAGGAGAAGCTGACTGGAACGAACTTCCTGACATGGTCAAGGAACTTGAGGCTGGTCCTCAAGCAGGAGAAGAAGGATTATGTCCTTCGAGATCCCCTCCCCGAGAGGCCTCTTGCCAATGCTGCCAGGACTCTGCACAATGCTTGGGAAAAGCATTCGTCAGATGAAAATGATGTCTATTGCCTGATGTTGGTGACAATGACTCCTGAGCTGCAAAAACAGTTCGAAAGTGTATTGTCTCCCATCGAGATAATGGCAAGCCTGAAATCGCTTTTTCAGGAGCAGGCTAGGACTGAGAGGTTCCAGACAGTTAAGAACCTCTTGGACTGTAAGTTGGCTGCGAATGCGGCAGTGAGTCCACATGTCTTGAAGATGATGGGTTATCTCGATCATCTTCAGAAACTCGACTGCCCAATCAGCCAGGAACTTGCCTGCGACATCATTCTGCAGTCTTTACCTGCAAGCTATGATCAGTTCATTCTGAACTTTAACATGCATGGCTTGAGTAAGACACTACCTGAGCTTCACGGAATGTTCAAGACTGCAGAGCCCAACTTGAGGAAAACCGCCAAGGACCCCAATGTGCTTATGGTGCAGAAGGGCAAGGGGTTTAAGAAATCCTCTGCTAAGGATAAGGGAAAGGCCAAGGCTGTCCAAGTCACGGACAAGGACACGCCAAAGCCCAAGCCCAAGTCCAAGGCTGGGCCTACTGACATGTGAAGGTTCTGCAAAGAACTGGGGCATTGGAGAAGAGATTGTAAGAAATTCCAGGAAGGTCTAAAGGAATTAAAGAAGAAGACTTTCGAGACTTCTTCATCAGGTATTTTTGTTATAGAAGTTAATACAACTACTTCTGATAATACCTCATGGGTCATGGATACTGGTTGTGGGGCTCATATTTGTACTAATATGCAGGCACTCAGCAACAGTAGAAGGCTGAAGCAAGGACAAGTGGAGCTACGAGTTGGGAATGGAGCGAAAGTTTCAGCACTAGCTGTAGGCACATACTTGTTGTCTTTACCTTCGGGATTGATTTTAGAACTGAATAATTGTTATTTTGTACCTGCTATAAGCAGAAATATTATTTCAATTTCTTTGTTGGATTTGGAAGGTTATGATTTTTCAGTTAAGAATAAATTATGTTCCTTCAATCGCAGCAATTTGTTCTATGGTTCTGCCCCTCTTACGAATGGGCTTTACATACTCGATCAATCCGCGCCAATTTATAACATTAATACAAAACGGTTTAAACCTAATGAGGAAAACCGAACGTTTCTATGGCATTGTCGTTTAGGGCACATCAGCGAGAAACGCATCAAGAGGCTCCATTCGAATGGACTTCTTGGCTCATTTGACTTTGAGTCATGTGAGAAATGCGAATCCTGCATGATGGGCAAAATGACACGGGCCCCCTTTAATAAACCTAACGAGAGGGCCAGTGACTTATTGGGCCTGATACACACTGATGTGTGTGGCCCAATGTCCACAAATGCAAGAGGAAACTATCAGTACTTCATTACCTTCACTGATGATTTCAGTAGGTATGGATATGTTTATTTGATGAAACATAAGTCTGAATCTTTTGAAAAGTTCAGAGAATTCCAAAATGAAGTACAGAACCAACTTGGCAAAAGCATTAAGGCTCTTCGGTCCGACCGAGGAGGAGAATACTTAAGCCAAGAATTCAGTGATCATCTGAGAGAGTGTGGGATCGTATCCCAACTCACTCCTCCTGGAACACCTCAATGGAATGGTGTGTCTGAGAGGAGAAATCGGACCTTATTAGATATGGTTTGATCTATGATGAGTCACACAGACCTTCCAATATCCCTTTGGGGATATGCTCTGCTAACAACAGTGTTCACTCTAAACAGAGCGCCATCAAAAGCAGTAGCAAAGACACCATATGAATTATGGACTGGAGAAGCTCCAGTGCTGTCTTATCTCAGAATTTGGGGTTGTGAAGCCTATGTCAAGAGATTGATCTCAGACAAGCTTACACCAAAATCTGACAAATGCTATTTCATTGGATATCCACGGGAAACCAAGGCTTATTACTTCTATCTACGTTCCGAGAACAAGATTTTTGTTGCCCGGGATTGTAACTTTCTTGAGAGGGAGTTTCTCTCTAAGAAAGACAGTGGGAGTAAGGTACTGCTTGAAGAAATTCAAGATGAACAGGATACTGCTCAACCTAATGAGGAAGAGCAGCAGGAGGACCTACAAGAAATTGTAGAGCCTGAACCTGTAGTACCTGAAGTTCGAAGATCCGGGAGGATCCGTCACGAACCCGAGAGATATCAAGGATTCCTCGTGACTGACTGTCATGATCTTTTGATCATTGATGGTGATGAACCATCGAACTTCAATCAAGCCATGATGGGCCCAGATTCCTCTAAGTGGCGTAAGGCCACTGATTCCGAAATGGACTCCATGTCGGTCAACCAAGTGTTTTCGTTGGTTGACTTACCCGTTGGTGTAAAAGCCATCGAGTGCAAATGGATCTTCAAGAAGAAGATTGACGTGGATGGGAATGTCCAGATTTACAAAGCCAGGTTGGTGGCAAAAGGTTTCAGACAAGTTCACGGTGTGGACTACGATGAAACCTATTCACCAGTGGCTATGATGAAATCTATTCGGATTCTACTAGCAACTGCAGCTTTTCATGATTATGAAATTTGGCAGATGGACGTGAAAACCGCCTTCCTGAATGGTATTCTGGAAGAAGATGTGTATATGACACAACCTGACGGTTACATAGATCCGAAGAATGCTGGGAAAGTATGCAAGCTTCATAAATCCATTTATGGATTGAAGCAAGCATCGAGGAGCTGGAATCTTCGTTTTGATGAAGCGATCAAGCAATTTGACTTCATCAGAAACGAAGAAGAACAATGCGTGTATAAGAAAACTAGTGGGAGCAAGATAGTATTTCTTATTCTGTATGTCGATGACATACTGCTTCTCGGAAACGACGTTCCAATGCTGAAGTCTGTAAAAGACTGGCTTGGAAGTTGTTTTTCCATGAAAGACATGGGTGAAGCCGCATACGTTCTTGGAATTAGGATCTATCGAGATAGACCTAAGAGGCTGATAGGCTTGTGTCAAGACTCATACATTGACAAAGTCCTACAAAGATTCAGCATGAAAGATTCCAAGAAGGGCTTCACGCCAATGGTACATGGCACAACGCTAAGCAAGAAGCAGAGCCCTACGTCGGCTGCTGAGCTTGAGCGCATGAAGAATATTCCTTATGCATCTGCAATAGGATCTGTCATGTATGCCATGATCTGTACTCGTCCTGATGTTGCTTATGCATTGAGCATGACGAGTAGATACCAGTCAAATCCAGGTGAAAACCATTGGATTGCCGTAAAGAATATCTTGAAGTATCTAAGACATACTAAGGATAAATTCTTGGTGTACGGTGGAAGTGATGTGCTTAAAGTCAGTGGATTCACGGACGCAAGTTTCCAGACAGACACAGATGATTTCCGGTCACAGTCCGGTTATGTCTTTTGTCTGAATGGCGGTGCAGTAAGTTGGAGAAGCTCCAAGCAGGACACCGTTGCTGATTCCACTACAGAAGCTGAATATATCGCGGCCTCAGAAGCAGCGAAGGAAGCTGTTTGGATACGAAAGTTCATTATGGAACTAGGTGTGATACCAGATGCGGCTGAGCCTCTGGCACTGTTTTGTGACAACAATGGTGCTATAGCTCAGGCAAAGGAACCAAGATCACACCAGAAATCCAAGCATGTTCAAAGAAGATATCACTTGATACGTGACATCATTAATAGAAAGGAAGTCAAGATCAGCCGAGTTCCGACAGATGATAATGTCGCTGATCCGTTGACAAAGCCACTCCCAAGGCCTAAGCTCGAGTTCCTGACTGAAGCTGTAGGCATTAGAAACATTGAAATGTAATCTAAATTTGAGTGGGAGTTTTGTGAGCTTTATTTTAGTTATTTGATATGTTCTTGTAAAACATTATTTTATGTTTTAATGAAATTATTATTTCAAGATTATTTTAACTGTTATGAAATAATCGTTCCAAAATGATATGAACCATTTTATAGGTCATCGAAGTAAATGATTTTATCTTGAGTCATCGAAGTCATTTAGCTTGATCATGAGATCCTATATTTGATAAATGTTTTATATCATCCTGTCCCTAGTCGAAGGTTGTTGAAACTGGAACACCAACAACCGTGTGAGACTGGATTGGTACGTGACTTATGACAAAGTCTCAGTGTGTCATAGATGCGCGGCATCAAAGTCAGTACATAGGTGTATGTTGGGAACATACGACCGGACAAGACCCGACTATAAGAACTCTTCAGGATATTTATATCTGTGTCATAAGAGATTCTTACTACGACTATAGAGTATAGTCCTTAGACCTGAGTTCACATGCATGTGACTGCACATGGACTGATGTACTTTGATCATTGTCTAACGCTATCGTTCTTTGATAGCTATAAGGACCTTGTTTGGGTACATCATGAAATGAGTAGTTTACAGTGATGGAACAAGATGGGATTTGTCCCTCCAATATAAATGGAGTGAATATCTCTAGGCCAATCGGAGATTTGAATACTGGAAAACGCATGGCCATGCTCAAACGGACTTTCCCGAGTCGTTTGGATTGTCAGTATCAAATCAGAGTCCGATGAACAAGATTAGGCTTTATAAGGATGACACCAGTCTTGCCTTATGACTAATCGAGATATTGAGACAAAAGGATTATGAATACAGAGATTCCAGTACAAGTGGGAGATTGTTGGAATTGTGTCCAGTAATCTCGGTACTGTCTCTAGAAAGTAAGAGTATGTCAGTGATCAGACATAAGTCATATAATATTGGGGGTCATGATGGCTTGCTAGAGTCCGCTCATGATCTATAAGTCTTGGACTTATTGCTTTTATTATATGATCCCATATGGGTCACACGCCTAAGCTAACAGGAAAACGTGTAGGAACGGTTTAGCAGAAGTATGGTAAAAGTGCTAGGCATTTACTGTACTTAGAGAGAATAAAACGGTTTAGGTACTGTGTATCGATCGATGCACAAGGTGCATCGATCGATGCAGTGCCTGCACACCGTCGAGTTAATTGGTGTTTGGGCCAAATGGCCCAAACGGAACAGGACGAGTTTTGTGTCATAAAACTCGAGTTTCAGACTGATTAACCCTAACACTTGAGCCGAAAACTCTCTCTCTCTGCGCCGAGTTCCCCTGGTGGTCTAGCAGCTATTTCCTGTGAAAGCGTGTGTGAACCTTTGGAGGATTCATCCCTCGGTGTTTCTCTGATCTCAAACATACCATCCATTTCCGCTGCAAACAGGTATAAGGTGAGATCATCATTTTGTTTCTATTCTGAGAAGAACCTAGATCGCATGTTTAGGTTGATATGAATCTAAGAATTGAATCAGGATCATCTAAACGTTCCTTCAGCGAGTAGGACGCTTGATGATGCCCAAGTGAGGTATGCAACAACCGAGAAGGAGCTTCTTACTGTAGTCTTTGCCTTTGAGAAGTTTCGATCCTACTTGGTTGGGTCCAAAGTCATAGTCTACACGGATCATGCTGCGTTGAGATATCTACTTGCCAAGAAGGATGCGAAGCCGAGACTTCTAAGGTGGATCTTGCTACTACAAGAGTTTGATTCGGAAATCAAGGATAAGAAGGGTATTGAGAATGGAGTAGCGGATCACTTGTCTAGACTGAAGATCGAGGAAAGAGTTCCTCTAGATGACTCCCTCCCTGAAGAACAGCTAATGGCTTGTAAGGTTGTCAAAGATGCTCATGATACAAGCATGAGGATTGAGGAAGTCAGTTCTATTGAAGACAAGGAACCATGGTATGCAGACATAGTCAATTTCTTAGCAGTTGGGAAGGAACCACCTAGTCTTGACAGCTACCAAAAGAAGAAGTTCTTCCGGGATGTGAACAAGTATTATTGGGATGAACCTTACCTCTATACCTTGTGTAAGGATCAACTCTACAGGAGATGTGTAGCGGATGAGGAGGTAGGAGGCATCCTTCTACATTGTCACGGATCAGCATATGGAGGTCATTTCGCCACATTCAAGACGGTTCAAAAAGCTCTACAAGCTGGGTTTTGGTGGCCTACAATGTTTAAAGATACTCAAGAGTTCATCACTAAGTGTGATCCTTGTCAAAGAAAGGAGAACATCAGCAGGAGGAATGAGATGCCTCAAAACCCAATTCTAGAAGTTGAAGTGTTCGATGTTTAGGGAATATACTTCATGGGACCTTTCCCATCCTCTTATGGGAACAACTACATCTTAGTGGCTGTGGATTATGTATCCAAATGGGTAGAAGCAGTGGAGAGCCCAACGAATGATGCCAAGGCAGTAATCAAGTTGTTTAAGAGCACCATATTTCCAAGGTTCGGGATACCGAGAATAGTTATAAGTGATGGAGGTTCGCATTTCATCAACAAGCTTTTTGAAACCTCTTGAAGAAGTATGGAGTTAAGCATAAGGTAGCAACCATATCACCCTCAAACAAGCGGGCAAGTGGAAGTGTCTAACAGGCAAATCAAAGCCATCTTGGAGAAGACTGTGGGAGCTTCTAGAAAGGATTGGTCTAAGAAGCTAGATGATGCATTATGGGCGTATAGGACGGCTTTCAAGACTCCGTTGGGTTCTACACCGTTCACCATGCTGTATGGGAAGTCATGTCACTTGCCGGTTGAGGTAGAGTATAAAGCTTTATGGGCAGTCAAGTTGTTAAACTTTGACATTAAAACCGCAACCGAGAAGAGGTTAATTCAGCTGAACGAACTTGACGAGATAAGGCTTGAAGCATTTGAGAGCTCAAAGATCTATAAGGAGAGGACCAAGCTTTTTCATGATAAGCTGATCATGAAGAAGGAGTTTAAAGAAGGATATCTTGTGTTGCTCTTTAACTCCCGGTTTAAACTCTTTCCCGGGAAGCTCAAGTCTAAATGGTCGGGACCGTTTAGAGCGAAGGAGGTGAGACCATATGGAGCGGTAGTTCTTTGGGGAAAGTCTGATGAAGAGTTCACAGTCAATGGCCAAAGACTCAAACACTATTCAGTTTCAGAAGCTATAAAGGAGGGAACTTCAATTCCACTCTCTAGCCTCCCTCAGCTTAAAATCTCGGTTTGCAAAAGTCGAGCTTAACGACTTTAAACAAAAGCGCACTTGGGAGACATTCCCATGTTTATCATTGTAAATACGATCTCTTGCTAGTCATTTTTGATGTTTTTGCTTAAGTTTTTTTCAGGTTTGGATTGTGATAGGTTCTAAGTTTTACCCTATTCTAAACTGCAAGTGCACAATATCGTCAAAGTAGTATATAGGGTTATCGAATCCACAGGGACACTTGGTCTCAATAGAATCAGAAACCTAGAGATTAATACTAGAAATAAGCAGATGGTGAAGTAAATAAATTGCGAAGCAAGAAAGTAAACAGTAGCAAGTTGGTTGTGAAAGCAATAAACTAAAAGCGTCAAGCCTAGGGTATTCTCAGGAAATCAGACAAGCAGACAAGTTAATCAGTCAGGATCAAATTAAACTCAGTTCTAGAACTCGAATCACGGAAATAGAATTAACCAAATCTCTTTGCGAAAACTCTCTAAGTCTAAGTGCAGTAACCCAAATCTCTTTGCAATTACTAACAGATTAAACTAGCATTAAGTTCAAGTTCGATATGTTCACAATTAAACTAAACCAAATCTCTTTGCGAATAATTTAATTGCTCAACCTAAATAGTTCAGATTCTAAAACACACTCTCGTGTCGAATTTAGCAACCTAAGATCTAGATTCTAATTGATCAGGTTAGAACTAGCTTTAAGCACAATTTAGTTTGAAGAACATTCTAATCATATGAATCCTTAACTGAATTAAACAAGTCTAGCAAGTCATCAAACCCTAATGAGAAACCCTAGACTTAACTATGGATCTACTCAGACATGATTGATGAAAACATAATCATAGAAATAATAGATTGCATATAAGAGAATAAAATAATAAAAGGGGTTCGAAATCTTCTCCAAAATAAGTGAATACAGGAAATAGATCAGCCCCAAAAGCTCTAAAAATCTCTTAGCTCTAAGTATGAAAACGTATCTAAATTAAACACCAAAATCCTCTATATATATAGGCCTAATCTCGGCTGGGGCTTCTGTGTAAATACTGGAACTATTCTGGGCCTCTTTGCAAATCTTCATAACTTGTTAAACCGACACGTACGGCCCATCTCGCTAGTGTGTCGACCGATGCACAAGGTGTGTCGATCGATGCTTGATCAATAAATCGGACAGTGAGTTAAGCTCTCGGCCAAAACGTCCCAAAAGTCCCAAAATGCTCCAAATATCTCCAATTAGCTCCAAACCTGATTAAACCTGTAAAAGACTCTAAACGAACACAAAAGACACTAAAAACACATCTATATCATGGTATAAAATGGGTAAAAACCATGATATGTCAACTCCCCCACACTTAGCATTTGCTTGCCCTCAAGCAAAACAGAGAACTAAAATGCAGTGAAGAGGTTTGAAAACTCTTCAGAAACTCATTTTGTCGTAGAAGCAGCAGCATTCAGATTCCCCTTAGTAATCCACATGAAAGAATCAATCCACAGACATCAAGACCAACATATACTTCCCCCACACTTAGCAACTGTCCTAAGTAAACGCCACAATCACATTCATGCATTCAAATTCTCCCTACTGACTTCTGCATATATTTAAGTGCGGTCTCACCTAAGGGGTATCGATCTAAAGGCACATGGATTCTTACCTTGCCAGCTCTAGACCACCATACTATCTTTCTCTAATCCCTTTCTTCTCTTTCCCTTCTTTAACAACTGATTTTTCCCACATTGGGTATCATTTTATTTTTTTTATCAGTGTTCTTCCCGTTATGGGGTGTACTTTGGACACATTCCATGGATACACAGGATATGAGAGTTTTAGCTACCATTCCCATGACCACTTCGGAGTTACTAACTCATCCTCTGTTTATTATCTTTTTTTTTTTTTTTTACTTTATAGAAGGGGAGAAGGGAACCAAATAGGACATGTTAACAGGCTGTGTCAGAACCAACAAGGGAGTCCGACATAAAGTATACCAAGCCCTTAGGTGAGAAATCTAAAGTCAGGATTAAATTGAAGTCAGTAAAAGATCCTCTGATACCTGAAGCGATGTGGGTGTTCTTAGTAGGCTGATCTGTGTCTGGGTTTTCTAATAGTCATAGATAATCTGCAGCTTCATCCCAATGGTTACTTAAGTTCCTGCAAATGCTGCTAATCTTATCAAAAAATCATTGTTTCCTACTTGAACAAATTTTGACTCAAAAAAAAAATTTTAAAATTTTTTAACTGACTCTTAAGAAAACAAAAGAAAGTAATTAGTAGAACCTCCCCCACACTTAAGACACACTGTCCCCAGTAGTGTCAAGCAAGGGATTGGTTAAAAGAAAGAAAATAAAAATTTGTTAATGGAATGGTTAGTTCTCTCGGGTTCTTACCTCTGTCGCAGTCAGGCAACGATCGTTGCACTAGGTGCACCGACCGTTGCTGTGCGATTTTCCTTGTAATGATCGCCACAATGGTGTGTCGATCGACGCACTGCGATTTCACGAACAGTCAGCAGGTTAGCAGGTTACTCCGTCTGTTTTTGTCAATTTTGATCCCTGCAAGCTGAAAACACTAGAAACAGAGTAAAACCGAAGCAACAAATGTAATCTGATCAAGCATAACCATCCAAACATAATAGAATCCTAAGGAAAATAAGAAAAACAAAAGTGCAAGAAAAGATAAAAAGTCAGAATACAGAACCGATAATCAAGAGATGACAGTAAGCTAACTCGCTATCATCTATCCCAGTATATCTCTCGACATCACTGGCATCCTCTGGAGATCGCTGTCGACGACGTCGGTCAGGTACGGGCTGATGGATCTGTGGTGGCCTCCTGCAGCTGCAAGTACGCATGAAGTTCCAAAGAACTCGAAACATACCATCTGATCTCTCTCTCCACTCTGCCTCAGAATACGCACCGTAAGCCATCGCAGGCTCTGGAAAGGGACCCACATCGTCGACTGGGGCAGGCGCTGGCGCAGGAGTAGGGGCAGGGGCAGCAGAAGTCGAGGCTCGTTAGGAAGGCTCTCCCAGCGGATGAGCCATAGAAGGAATCCCACACTGCGCAGACTCAGGAGGCTGAAATCTCAGTGCCTCTAATGTGTCAATCTGTGTCCATCTGGCAGCAGGAAGCTCTATACCAGTCCTCCCAGTGGTCGGATCAGTGTAAACCCAAATGCGCCCCTCCTTGAGCCAAGTAGAGCTCTGCAAATGGCTGAGATCCAGGAACTCCCGGGCTGTATCACGCTCTGTGCCATGAAAAGGAATCCCACAATACTAAAAAATGGGAGTAAGCAAACTCCCTACCGTCTCAGTACCAGCTCCATCAAACGGCTTCAGCTGCAGATCAACTAAATGCTGTGCGAAAATAGCTCCCAAGTTGAGACCCGTAGTAGGATCTCTCACGCCGGAACTTCTAAACTGATCTCTCAGCCCCATAAACAGCAGCTTCATCTCATATTTACGCATCTTGTTGGCCTCAAACTTGCAAAGCAAGCTCCAGCACAAGATACGCGAGACATATCGCAGCACCGGATGTCTCATCTGCACTACTGGTGTGGTCCTGGAGTTGTATCGACCACTGCCAATACACTTCCAGAACATTCTGGCCTCATCAGGATCCCACTCGAGTGACATGGCGATGCGCCTTGGCTCAGTACTGAACCCGTAGATCCTGCAAAGATCAAGTAGAGGAATCCGATACCTGACTCCCCAACTCATGAAGGTGAATGTACCTACTGTAGCGCTCCTGTTGTCGGGATCCGAGTAAACCACTCTGCAAGTGGCCAATAACTGCCTGACCAGCTCAGGATAGAGATCATAATGTCGCATCGGCATTGTCCCTAGACCAATGCCTCTGCATACAGCGAGTACCTGCTCATCAATCCCCAGAGTCTTGCAGGTGGAGTAGTCAGCGAACTTGGTCGGCTTGAAGGTCATCCCACACCAACCACTGTAGAGAAGCGAGTCATACTCGTCCCATTGACTGAGCAATGGCCGCTCTGTGAACTCAGCGGTCTTGAAGAAACGTATAAGGTCCTCCGGCCACTGTCTTGTTGTCTGAATCGGTGTGGCGTCCGCTCTGGGCTAAGGTAAAGCAATTGGTGGCCCATATCTGGCGTATGGTGCGGGTGGCTCTGACTCTCTGCTGAACCATTGAGGCGGTGGGATGTATTGTCTCGATGCTGTAGAAGTTGTAGCTCATTTCTTGCGGGTTTGCCTTTGAGACGCCATCTGCAAAAGAAACAAAGTTCAAACAATTATAAGTCTCGGCAATTCTCTGTGAAATCGCGAAGCAACGACCGTTGCATCTAAGGCATCGATCGTTGCAAGGCGATTTCAATTTATCGAACATTTCCCAAAATCGCAAAGCAACGACCGTTGCTCGAGAGCAACGACCGTTGCAAGGCGATTTTGCCGCAAACAAATCATCAAAATCAGTTCAAATCCAAGCCACATTGCCTCAAATCAGTTCAAAATCATCATCCATCACCCTAAATCAGTCTAATTACGCATGCATCATCAATTTTCGTTTCAAAAATCTAGAACCCTAAAACCCTAAAATCCAATCCGAAAATTTGAAAAATAGAAGTTCTTTACCTTGGATTTGCGAGATATGAGCTAAAGACAAAGGTTAAGAGTGTGAAATAGGAAGTATTAGCAATTGAAACCAAGAAAAATGATGAGAATTTTCGATTTTTGGGTGTGGAGCTTTCGGTGTACGGATGATCGGAAATGAGAAAGAAAAGAGAAGAGAAAGGGTTTAAGGAACTTACCTGGTCGTGGGTGCAACGATCGTTGCTTTGGGGGCAACGGCCGTTGCTGGTCAAATCAAAATTGATTCTCCGGTTTAGCGCATACCTTAATTTTGCAATTGAACCAATTGCAACGACCGTTGCTTAGAAGCAACGATCGTCACAATGTGATTACCCTTCTTCGTCAAATCTCCTTGCAACGACCGGTGCACAAGTGCATCGATCGTCACACATCTCCAGACTCGAGTTCTGCATCTGAAACTTAGCAAAAACAAAAACGAAAACGTGAAATCCTAAGAAAAACACCAAAAATAAGAAAGAAAAACAACTAAACCTAACAGTGGGTTGCCTCCCACTTAGCGCTTGTTTAAGGTCATTAGCTTGACCGGACGCACAAGATCTTTCAGGCACCAAGAGAACCTGACAGAGACTTTTTCTGTCTCTGTTCAAGTCTCCTCATCCAAGGTGGAGAATAGGCTGTTGCAGAATGCTCATGTCCAAGAAAAGATGGAGTGAAATGTGCTCCAGGATCTAGAATCACAGTGTCATCTGGCTGCTCATCATCTGCATCCATGATTGTGAATGTATGCCCATCTATTAGTGGTTTTCGCAGCTTCTCCATCTCATATCGCAGCGGCTCATCTCCCAGGTGGAGGTCTATTAGACTCTGTCTAACATCAATCACAGCTCCTGCTGTAGCCAAGAATGGTCTTCCAAGAAGCAATGCTTCATCAGGATCGCAGTCATACTTCAGCACAAGGAAGTCTGTCGGAACTAAGTAGTTTCCAACTCTCACTGGAATGTCCTTTAAGAGTCCTTCCGGAACTCGTATAGACTAATCAGCTAGGACAAGAGAGGTCCTAGTAGGAGAAAAATCCAGCATCCCCAGCTTCTCTGCCACAGAATAAGGCATCATACTTCCAGCAGCTCCTAAGTCATACAGAGAGCGTCTAAAACTGTCCTCGAAGATGGAGCAGTTAAGCACAAAGACTCCAGGGTCAGGCAGCTTCTTCGGGATCTTGTTCAGTAGCACCTCACTAATGTGTTGGGGAACTATAATCACCCAGTCTCTCAGCTCTTCATCTAAAGGCAGCATCTTGTTTAAGTACCTCTGCACACAGGGATGATAAGGTGGATCATCAGAAGTTGGAATTTCTTCCAATTCTTCACCAATCTCCTCTAGATTCTTAAGCTCTTCAATTTCCTGCCTAATCACTTCAGACACTGGGGAGTGTTGTCTAACAATCTGTGCGTAGATCTCCTGTTGAGAGATCTCAGAAACTCCAGGGAATAGGCGATCAAGCTCCAAGTCAGCATCTATGCCATTATCATCCGACAGTTCTGTCTGTTCTCGCCCTGCAACGACCGACACTAAGGGTGTGTCGATCGTTGCAACACTGTGTTCACAACTTTCACCCGAGAGTTTTTCTCCAAAATCCAAAAAATCTTCCTCCTCTACCAATTCAGCCGTACTTAGCTCAAATTTTTCATCTTGGTGAGACCCATCATTAATGTACACAGACCAGGCCTTAATGTGAGTGTCTGCAGCTCCTTTTCCTTTCATAGAGCTGGAAATCTGATTCACCTGAGTGTCCAGCTGCTTCACATGAGTGCTCAGAGTCTCAAACTTCCCATTGAGATTCTCATAAACTGCATCCAGCTTCTTGTTACTGTCCACAGAAATCTTGTTCTGGCTCTCCAGTACCTGTTCCAGCATTGTTTCCATCCTAGTCTCAAAAGCAGTGGCTGCAGGAGGTGACTGATAAGATGAAGATCCGTAGGTTCTCTGATTTCCTTGTCCATAAGGCTTCTGAAAGTTACCAGTCTGTCCTAGGCTTGAAGAGTTCTGGTTGCCTGTGAAGGCATTCTTCTGTCCTCCACCGGAAAATCTGTTCCCAGATTGATATCCAAATCTGTTTCCTTGGAAACCAGATCCTCCGATGTAATTCACATCTTCTTCCTGAGTGTCCTCCTCAGTCTGAATTACTTCTACTTCTTGAGCAAAGTGGACAGCTTTCTTTTCACCTAGAAGATTGCAGATTTTGTCCATCCTGGCTCTCAATTCAGCCATCTCTGAGTTATCAATACTTCCACCAGATTTCTTCCTCCTCTCATCCATAGTCTTGAAACTGTTGCTGCCTATTAGATTCTCAATCAACTGTTTAGCTTGTGTAGGAGTCCTGGTGTTGAAGTTAGCATTACTAGAATTGTCCAGTGCAGACTGATATGGAAGATCTATGCCTCTGAAGAAAATGCCAATCAACTGAACCTCAGTGAATCCATGGTGTGGGCAGTCACGCTGATACTGCTTAAATCTCATCCAGGCAGTCTTTAAAGGCTCCACAGCTCCTTGGGAAAAGGTGAGTATGTCCTGTCTGGACTGATCTGAGCGTGCATCATCATAGAAGTGACGCAGGAACTCACTCTTTAAAGCTGCCCAAGTAGTATACTGAGCAGGCGCTAACTGCTTCAGCCATGCACTAGCGTCTCCAGCAAGACTGTGCGGAAAGAGCTTAAGGAACAGATAGTCCGGGCACACTCCATCATACTTCATGCCAGTGACTATGTCCTCAAACCCATCAATGTGATCCATAGGCTGCTCCGTCGGGTAACCATGAAACGCATTCTGTCTCATCAGCGAGTAGTAGATGGTCTTGATCTCAAAATCATTCCTCTCAAAAGCAGGAAGCACTGAAGCTGACCGGTTTCTATGAAACTCATCCGGTCTGTTGTAGTCAGCTAAAGTCCTCTCATGGACAACCATCTGTCTACCTTGGGCCTGTCTTTGACCCTGGTTCAGCTCCTGTTGCAGTTGCTCAGGAGGGTCAGGGATCACTCGTCCATCAGCATCAATCCTCTGCCCAGCAGCATTGTAAGGATTGTTTTCCGGATCCCTCAGGAAACCTTCAGCATCTCGTATCAAGATCAGACGTTCTCGTACCATTCTCTCTCTCTTTTCTCTTCTGATAGTTCTTTCTAGACGTCCAAGTTCCTCTAGTCCGAGATTAACTAAGCTCGAGTTCGGATTACTTCGAGTTTTCTGCATTGGCATAAACTGTCTGTAATCGTCCAGCAACGACAGATGCTATCAGTGCAACGATCGATTCAATCTCAGAATCGCCAAGCAACGATCGACGCAAGGGATGCAACGATCGACGCAAGGCGAAAGTCGTACCTGCGACAGAAAGAAACAGAGAAAAAGTTAGCAAAATATGAAAATAAAACGAAAAAAGCAAAAACAAAAAGAAAAATTTCTAGTAAAAACCCTAAGTTCGGTCCTATCGAAGACTCTAAGAGTCCCCGGCAACGGCGCCAAAAACTTGATAGGTTCTAAGTTTTACCCTATTCTAAACTGTAAGTGCACAGTATCGTCAAAGTAGTATATAGGGTTATCGAATCCACAGGGACACTTGGTCTCAATAGAATCAGAAACGTAGAGATTAATACTAGAAATAAGCAGATGGTGAAGTAAATAAATTGCGAAGCAAGAAAGTAAACAGTAGCAAGTTGGTTGTGAAAGCAATAAACTAAAAGCGTCAAGCCTAGGGTATTCTCAGGAAATCAGACAAGCAGACAAGTTAATCAGTCAGGATCAAATTAAACTCAGTTCTAGAACTCGAATCACGGAAATAGAATTAACCAAATCTCTTTGCGAAAACTCTCTAAGTCTAAGTGCAGTAACCCAAATCTCTTTGCAATTACTAACAGATTAAACTAGCATTAAGTTCAAGTTCGATATGTTCACAATTAAACTAAACCAAATCTCTTTGCGAATAATTTAATTGCTCAACCTAAATAGTTCAGATTCTAAAACACACTCTTGTGTCGAATTTAGCAACCTAAGATCTAGATTCTAATTGATCAGGTTAGAACTAGCTTTAAGCACAATTTAGTTTGAAGAACATTCTAATCATATGAATCCTTAACTGAATTAAACAAGTCTAGCAAGTCATCAAACCCTAATGAGAAACCCTAGACTTAACTATGGATCTACTCAGACATGATTGATGAAAACATAATCATAGAAATAATAGATTGCATATAAGAGAATAAAATAATAAAAGGGGTTCGAAATCTTCTCCAAAATAAGTGAATACAGGAAATAGATCAGCCCCAAAAACTCTAAAAATCTCTTAGCTCTAAGTATGAAAACGTATCTAAATTAAACACCAAATTCCTCTATATATAGGCCTAATCTCGGCTGGGGCTTCTGTGTAAATACTGGAACTATTCTGGGCCTCTTTGCAAATCTTCATAACTTGTTAAACCGACACGTACGGCCCATCTCGCTAGTGTGTCGACCGATGCACAAGGTGTGTCGGTCGATGCTTGATCAATAAATCGGACAGTGAGTTAAGCTCTCGGCCAAAACGTCCCAAAAGTCCCAAAATGCTCCAAATATCTCCAATTAGTTCCAAACCTGATTAAACCTGTAAAAGACTCTAAACGAACACAAAATACACTAAAAACACATCTATATCATGGTATAAAATGGGTAAAAACCATGATATATCAGATTGTTAAGTGAAGTTGTGGACTTGATGGGATTGAACCAACGTGTGAAAAGATGGTGGAACGCTCAGAACAGTGAATCCATCGGTTGGAGCCATCGGGCGGACTCAACCGATGGATTCAAAACGCCTTACCCAGATTTTCCCAGGGATTCCATTGGGTGGTTCCATCGGTTGAACACACCCGATGGCCGACGCGAAGGAAGCTTCACAGATTTCTCCAGGGATTCCATCGGGCACGGGCATCGGTCTGATGCACCCGATGGAAAACAACGAAGCTTCACAAATTTTCCCAGGGATTCCATCGGGCAAGACCATCGGTCTGGCGCACCCGATGGATGACGACGACGCTTCACCCGAATTCTCCAGGGATTTCATCGGGGGCTGCCATCGGGTGAAAGCGACCGATGGAATCACTTCATCAGGTAAGTGCTTCTCCCTCTTAACCAAATCTATTTTCTAAACCGGATTTTAACCAGTCTAAACCGATTTCGACCCAAAAGCATCTTCTCTTCTTCTCTTCTTCCACGGTTTTCATCATTTTTTTTTCCAAACAGATTTTCTTTCTCTCAAGAACACAAAACCTATCCTGGTCCCTTCCGCGGGGGCTTCGGTATGCATTTCTTGGTCCCAATTCTACCTATCCTGTCATTGTGAATGAGTTGCTGAGTGATGATGAATTGATTGCTTTAACTACTGAATTGAAAAAGTTTAGAAAAGCAATAGGATATTCACTTGATGATATTAAAGGATTATCACCTAGTTTATGCACTCATAGGATCCACCTCGAAAATGAATCCATGTCTTCTATTGAACATCAAAGAAGGTTAAATCCCAATCTTAAGGAAGTAGTTAAAAAGGAGATTCTTAAATTGCTTGATGCAGTGATAATCTACCCCATCTCGGATAGCACTTGGGTTTCACCCGTGCACTGTATTCCGAAGAAAGGGGGATTACGGTAGTTAAAAGTGACAATAATGAATTGATTCCTACTAGAACTATCACCGGGCATAGGATGTGTATAGATTACAGAAAGCTAAATGCCGCATCTAGGAAGGATCATTTTCCATTACCGTTCATCGATCAAATGCTTGAGCGTCTTGCTAACTATCCTTTTTATTGCTTTATCGACGGATACAGTGGGTTCTTTCAGATCCCGATACATCCGAATGATCAGGAGAAAACGACCTTCACTTGTCCTTATGGTACCTTCGCTTATCGAAGGATGCCATTTGGCTTGTGCAATGCACCGCCTACCTTTCAGCGGTGCATGATATCTATTTTCTCGGATCTTATCGAGGATATCGTAGAGGTTTTCATGGATGATTTCTCTGTATATGGCTCTTCTTTCTCTTCCTGTCTGTTGAATTTGTGCAGGGTCTTAAAGAGATGTGAAGAGACGAACCTCGTGCTCAATTGGGAAAAATGCCACTTCATGGTAACAGAAGGGATTGTGTTGGGTCACAAGATTTCAGAGAATGGTATTGAAGTGGATAAGGCTAAGATAGAGGTGATGACGAGTCTTCAGCCGCCGAACTCAGTTAGAGGGATCCGAAGCTTTTTGGGTCATGCCGGGTTCTACATACGGTTTATCAAAGACTTCTATAAGATCGCTAGACCGCTCACGCGTCTACTGTGTAAGGAAACCGACTTTGTGTTTGATGAGGAGTGTTTGACTGCGTTTCACCGGATTAAGGAAGCTCTGATTAGTGCTCCAATTGTGCAAGCACCGGATTGGGAACTCCCTTTTGAAATCATGTGTGACGCAAGCGACTACGCAGTAGGAGCAGTTCTTGGGCAGCGGAAGGATAAGAAACTTCATGTTATCTACTACGCGAGTAGGACGCTTGATGATGCCCAAGTGAGGTATGCAACAACCGAGAAGGAGCTTCTTGCTGTAGTCTTTGCCTTTGAGAAGTTTCGATCCTACTTGGTTGGGTCCAAAGTCATAGTCTACACGGATCATGCTGCGTTGAGATATCTACTTGCCAAGAAGGACGCGAAGCCGAGAATTATAAGGTGGATCTTGCTACTACAAGAGTTTGATTTGGAAATCAAGGATAAGAAGGGTATTGAGAATGGAGTATCGGATCACTTTTCTAGACTGAAGATCGAGGAAAGAGTTCCTCTAGATGACTCCCTCCCTGAAGAACAGCTAATGGCTTGTAAGGTTGTCAAAGATGCTCATGATACAAGCATGAGGATTGAGGAAGTCAGTTTTATTGAAGACAAGGAACCATGGTATGCAGACATAGTCAATTTCTTAGCAGTTGGGAAGGAACCACCTAGTCTTGACAGCTACCAAAAGAAGAAGTTCTTCCGGGATGTGAACAAGTATTATTGGGATGAACCTTACCTCTATACCTTGTGTAAGGATCAACTCTACAGGAGATGTGTAGCGGATGAGGAGGTAGGAGGCATCCTTCTACATTGTCACGGATCAGCATATGGAGGTCATTTCGCCACATTCAAGACGGTTCAAAAAGCTCTACAGGCTGGGTTTTGGTGGCCTACAATGTTTAAAGATGCCCAAGAGTTCATCACTAAGTGTGATCCTTGTCAAAGAAAGGAGAACATCAGCAGGAGGAATGAGATGACTCAAAACCCAATTCTAGAAGTTGAAGTGTTCGATGTTTAGGGAATAGACTTCATGGGACCTTTCCCATCCTCTTATGGGAACAACTACATCTTAGTGGCTGTGGATTATGTATCCAAATGGGTAGAAGCAGTGGAGAGCCCAACGAATGATGCCAAGGCAGTAATCAAGTTGTTTAAGAGCACCATATTTCCAAGGTTCGGGATACCGAGAATAGTTATAAGTGATGGAGGTTCGCATTTCATCAACAAGCTTTTTGAAAGCCTCATGAAGAAGTATGGAGTTAAGCATAAGGTAGCAACCATATCACCCTCAAACAAGCGGGCAAGTGGAAGTGTCTAACAGGCAAATCAAAGCCATCTTGGAGAAGACTGTGGGAGCTTCTAGAAAGGATTGGTCTAAGAAGCTAGATGATGCATTATGGGCGTATAGGACGGCTTTCAAGACTCCGTTGGGCACTACACCGTTCACCATGCTGTATGGGAAGTCATGTCACTTGCCGGTTGAGGTAGAGTATAAAGCTTTATGGGCAGTCAAGTTGTTAAACTTTGACATTAAAACCGCAACCGAGAAGAGGTTAATTCAGCTGAACGAACCTGACGAGATAAGGCTTGAAGCATTTGAGAGCTCAAAGATCTATAAGGAGAGGACCAAGTTTTTTCATGATAAGCTGATCATGAAGAAGGAGTTTAAAGAAGGAGATCTTGTGTTGCTCTTTAACTCCCGGTTGAAACTTTTTCCCGGGAAGCTCAAGTCTAGGTGGTCGGGACCGTTTAGAGCGAAGGAGGTGAGACCATATGGAGCGGTAGTTCTTTGGGGAAAGTCTGATGAAGAGTTCACAGTCAATGGCCAAAGACTCAAACACTATTCAGCTTCAGAAGCTATAAAGGAGGGAACTTCAATTCCACTCTCTAGCCCTTAAAATTGAAGGATTGTTTAGTTGATCCTGATTCAATTCTTAGATTCATATCAACCTAAACATGCGATCTAGGTTCTTCTCAGAATAGAAACAAATGATGATCTCACCTTATACCTGTTTGCAGCGGAAAGAGATGGTATGTCTGAGATCAGAGAAACACCGAGGGATGAATCCTCCAAAGGTTCACACACGCGATCACAGAAAACGGCTGCTAGACCACAAGGAGCTCGGCGCAGAGAGAGAGAGAGTTTTCGGCTGAGGGATTAGGGTTAATTGCTCAGAAACTCGAGTTTTACCTTATAAAACTTGTCTGATTCCGTTTGGGCCATTTGGCCCAAACACCAATTAACTAGACGGCATTCGCGCACTGTGTCGACCGATACCCCTTGTGTATCGATCGACACACAGTGCCTAAACCGTTTTATTCTCTCTAAGTACAGTAAATGCCTAGCACTTTTACCGTACTTCTGCTAAATCGTTCCTACACATTTTCCTGTTAGCTTAGGCGTGTGACCCATATGGGATCATATAATAAAGGCAATAAGTCCAAGACTTATAGATCATGAGCGGACTCTAGAAAGCCATCATGACCCCCAGTATTATATGACTTATGTCTGATCATTGACATACTCTTACTTTCTAGAGACAGTACCGAGATTACTGGACACAATTCCAACAATCTCCCACTTGTACTGGAATCTCTGTATTCATAATCCTTTTGTCACAATATCTCGATTAGTCATAGGGCAAGATTGGTGTCATCCTTATAAAGCCTAATCTTGTTCATCGGACTCTGATTTGATACTGACAATCCAAACGACTCGGGACAGTCCGTTTGAGCATGGCCATGCATTTTCCAGTATTCAAATCTCCGATTGGCCTAGAGATATTCACTCCATTTATATTGGAGGGACAAATTCCGTCTTGTTCCATCACTGTAAACTATTCATTTCATAATGTACCCAAACAAGGTCCTTATAACTATCGCAGAACGATAGAGTTAGACAATGATCAAAGTGCATCAGTCCATGTGCAGTCACATGCATGCGAACTCAGGTCTAAGGACTATACTCTATAGTCGTAGTAAGAATCTCTTATGACACAGATATAAATATCCTGAAGAGTTCTTATAAGCGGGTCTTGTCCGGTCATATGTTCCCAAACATACACCTATGTACTGACTTTGATGCCGCGCATCTATGACACACTGAGACTTTGTCATAAGTCACGTACCAATCCAGTCTCACACGGTTGTTGGTGTTCCAATTTCAACAACCTTCGACTAGGGACGGGATGATATAAACATCTATCAAATATAGGGTCTCATGATCGAGCTAAATGACTTCGATGACTCAAGATCAAGTCATTTACTTCGATGACCTATAAAATGGTTCATATCACTTTGGAACGATTATTTCATCACAGTTAAAATAATCTTGAAATAATAATTTCATTAAACATAAGAATGTTTTACAAGAACATATCAAATAACTAAATAAAAGCCCTCAAACTCCCACTCAAATTTAGATTACATTTCTATGTCTCTAATGCCTACAGCTTCAGTCAGAAACTCGAGCTTAGGCCTTGGGAGTGGCTTTGTCAACGGATCAGCGACGTTATCATCTGTCTGAACTCGGCTGATCTTGACTTCCTTTCTATTAATGATGTCACGTATCAAGTGAAATCTTCTTAGAACATGCTTGGATTTCTGGTGTGATCTTGGTTCCTTTGCCTGAGCTATAGCACCATTGTTGTCACAAAACAGTGCCAGAGGCTCAGCCGCATCTGGTATCACACCTAGTTCAATAATGAACTTTCGTATCCAAACAGCTTCCTTCGCAGCTTCTGAGGCGGCGATATATTCAGCTTCTGTAGTGGAATCAGCAACGGTGTCTTGCTTGGAGCTTCTCCAACTGATTGCACCGCCATTCAGACAAAAGATATAACCGGACTGTGACCGGAAATCATCTTGGTCTGTCTGGAAACTTGCGTCCGTGAATCCACTGACTTTAAGCACATCACTTCCACCGTACACTAAGAACTTATCCTTAGTATGTCTTAGATACTTCAAGATATTCTTTACGGCAATCCAATGGTTTTCACCTGGATTTGACTGGTATCTACTCGTCATGCTCAATGCATAAGCAACATCAGGACGAGTACAGATCATGGCATACATGACAGATCCTATTGCAGATGCATAAGGAATATTCTTCATGCGCTCAAGCTCAGCAGCCGTCGTAGGGCTCTGCTTCTTGCTTAGCGTTGTGCCATGTACCATTGGCGTGAAGCCCTTCTTGGAATCCTTCATGCTGAATCTTTGTAGGACTTTGTCAATGTATGAATCTTGACACAAGCCTATCAGCCTTCTAGATCTATCCCGGTAGATCCTGATTCCAAGAACGTATGCGGCTTCACCCATGTCTTTCATGGAAAAACAACTTCCAAGCCAGTCCTTTACCGACTTTAGCATTGGAACGTCGTTTCCGAGAAGCAGTATGTCATCGACATACAGAATAAGAAATACAATCTTGCTCCCACTAGATTTCTTATACACGCATTGTTCTTCTTCGTTTCTGATGAAGTCAAATTGCTTGATCGCTTCATCAAAACGAAGATTCCAGCTCCTCGATGCTTGCTTCAATCCATAAATGGATTTATGAAGCTTGCATACTTTTCCAGCATTCTTTGGATCTATGTAACCGTCAGGTTGTGTCATATACACATCCTCTTCCAGAATACCATTCAGGAAGGCGGTTTTCACGTCCATCTGCCAAATTTCATAATCATGAAAAGCTGCAGTTGCTAGTAGAATCCGAATAGATTTCATCATAGCCACTGGTGAATAGGTTTCATCGTAATCCACACCGTGAACTTGTCTGAAACCTTTTGCCACCAACCTGGCTTTATAAATCTGGACATTTCCATCCACGTCAATCTTCTTCTTGAAGATCCATTTGCACTCGATGGCTTTTACACCAGCGGGTAAGTCAACCAACGAAAACACTTGGTTGACCGACATGGAGTCCATTTCGGAATCAGTGGCCTTGCGCCACTTAGAGGAATCTGGGCCCATCATGGCTTGATTGAAGTTCGATGGTTCATCACCATCAATGATCAAAAGATCATGACAGTCAGTCACGAGGAATCCTTGATATCTCTCGGGTTCGTGACGGATCCTCCCGGATCTTCGAACTTCAGGTACTACAGGTTCAGGCTCTACAATTTCTTGTAGGTCCTCCTGCTGCTCTTCCTCATGAGGTTGAGCAGTATCCTGTTCATCTTGAATTTCTTCAAGCAGTACCTTACTCCCACTGTCTTTCTTAGAGAGAAACTCCCTCTCAAGAAAATTACAATCCCGGGCAACAAAGATCTTGTTCTCGGAACGTAGATAGAAGTAATAAGCCTTGGTTTCCCGTGGATAACCAATGAAGTAGCATTTGTCAGATTTTGGTGTAAGCTTGTCTGAGATCAATCTCTTGACATAGGCTTCACAACCCCAAATTCTAAGATAAGACAGCACTGGAGCTTCTCCAGTCCATAATTCATATGGTGTCTTTGCTACTGCTTTTGATGGCGCTCTATTTAGAGTGAACACTGCTGTTAGCAGAGCATATCCCCAAAGGGATATTGGAAGGTCTGTGTGACTCATCATAGATCGAACCATATCCAATAAGGTCCGATTTCTCCTTTCAGACACACCATTCCATTGAGGTGTTCCAGGAGGAGTGAGTTGGGATACGATCCCACACTCTCTCAGATGATCACTGAATTCTTGGCTTAAGTATTCTCCTCCTCGGTCGGACCGAAGAGCCTTAATGCTTTTGCCAAGTTGGTTCTGTACTTCATTTTGGAATTCTCTGAACTTCTCAAAAGATTCAGACTTATGTTTCATTAAATAAACATATCCATACCTACTGAAATCATCAGTAAAGGTAATGAAGTACTGATAGTTTCCTCTTGCATTTGTGGACATTGGGCCACACACATCAGTGTGTATCAGGCCCAATAAGTCACTGGCCCTCTCGTTAGGTTTATTAAAGGGGGCCCGTGTCATTTTGCCCATCATGCAGGATTCGCATTTCTCACATGACTCAAAGTCAAATGAGCCAAGAAGTCCATTCGAATGGAGCCTCTTGATGCGTTTCTCACTGATGTGCCCTAAACGACAATGCCATAGAAACGTTCGGTTCTCCTCATTAGGTTTAAACCGTTTGGTATTAATGTTATAAATTGGCGCGGATTGATCGAGTATGTAAAGCCCATTCATAAGAGGGGCAGAACCATAGAACAAATTGTTGCGATTGAAGGAACATAATTTATTCTTAACTGAAAAATCATAACCTTCCAAATCCAACAAAGAAATTGAAATAATATTTCTGCTTATAGCAGGTACAAAATAACAATTATTGAGTTCTAAAATCAATCCCGAAGGTAAAGACAACAAGTAAGTGCCTACAGCTAGCGCTGGAACTTTCGCTCCATTCCCAACTCGTAGCTCCACTTGTCCTTGCTTCAGCCTTCTACTGTTGCTGAGTGCCTGCATATTAGTACAAATATGAGCCCCACAACCAGTATCCATAACCCATGAGGTATTATCAGAAGTAGTTGTATTAACTTCTATAACAAAAATACTTGTTGAAGAAGTCTCAAAAGTCTTCTTCTTCAATTCCTTTAGACCTTCCTGGAATTTCTTACATTCTCTCCTCCAATGCCCTGGTTCTTTACAGAACCTGCATATGTCAGTTGGCCCAGCCTTTGACTTGGGCTTGGGCTTTGGCGTGTCCTTGTCCGCGACTTGGACAGCCTTGCCTTTCCCTTATCCTTAGCAGAGGATTTCTTAAACCCCTTGCCCTTCTGCACCATAAGCACATTGGGGTCCTTGGCGGTTTTCCTCAAATTGGGCTCCGCAGTCTTGAGCATTCCGTGAAGCTCAGGCAATGTCTTACTCAAGCCATGCATGTTAAAGTTCAGAATGAACTGATCATAGCTTGCAGGTAATGACTGCAGAATGATGTCGCAGGCAAGTTCCTGGCTGATTGGGCAGTCGAGTTTCTGAAGATGATCGAGATAACCCATCATCTTCAATACATGAGGACTCACTGCCGCATTCGCAGCCAACTTGCAGTCCAAGAGGTTCTTAACTGTTTGAAACCTCTCAGTCCTAGCCTGCTCCTGAAAAAGCGATTTCAGGCTTGCCATTATCTCGATGGGTGACAATACACTCTCGAACTGTTTTTGCAGCTCCGGAGTCATTGTCACCAACATCAGGCAATAGGCATCATTTTCATCTGACGAATGCTTTTCCCAAGCATTATGCAGAGTCCTGGCGGCATTGGCAGGAGGCCTCTCGGGGAGAGGATCACGAAGGACATAATCCTTCTTCTCCTGCTTGAGGACTAGCCTCAAGTTCCTTGACCACGTCAGGAAGTTCGTTCCAGTCAGCTTCTCCTTCTCGAGAACAGACCGGATTGAGAATGTGTTTTGTGTGCTTGTAGTAGTCATAGCTGAAATATATAGATAAAAAGGTTATTAGTTAAAATGTTCAATATGATTAATCTCGTATTAAATTTAATATGATTAATCACGCATTATATTCAATAACATAAGTTACCCTCAATAGAATATAATGATTCCAAGATCCACATATAACTAAGATTAAAGTGGGCCACTGGCCGTCACCAAACCTTAGCTTATATCGGTAAGCCCTATATCGGCTAATTATATCCGTGATATAACTCTTGGTTGTGAATCTGGGCCCGAGGCCCAATTCACTCTGATGTCTCAAGGCCCGGGACTCCCGATGGCCCAGTCAAGAAAACCAGACTATACAGTCATGTAATCATTAATGTCTGGGACTCCCAATGACATTTATGAATCACAAACCGTCTTATCCACGCAAAAGCAGACATCCTCACACTGTAAGGCCATGAATACAATTGAATGGGCTTCGACAGCTGACATAGAATGGACAAGACATCCAACGCTTGATATTATTTGAGGTTCGTAGGTTTATTTAAAAAATTCATTCCCAAAATAGAAGATTACTATTTCGGAAACTTTCCATTTTTGGAAACCTACTATTTTTGGAAACTTTCTAAAATTGGAAACTTTCTAAAAACGGAAACTTTCTAACTTTAGAAATTTCTTTAAAATCCAAAACCCGCAAATCCAGAAACTTCTAATTTAAGAAACTTTCTAATTTCAAAATTTCGGAAACTTTAATTTAAAATCGACTTTATAATTTTATAAAATAAATTTTAAATTAATCTGAAGAAAGACTCAAATAATTGGCCCAATTGTTTTAACTTCTTGGCCCGAGGCCCAAGAATTGGTCCATGTCCAAGACATGACCCAATTGTCCAATTAAATGACATAACCGGTCTGGTTCATTAAAATTGGTCTAACCAAATTTTAATTACTACGATGACCACAATTGTCAAACGGTTATTTACTAAACCGGATTTTCTCAATTTATTTGGTCCAACCAAATCAAATTAGAAAATCCTGGTTTAGGCACTAAATCCAATAATTCTTTCGACATTGGATTTCTTGTCCCGGTTTAACCAGACTTAACAAAATTATTAAATCTGTTTATTAAACCAGGACGAATTAATTTTAATCAAAATTAAACCGAGCCTTTAAACCAACCATGTCGATCGATGAACCAACCGTGTCAATCGATCCATCAACCACATCGGTCGATGCTCTCAGCATCGATCCTGCATCGATCGTGCATCGATCCTGTATCGATCGATGCTCTTACGCATGCACGGATCCGAGCCAAAACCCTAACCGTGTCGATCGATGTGCACCAACCGCATCGGTCGATGCACCAATATCGAACCTGCATCGATCCTGTATCGATCGATGCTTTCACGCGTTATCTGGGTTAGCCGATAGACTGTATCGACCGATCCATGCGATCGTATCGATCGATCCATGCGATCGCAGTCGATACAGACCTCTTGAAATCGCATTCTACCAAATCATATAGCTTGGTTTCTGCAATTTTATGTGTGTTTAGATTTCAATTCTTGTTACTTAAGTGGTTTCTCTTATCAGTAGTTGATTCAAAACACTTTTAAACAAGAAAACAATCCTAAACATTGAATCTAAACAAGAAAAACCAGAACCTAAAGCTCTGATACCACTGAAGGATTGTTTAGTTGATCCTGATTCAATTCTTAGATTCATATCAACCTAAACATGCGATCTAGGTTCTTCTCAGAATAGAAACAAATGATGATCTCACCTTATACCTGTTTGCAGCGGAAAGAGATGGTATGTCTGAGATCAGAGAAACACCGAGGGATGAATCCTCCAAAGGTTCACACACGCGATCACAGAAAACGGCTGCTAGACCACAAGGAGCTCGGCGCAGAGAGAGAGAGAGTTTTCGGCTGAGGGATTAGGGTTAATTGCTCAGAAACTCGAGTTTTACCTTATAAAACTTGTCTGATTCCGTTTGGGCCATTTGGCCCAAACACCAATTAACTAGACGGCATTCGCGCACTGTGTCGACCGATACCCCCTTGTGTATCGATCGACACACAGTGCCTAAACCGTTTTATTCTCTCTAAGTACAGTAAATGCCTAGCACTTTTACCGTACTTCTGCTAAATCGTTCCTACACATTTTCCTGTTAGCTTAGGCGTGTGACCCATATGGGATCATATAATAAAGGCAATAAGTCCAAGACTTATAGATCATGAGCGGACTCTAGCAAGCCATCATGACCCCCAGTATTATATGACTTATCTCTGATCATTGACATACTCTTACTTTCTAGAGACAGTACCGAGATTACTGGACACAATTCCAACAAAAATCTCGGTTTGCAAAAGTCGAGCTTAACGACTTTAAACAAAATCGCACTTGGGAGACATTCCCATGTTTATCATTGTAAATACGATCTCTTGCTAGTCATTTTTTGATGTTTTTGCTTAAGTTTTTTTCAGGTTTGGATTGTTAAGTGAAGTTGTGGACTTGATGGGATTGAACCAACGTGTGAAAAGATGGTGGAACGCTCAGAACAGTGAATCCATCGGTTGGAGCCATCGGGCGGACTCAACCGATGGATTCAAAACGCCTTACCCAGATTTTCCCAGGGATTCCATCGGGTGGTTCCATCGGTTGAACGCACCCGATGGCCGACGCGAAGGAAGCTTCACAGATTTCTCCAGGGATTCCATCGGGCACGGGCATCGGTCCGATGCACCCGATGGAAAACAACGAAGCTTCACAGATTTTCCCAGGGATTCCATCGGGAAAGACCATCGGTCTGGCGCACCCGATGGATGACGACAACGCTTCACCCGAATTCTCTTGGGATTTCATCGGGGGCTGCCATCGGGTGAAAGCGACCGATGGACTCTCTTCATCAGGTAAGTGCTTCTCCCTCTTAACCAAATCGATTTTCTAAACCGGATTTTAACCAGTCTAAACCGATTTTGACCCAAAAGCATCTTCTCTTCTTCTCTTCTTCCACGGTTTTCATCATTTTTTTTCCCAAACAGATTTTCTTTCTCTCAAGAACACAAAACCTTCAAACTCTCATATCTCTCTCGATTTTCATTGGATTTTCGTGATTCAAAGCTCCTAATTCGCGATTTCTCACGTTTCATCACTCTATCTCACTGTCAACTTTGTTCTTTCATCCTCCAAGCAAGGTAACACTCCTCAAATTCGAGTTTTTAATGTGCATGCAAAATTCTTGATTTTTGAGAAACTCGAAATTGTTGCTATTTGGTTGAAGATCATGCTTAGAAACCTTTGTTAGGTTGCCTCTAAACGAAAACCCATATTAATTTCACTTTAGGATTGCTTATTTTTGATTTTTGCCAATTAGGGTTCATGTGAAATTGGGATTTTCAAAAATTTTAGGGAAAGTCGAAATTGTTTGTTCCTAAAGATGCAATAGGATGTTATTAGCTTGTGTGCATGGTACTACTTGATTTGATGAAGTTTTGTTTTGCAATTTTTTTTGAAAATGTGCTTTGAGAAGCTAATTTCATACAATTAAGCTTAATGATGGTTTGTGAACGAGTTGTTGATGAGTTATGCATTGAAAGGATTATGTTAGAGTTGTTCGCAATTGATTTAGCTTATGTGATCATGTTCTTTGCAAGTTTTCGTCATTAGCCAAATGTGTGAGTGTTGATCATTGAGTTGGATGATATGGTTTGATCATTGGCTTGGTTCTTGGTCCTGATACTTGTTTATATTGCTCTTGTGCTATTAAGTTCTACCATGTACTCACTTTACCTCTGAGTTTTGATTTTGAAGGAACATGGGCGTTCAACGAAAGGGCGAAAGCAGTCCGACCCGAAGGGAAAAGGTTTAGCAGCTGAGGGAAATGAGACTCCCGCACCAAAGAAGAGAATGCCTACGCCGAAACCGCGAACTCCCACAGCTGCGGAGTACTTAGCCAGTCTTAAGGCCATCCCTTTTTGCTCCACAAAGTACCCACATTTTCATACTTTGGAGGCCTTGGGTATATTAGGCGATGTGAACACCCTCCTCACCAACTTAGGGCTTCAACAGTTTTTCCGTATTACTAGCCTTGGTTACCAGAGCTCGACTTGTCAGTTTCTGTCTTCTTTGCAAGTGACCTTTAACCAGGATGGCACTTCCCCGAGCTCGGGCAGAAGCCTTGGAAAGATCGACTTCACTGTTAGAAGGCAGAAGTTCAGCATGACCTTTGAAGAGATCAGTTCCATTTTTGGATTCGTGGACGAAGGTGCAATGGGGGGGGGGGGTATTTACTTCAGCATCCACAAGGACGACCTCCGAGACATGTGGTACATGATTTATGACGGGAAATATGAGTCGGGACTGATGAAATCCGCAAGAATCCGTCATCCTGCCATCCGCTATGTACATAAGGCACTCGCTCATACGATGTTCGCTAGGAAGACAACAAACCATGTTACTGATTTGGAAATGCGGATATTGTACTACAGCCTTCAGCCTCTCCTGCTCACATACCCCAACGGCAAGGAAATTCCTCCCGTCCGATACCGACCAAGCATGGCGGCGATACTAGCGGAGCAGTTGCTTGAGCACAAGAAGTGGGGCCTCACCCACAAGGACTCAGAGCCTAGGTTCAGTATGAGAAGTATTATTACCCCTATTCTTGCAGCTAGGAGTATCAAACTCCAGGGGTCTCTAGACCCTTGCACACTTGGCGAGGCTACACCGCTTGAGTGGTTGGATTTACAGGAGTTGATAAAGCTTCATTTCCTGGGTGGTGAGATATCGGGTCAGTATGCCTACAGGATGTGTTCTGACACACCTCATGAGGAGAAGTACCTGCTCCCGAATGTGGCCATCACATCATTTGCGACACGAGCCAACATTCGGTTCTTGCCAGGTAAGGAGCACCAGTACAACCCGGCCAGGGATCCTTACCTTGACCCGATACCTTCCAGACGACGGATGAAGAGGAAGGCAACAGCTTCTGCAGCAGATGAGAGTGAGGACGCGACTGGGCATGAGGAATATGACAATGCTCCTGCTGGGTAGAAGTCGTATGGCCTGCACCGTTACTATTTCGAGCCTTTCACCGGCCCCATTGCAAACCGCGCTGTCCGTGCCTTGCGGGATCAGAACCCGGAACTCCAGAAGCAGAGCAAATGGCATGGCAAGAACATTAAGAAGCTGGCTAGTTGCTTGAAGAAGGTGACCAAGGTACTTAAGCTGATTACCGGTAATAAGGATAGAGGCAGCACTTCCGGGCAAGCTGAGGCATCACGAGCAGTTCCGACAGGACTGGATGAGGAAATACGGGCTGCCACAGCGGATGTCGTTGAGGAAGCAGAAGAGCTAGTGGAGGAGACTGAGAGAGAAGCTGCGCGATACTCCATGGCGGGACACGAGTTGGGTATGCTTCCGGGATTAGCTGAGGAAGCCTATTACGAGCCGCATCGCCACTCTAGCCACGAGGTGAAGCGCCGGAAGAGGAGAGCCATGCGAACACCATCTTGCTCCTCATCCAACCCGACCTACTCCATGGGGGAATCATCACCCCCATCATTCCACAACTAGCCAAGTAGCACTCCATCCTTGTACATATTTATTTTCTTTTCTTTGTTTGGATTTTGTGTGTTTTCGGTCTCTTTTCCTTTCCTAGATCACACAAGGGACCGTGTGATTTATGTTTGGGAGAGAGACCAGTTGCTAAGTTTCTTTTGATCTTATCTTTTGTCTTTGAGTCTCATGCATTTCAGTTAAGGCATAGAAAAACTAAAAAAAAATCGAAAAATTTTGAAAAAAATTTCACAAAAAGAAAGCATTGTAGGATCGAGTCTAATTCATTCATTGGGGACAATGATGATTTTGCCTTGTAGAGGCTCACCAATTAAGTTGCTCGTTGCGTTAATCGATTTTCAAAACAAAGAAAAACCCATTGCTTGACTTTGAGATTCCGAAATTCCCTATCCTTGTGAAGCTTGCATGAACTTAGCCAATTCCGTGATATTGGACTTAATTTGACTTTGAAATATCTTGCTTAGGGGCTTGAAATGCAATCCCATGATCCTTGCCCGAGTTATGCTTTCCCTTTTACCACTCTCTTGATTAACTCGGGCAACTATTGATCTTATGATCATGGCTTCCCTTACCCAAAGACCCTAAACCTTTCCTTGAAGCCCAAATGATTTTTGAGTGAGGCATGTTCTTGATAGCTTTTGGCATGTGCAAAAACTTGAGAGTATCGGGAACGACAATGGTCTTTTCTCATTTTAGCTAGCTCTATTTTCCATAACAGTCTAGCACTAGGATGAGAAATAAGTTTGGGGGAGAGATGAGAGTTAAATTGGGAATAGAAGGATCAATGAAAAGAGTTGAAAAAGGTTTAAAAAGAAAAGAAAGAAAGTCACTAGGAAGTCTTATAAGAAAATAGCTATGTGCAATAAGAAAAGAGAATCAAGTAAGTCCCCTAGGAATGATTCGAAGAGAAAGAAAAGAAAGATAAAGTAAGAGGGGATAAGTTATGAAAAAGTTTGCTCAAGTTTGAAAAAGAAAAAAAAAATCAGTTAAGTGTTTCCTAGTTGACAAAGAAAAGAGAGAAAAAGAGCAAATGGGGTGAGTGTTTGTTAAAAAGTTTGATCATGGTTGGGGTTTGGTGAGTGTTTGCTTTTGAATATGGGATTGTGTAGAGAAATCTTCTAGGGATTGAGTAGAACAATGAGGAAAGAACTTTGTATGCATAAATTGTTCCCTTTCTTAGATAGATTTTGTGTAATGCCATTTGCTCCTATTCTTGAGAGTTAACCACCTCCAAAGACACTACTAAACCACCTCAAATAGCCTCTCTTGAACCTTGCCGATTGGGATTGATTGATTGCCCCTTTGTGAGATCGCACTTAACTTTTAATGAATGTAAGGAATTGAGTTGATGATTGCTTGTGTTCTATAGGATCTCGGGAGTTGGAGTAGGGATTGAGGGAATGGTAATGTGGAAGTACATGGATAGTCAATGTGATTAGAGCAACTTGTAACTTCTTTGAAAGATCTTGTATCTTGTTGTGAGTCTTGTGATTTTGAGTCCCCGCCTTCAAACCTTTCTCCCAATTTGCCTTGATGATCTTATGCTTGCTTGTGGACAAGCAAGGTTTAAGTTTGGGGGAATTGATGTACTTGTATTTTCATGCATTTAGAGTAGAGTTTAGTTTATGTTTAGTCATTATCTTACATCATTTGTCATCCCTTTTGTCATCCTTTGAATACATTTAGAGTTATTTAGCATCTAGAGTCTAGAGTTTGCATTTTAGGTTGCATTTGGGATGGTTTCTTGTGTGTTTTCAGGTTAATAGAGTGCTTGGAGGTTTTGGGGGGGGGCTAAGATGCTTGAGAGGAGTCTAAGGATGGAAGAAGAAGTGTGTGTGGCGGACAGGGATTCCATCGGCCTGGTCCATCGGTTGGGAGCAGCCGATGGATCACAAGAGAGCAAAGAGCATTGGATGGACAGGGATTCCATCGGGTGAGACCATCGGTCTGGAGCACCCGATGGAACAGCCGAAGAAACTCGTCGTAGAAACTCCATCGGCCTCCCCATCGGTCTGCATCACCCGATGGATCCATGAGAGTCGAAGATCAACAAAGCCAGGGAATCCATCGGGAAGCCCCATCGGCCTAGAGCACCCGATGGATCCCTCTGCGTATTACTCAATCCCCATTTGAACCGGGTCAACACCCGGTTTGTTCCGGGTTGACCCGGTTCGTTCCCCTTTACTATTTAAAGTCCAAAACCTAATTTTTATGCTCTCTTAAGCTTGTTTTTGTTTTAAAAACCTTTTTGTAAGAACAAGTTTAAATCTTTGTTAATCTAAGTACTTCTTTTGTGATTTCTTTTCCAAATCTTCTATCTTTCTCTAATCTTCAATGATTAACACTATCTCTATGAGTTTTGTTAATCACATGATGATTAGTGAGTAGTTTCTCATAGAGTTTATGGGTT